>JAAALK010000080.1:60124439-60659495 GCA_019279435.1 Zizania palustris | reverse complement strand
GGCGCTCTGACCGCCACTGCTAACCAGCGATAGCAGTGGCGTTAGAGCAGTGGCGGACTGGATGCCCGCCACTATAGGTCGATTTTGCCCGCCGCTACAGTGTCGCTTTGTAGTAGTGTCAGCCATGTCATATCTGCCGGAGGAATAGCAGTGGACCCAACCACCGTGGAAGCGGTAACCAACTGGTTGCAGCCCACGACCATGACCGAGATCCGGAGTTTTCTCGGATTGGCCGGATACTACCGCCGGTTCATAGAGAATTTTTCGAAGATCGCCAAGCCTATGACCAGACTACTACAAAAAGAAGTGAAGTTTGAATGGACCCTAGATTGTTATGAAAGCTTCCAAACCCTCAAGAAGAAGCTCATGTCAGCCCCAATCCTGACCCTGCCAGACATCCAGAAAGACTTCCACGTCTACTGTGATGCTTCTCGCCAAGGTTTGGGATGTGTCTTGATGCAAGATGGGAAGGTGATATCCTACGCCTCCCGACAGCTGAGACCGCATGAGCCGAACTACCCAACCCATGACCTAGAGTTAGCAGCCGTGGTTCATGCCTTGAAGATATGGAGACATTACCTTGTGGGGAATCAGTGTGAGGTCTTCACCGACCACAAGAGCCTCAAGTATATATTCACCCAACCGGACCTGAACCTCAGACAAAGGAGATGGTTGGAACTGATCAAGGATTATGACTTGGGCATCCATTATCATCCAGGCAAGGCAAATGTGGTGGCAGACGCCCTTAGTCGAAAAGGGTACTGCAATGCCATCATGATTCAGGACTAGGCTACTTTGCTATACAAGGAGATGGAAAGGCTGAATTTAGGGATCACCACCCAAGCGTACCTCACTGCTCTAGAGTCTAGGCCTGTCTTAATAGACCAGATCCGAGAAAAGCAGAAGGAAGACCCGGACATCTTGGAGATCCAGCAGAACATGCGAAAGGGTAAAGCCCCTAGATTTTCCGAGGACGAGCATGGTACCATTTGGTTCGGAAGCCGGATATGCATACCCGACAAGCCTGAGTTGAAGACCCTCATCCTTCAGGAAGCCCACGATACTCTATACTCCATTCATCCTGGGAGTACAAAGATGTATCAAGACCTGAAAGAAAAATATTGGTGGGTCAGCATGAAGAGATAAATAGCTGAGTATGTGGCCAAGTGCGACACATGCCGGTGAGTCAAAGCAGAGAATCAAAGACCTGCTGGACTGTTGCAACCTCTCAAGGTCCCTGAATGGAAGTGGGAAGAGATAGGAATGGACTTCATCACGGGACTGCCTAGAACCCAAGCTTGTCATGATTCTATTTGGGTGATCGTCGACCGACTCACCAAGGTGGCTCACTTCATCCCCGTCAAGACAACTTACACTATCGCCAAGTTGACCAAGTTGTATATGACCCGGATCGTGTGCCTGCACGGAGTTCCTAAGAAGATCGTATCTGACCGTGGGAGTCAGTTTACCTCCAAGTTTTGGAAGAACCTTCAAGAGGAACTCGGCACCCGGCTGAACTTTAGCACCGCCTATCATCCACAGACTGACGGTCAAACCGAAAGGGTCAACCAAATACTGGAAGATATGCTTAGAGCTTGCGCTCTAGATTTTGGCGGAATGTGGGACAAGAACTTGCCCTATGCGGAGTTCTCCTACAACAACAGCTATCAAGCCAGCCTGCAAATGTCCCTGTTCTAAGCACTTTACAAGCGTAAGTGCAGAACGCCGCTGCTCTGGGATCAGACCGGAGAGTCGCAACTATTTGGGACCGATATACTTAGAGAAGCTGAAGAGAAGGTCAAGATCATTAGGGACCGATTAAGGATAGCCCAGTCCAGACAAAAGAGCTACGCCGATAACCGTCGAAGAGACCTAACCTTTGAGGAGGGTGATTATGTCTATTTCCGAGTCACTCCCCTCCACGGCACTCAAAGGTTCAACATGAAAGGCAAGCTAGCACCCCGCTATGTCGGACCTTTTCAGATCCTCCGACGGCAAGGAGAAGTGGCATATCAACTTGAGCTGCCTCCATCATTGGCAGGAGTTCACGATGTGTTCCATGTCTCTCAGTTGAAGAAGTGTCTTTGTGTGCCCGCCGAGCAAGCCGATCTTCAACAACTCAACGTCCAAGAAGATTTGACCTACATCGATAAACCCATCAAGATCTTGGAAACCAAGGAAAGGGTAACCAGGAGTCGTGTAGTCCGCTTCTGTAAGGTTCAGTGGGACAACCACCTCGCCGAAGAAGCTACATGGGAAAAGGAAGACGAGCTGAAAGCCCAATACCCTAAGCTATTCGAGTAGCGATCCAATCTCGAGGACGAGATTCTTTGTAAGGGGGATAGGTTTGTAACACCCCAAATTCTCAAAGGAATAAAAATATTATTTAATCCAATTTCCTGAAATTTATTATTTTGGAAATACCTTTAATGCCCTCCTTCACCACTTTGAACTACAACCTAGCTAAAATGGCCAAACCAGGAGCTGAAAATTTTTATGTATGATCCAGAGGCCAAGATATATTTTTGAGAATTTTTACAAATTTTTATCAACCTTGGAAGTAGCCCTATTATTTAAAACCAATTTCTACAATTATTTTTAATCAGAAAATATTTTAAACAGTAATGGGCCCCCTCCCCTCCCTTTCTCTCTCTCCCGGTCAGCCCAGACCGTTACCCTCGCCGGCCTCGGACTGACAGCCCGACCCCACCCGTCAGTGAGCCCCTCTCCCCTCGCGCGCCCGTCTGACACCCCGGCCCCACCTGTCGGTGCCAACTGCCCCCTCTCGTGCCCGAGCCCGACCCAACCCGTCAGCCGCCTCACTCACTCGCTCACGCCCGCTGGTCAGTGGCCCCCGCCTATCAGTACCATCATCCGTCTCGCGCCATCACCCCCAAACTTCGCTGGCCGAATTTAAACACCGCGATTCGCTCGTCGCCGGCCCCCTCCCCTCCATTTATCGCTGGCATTGAATCCCCCACGTCGCGCCGACTGTTTCCCCCATTGATTTCACGCGTCATCATCCCGTTATCGCCCGCATGCAGAGAAACCACTTCGCCGGCATTTACTCGCTGCCTCGCCCCGCCGGTACTCCTATTTAAACCCCCGACCACCGCCGCGCCCAACCCCCTTCGTCAACTCGCTTCCAGAACGAATAGAGCGCTCGCATTGCAGTTTTTAGCGCAACACCGCCACCCGCAATCCAGCTGCCGCTCGCTGTCACTGGAGCCCTTCTCCATCCACGCCAATCACACCATCGTGACCGCAAGGACGTCACCAACCTCGGCCACCCCTCCTTCGACGCTGGACCCCACTGGATCGCCGTCGCCGACAAGGACCCAAAAGCCTTCGCCGCCAATTCTCGTTGCCGGCCTCACTCTGTCGACCTCAGACCATCGCAAGGGTACCCTCTTGTTCCCCTCAGTACCCTCTTTACGTTTTTAGCCCTAGATAGGCTGGATAGCCCTCGCCGTCGCCGGAATCGCTCACTGTCGCGTCGCTAGAGTCGGGGAAGATGGGTACTTTACCCCCGCGACACGTGCCATGCCGGATTCGATCCTGGCCGCACGATCTCGATCCGACGGCATAGAACATTACTTTTTCGCCGTTTAATCTCGCGCGTCCATCTGGTCAAAGCGGTACCGAACACTGAGAGCCATTGATCGCAACTTAACGCCCCGCCCCCGCCCCCGCGCGTTGGATCTGGATCTAACGGTCCAGATTGGGCCAGACCACGCGCATAGTGCGCGGGTTCACCGTGGCCCTGGCTCACCGTGGACCCGAGGGGATTTTAAATTTAAAATAAATTCTAGAAACTGTTTTAAACTTGTAAAATTCATATCTGGCGCATTTTAACTTCAAAAATTAACATTCCAATTTCAGAAAATTTGTAATATTATTCTCTACATGTTCATACAATAAAAACAGTAGGTTTACTTTGGACTTTTCATGTTTATTTGAATAGGTATTCAAATGCCCTTAGGGTAAAAATGTAAATTCAATTATTTAAATTTCAGTAAAGTTTATATTTATTCATTTTCTGTTAATATGGTGAAACCACTAAGTTTTCTCTAAACCATTTATTTCAAATTAAATAGAAAACTTAAAATGAGGTTTTTCACAATTCAAAACCCCTTATAAAAAGGACAATAATCCCTTTTAGTTAATTTAAAATTATTTATAAAATAAGTTTCAGAAACTAAACAACTTGGTCTTCTCTAACTTGGACCAATCAAGACCTATGTGCTTGTTGTGTGATTTTATATTGTTTAAATTGAATGTTGTATTTATTTTATTCTACTTTATTTATATTGGGAAGACTACGACGCCGCCGAGGAGCCGGAATATTACCCGGAAGTTCCTCCGTCCCCATTCGCTGAACAAGGCAAGTCACCAAACGACATTTTTGAGCATATTGAACCCATGTTTTATTAAACTATCGCTAAAACACATAGGCTATACGTGCATTAGTCCAATGAAAACCCTTACAATATATTTATTTAGGATCCCCCGATCTTGATGTGCAACCCAAGCTATGCTATCTCGCCTAACCTCCTTGTCACCATATGATTAGTATTATTAGCTAGTGTCCAATGTATTGACACGACCGCTGTAGGATAAAAATGAGTCGTAGCAAAATGGTTCTACTATATGATCCCCATTACTTCTTATCCTTGGAATTCTGTCGGTGATGAGTTGTGGTTGTGAGTGAATTCATGGTGGGTTCCGGGTGCAAGCTAGGGCATTGGTCGGTAGCACCCGGGGCACTATAAGGACCGGTCTACGGGATCCGTTGCAATACACTTCCGTACTAATCACAAGTCTAATGGATAAGTCCTAACTAAGGTATGGAGTGTTCCAAACCGAGGCCACCATTTGGAGATGGGTCAAGCAGCACTTGTGGGTGGCTTATACCGATGTGGCGCAAAAGGGGGTGCGACGTTAGCCGGGATGCGGCCCGGCGCGCCGGCGAAACCTAGAGCAGGTGGTTATCGCTTGGAGCATTTCGTGCTGAAGTTTTGGCACGAGTTCCCGTGGTATGGGTCATCTCGTTTGGGATGAGTGCGTGCCTTGTGTGTACAGTAGTACCTCTCTGATCAGAGTCTTAAATCTTTTCGAAAAGCCGAGCCCACGGTCAAGGGTGGGTTGCGTGACATCCCACAGTTAGATTACCTGTGATATGTATGTGCATGATGGTTTGACATGTAAGGACTGTTGTGCGAGGAGGTAAAACGTACTCCTCAAGTTAGATGGTGTTATTGATGTTCATGTTTATATTTCCGCATGATAAAATTTGACTACACTAAATGCAATAACTAAAATTGTACTTTTCCGCACTTTTAGCCATTATCCTTCCATTGTTATTACCTTGCATTATTATTTGCATCTGCGGTGGCTTGTTGAGTACTTTTTGTACTCATACCCATTGAACACCTCAGAGGATGCCTACTACGAAGATGGTCTAGACTAGCGACCCCGTCAAGAGAAGATCCTAAAGAGGGCGTTCGTCATGCTTTTATTTACTTATTTAATTTTTACACTGATGTAATAAATATGGTCTGCGCACCATGAATCCTTGTCGTATGTACGATTGTCGCATGATGAACCTCTTGTATTATTGTTTTTCTTATGAAATTCATTAATGTTCCGATTTCGATAAATCGGGGCGCCACACATTCGGGGACCTTGAGAGGTTGCAACAGTCCAGCAGGTCTTTGGTGCTCTACCTTGACTCGCCGGCATGTGTCGCACTTGGCCACATACTCAGCTAATTCCCTCTTCATGCTGACCCACCAATATTTCTCCTTTAGATCTTGATACATCTTCGTACTCCCGGGATGAATGGAGTATAGATTATCGTGGGCTTCTTGAAGGATGAGAGTCTTCAACTCAGGCTTGTCGGGTACGCATATCCAGTTTGCGAACCATATGGTACCATGCTCGTCCTTAGAGAATCCGGGGGCTTTACCCTTCCGCATGTTCTGCTGGATCTCCAAGATGTCCGGGTCTTCCTTCTGCTTTTCTCGGATATGGTCTATCAAGATAGGTCTAGACTCCAAAGCAGTGAGGTACGCTCGGGTGGTGATCCCTAGATTCAGCCTTTCCATCTCCTTGTATAGCAAAGGGGCCTGGTCCTGTATCATGATGGCATTGTAGTACCCTTTTCGACTAAGGGTGTCTGCCACCACATTTGCCTTGCCTGGATGATAATGGATGCCCAAGTCATAATCTTTGATCAGTTCCAACCATCTCCTCTACCTGAGGTTCAGGTCCGGTTGGGTGAATATGTACATGAGGCTCTTGTGGTCGGTGAAGACCTCGCACCGATTTCCCACAAGGTAATGTCTCCATATCTTCAAGGCATGAACCACGGCTGCTAACTCCAGGTCGTGGGTCGGGTAGTTCAGCTCATGCGGTCTCAGCTGTCGGGAGGCGTAAGATATCACCTTCCCATCTTGCATTAAGACACATCCCAATCCTTGGAGAGAGGCATCACAGTAGACATGGAAGTCTTTCCGGATGTCCGACAGGGTCAGTATTGGGGCTGACACGAGCTTCTTCTTAAGAGTTTGGAAGCATTCTTCACAATCTGGGGTCCATTCAAATTTTACCTCCTTATGCAATAGCCTGGTCATAGGCTTGGCTATCTTCGAGAAGTTCTCGATGAACCGACGGTAGTATCCGGCCAATCCGAGAAAACTCCGGATCTCGGTCATGTTCGTGGGCTGCAACCAGTTGGTTACTACCTCCACGGTGGTTGGGTCCACACCTATTCCTCCGGCAGATATGACATGGCCGAGGAACTTCACCTCAGACGACCAACACTCGCACTTGCTGTATTTGGAGTACAGTTGCTGTTCCCTTAGCTTTCCAAGGGTCAGACGGAGGTGGGTTTCGTGTTCTTCCTTGGTCTTAGAGTAGACGAGGATATTGTCGATGAATACCACGATGAACTTATCCAAGAACTCCATGAATACATTGTTCATCATGTTCATGAAAAAGGTCGGGGCATTCATGAGTCCGAACGACATCACAGTATACTCGAAGAGTCCATAGCGAGAGGTGAAGGCAGTCTTGGGTACGTCCTCTTCTCTAATCCTCAATTGGTGATAACCTGACCTGAGGTCAATCTTGGAAAACACCGAGGATCCTTTCAGTTGATCGAACAGGTCATCAATCCGAGGCAACATGTACTTGTTCTTGATGGTTACGTCGTTTAAGGCCCTATAGTGCACACACATCCTCTTGGTCTTGTCCTTCTTCATAGCGAAGATGACCGGTGCACCCCAAGGTGAGGTACTTGGTCGGATGTACCCTTTCTGCTCTAGGTCTTCGATATTGCTCTTGACTTCGGCTAGTTCATTGGCGGCCATCCGGTATGGGCGCTTAGAGATTGGAGTGGTCCCGGGGACATGTTCGATTCTGAATTCGATGTCCCGCTTGGGAGGTATTCCTGGTAGGTCCTCTGGGAAGACATCCATGAACTCCTTTACCATGGGTACTTCTTCAAGGGCTAGCGAATGGAGAGACATCTCATGAGGCTTGCGGCTGGTTATTCGAAAGGTGACGACTTCGCTTTCGGGGTTGGTCACCGTTACGGACTTGCTGGCACAGTCGATCACTCCCTTGTGTTTCATTAACCAATCCATCCCTAGGATGAGGTCGAGTCTGGTGCACTTAATGAGGACTGGCTCGTCCCAGAATAGTACTCCTTGGATCTCTATCTTAACCTTAGGATTGTATAAGTGGGCTAAGGTTTTATTGCCTGGAGTGGCAATCATCATGGGGGTCGATAGAGGGAGTACTTCCAAGTCATTGGTTTTCACAAAGTCTTCCAAGATGAAAGAGTGTGTTGCTCCAGAGTCAAATAGAATCATGGCTGGTATGGAATTTGTGGTAAACGTACCGAGCACGACTTCGGGAGCCTCCTGAGCTTCCTCCGCGGTGATGTGGTTGACGCGGGCATGAACCGCTAGGTTGGGTGCCACACCTTGGGGCTGCTTGGGGTGAGGACACTGGTGCGAGTAGTGTCCCTCCTTCCGGCAGTTGAAGCAGACGACCGGCTTCCCTTGGCGATCCCTCATGATCGGGGCCTTGGTGGCGGGTGTCGGCCGAGCTGCTGGGGCTGGTGGAGCGGGGCGGGGATGCCCGGCGTTGGGTCCACCGGTGGCGTGAGGTGGCCTGTAGGCGGGCCGAGGATGGTAGGCGGGTGCTGGTGGCGGAGGGACGAAGCGGGGCCTCTGGGAATTCGCCTGCTGATGCTTGAAGGTGATCATCTTCATCTTCTTGAGGTCCAGCTTGTTTTGCTCAGTCTCTTGGATGAGTGCTTTATTCACCAACCGTTGAAAGTCGGCGTAGTCAGTGGCGATGAGCTGGATGGACAGCTCATCCTTAAGTCCCTGGAGGAACTTGGCCTGGTGGAGGGCGTCGGTCCGCACCTCTTCTGGCGCGTAGCGAGCCAGACGGTTGAACTCATGGAGGTACTCCATGACAGTCCGGCTGCCCTGTTGCAGGTCGCGGAACTCCTGCTGTTTCACCACGATGACTCTGGCAGGGACGTGGGCGGCGCGAAAGGCGATGGAGAACTCCGCCCATGTCACCACGTGGTCCTCTGGCTAGGACTCACGGTAGTTGTCCCACCACTCCGCGGCGGGACCTTGGAGGTGATGAGTGGCGAAGGCCACTCTCTCCCGGTCGGTGCAGTGGAGGAGGTCCAGCTTCTTCCCTATGGTACGGATCCAATCTCTGGCCTCGATGGGATTGGTGGTGCTGGAGAACATCGGTGGGTGCACACGCAGAAACTCTGAGAGTTGGAGCGTGGGGGCGGGTGCCGGTGCACGAGGGGCGGGCTCCGCATTTTGCAGGCGGTCCAACTGCACCTGTTGGTGCTGCATTTGAGTGAGGAGGGCGGTGATCAACTGGTTTTGATTCGCCATCATTTCCGCCAAGGTAGGGTGGTTGGCGGATGGTGACCCAGTCTGTCGTGGGCCCATTGCACCCCAGTTGGGCACAACACTTTCGGGCAGGCCGTGGCTTCCTCCTTCTCCATTGTTGGAGCTGGTGTTCTGGTTGTCAGCCATCTTCTGAACATATAAAAGCTTAAGGCATAAGGTAAAAAGATGATACAAACATTTTAATCAAAAGGGGCCGTTGAGGCTCATATATATATCTCGAGTGGTATAAAAAGTTTATTACATTTACGCTCTTATTTTATTCTACCTACAACACAAGTTGTTGTAGATAGCACCACATACATAAAATTATTGTAGCCAATCAACGGTAACTAGCGTCTACTCGCCACCGGAGGCGGTCTCCGTACTCTCGGAACCACGAGCACGCGGGTCTTGAGGGACGGTGGGCTCGAGAAAATTCTCGATGATCGGGTCGGAGACGAGGCCGAGGCGCGGTGCAGGGGTGCTGGCGGTGGACGGTCCGACGGTCGAGGGGTGCGGCGGGATCCTCTTGGGGCGAGGGGCAGGTTCGCGGCTAGGCTTCCTCTTCCTCGGGATGAGGGGAACCATCTCCACAATTTCCTTCTGCAGCTGCATGATCTTGCGCTGCAACTCGCCATTCTGTTGGATCAAGTTCATCGTCTCCTCACGAAGGAACTCAACCGCCTCATGGTGCTCATCGGCGTCGAGCACGGCCTCATTATGGAGGTCGTCCATGTCCTGAAGAAGATGCGACTGCCGGGCCATGACCGGATCACGAACGGAGTGAACTCCAAGGTAGATACTACGGTAGGTGCCGGGAGTGCGCTTCGGCACAAGCCGAAAAGACGAGTTCTGAAGATAATCATTATTGATCATCCGCAACTCCATAAGGGCTTGGAGGGCGATGCGTTGGCACGTGATGTCGAAAGTCGGGCCCCCAAGTGCTGTCGTGTAGGGCGGTAGGGTGCTCTCCGGATCCGTGGATGGTGAGGGAGATGTCACAAGGTCCGGCGAATTCCTCCAGGTACACCCCCTGGAATTCGGGCTCGAAGAGGAACCTGAGGAAGGTGAGCATCATGCGGAGCTCCCTGACGAAGCCCTCGTAGTGGCGGCAGTAACTGTGTATTTGGTAGACTGGCATCTACAAAACAACAAGTTGAAGAAAAGTGAGGGGAGGAACAAAATTTATAAAGTACGTTTTTGGGAAATAAATTTTCTACAGCTAATGGCTAGGCTGGTCCGTTTGGCTTCCTACAGTCAAGTCGGCTCTGATACCATCTTGTGGCGCCCCGATTTACCGAATCGGAACATTATTGAATTTCCATAGAAAACAATAATACAAGAGGTTCATCATGCAACAATCGTACATACGATAAGTATTCATGGTACGCAGACCATATTATTACATCAGAGTTAAATAAAAACAATAATAAAAGTAAACAACATGACGAACGCCTTCTTCAAGATCTTTCCGCTTGACTGGGTCGCTACTCCAGACCATCCTCATAGTAGGCATCCTCTGAATGGTGTGTCCAATGGGTATGAGTACAAAAAGTACTCAACAAGCCACCGCAAATGCAAGTAATAATGCATGATAATAACAAGGAAGGATAATTGGCTAAAAGTGCGGAAAAGTACATTTTTTTCAGTTGTTGCTTTTAGTGTAGACAAATTTAATCATGCGGAATAATAAACATGAACATCAATATACCATCTAACTCGAGGAGTACATTTTCCCTCCTCGCACAATAGTCCTTAAATGTCAAACCATCATGCACATTCATTCCAGAAGTAAACTAACTATGGGATGTCACGCAACCCTCCCTTGACCATGGGCTCGGCTTTTCGAAAATATTTAAGACTCTGATCAGAGATGTACTACTGTACCCACAAGGCACGCACTTATCCCAAACACCAAGGTGTAACGAGATGACCCATACCATGGGAACTCGTGCCAAAACCTCAGCATGAAATGCTCCAAGCGATAACCACCCGCTCTAGGTTTCGCTGGCGCGCTGGGCCGCATCCCAGCTAACATCGCACCCCCTTTTGCGCCACGTCGGTAAAGCCACCCGCACGTGCAGCTTGACCCATCTCCAAATGGTGGCCTCAGTTTGGAACACTCCATACCTTAGTTAGGACTTACCCATTAGACTTGTGGTTAGTACGAATGTGTATTGCAACGGATCCCGCAGACCAGTCCTTATAGTGCCCCGGGTGCTACCGACCAATGCCCTAGCTTGCACCCGGAACACACCATGCATACACTCACATCCAAAACTCTATCACCAATAGCATTCCAGAGATGAGAATAACGGGGATCATATAGTATATTCCAATCGCTACGACTCATTTTTAATCCTATAGCAATCGTGTTGATACATTGGACACTAGCTAATAATACTAATCATATGGTGACAAGGAGTTTAGGCTAGATAGCATGGCTTGGGTTGCACATCAAGGTCGGGGGATCCTAATAAATATATTGTAAGGGTTTCAGTTGACTAATGCATGTATATCCTATGTGTTTTAGCGATAGTTTAATACAACATAGGTTCAATATGCTCAAAAGATTGGTTTGGTGACTTGCCTTGTTCAGCGAGAGGTGAGGGAGGAACTTCGGGAAAATATTCCGGCTCCTCGGCGACGTCGTAGTCTTCCCAATATAAATAAAGTAATATAAATGCAACATTCAACCAAACAATCCAAAACCACACAACAAGCACATAGGTTTTGATTGGGTCAATTTAAAGAAAACCAAGTTATTAAGTTTTTGAAATTCATTTTATGAAAAATTTAAAATGAACTTATAATGTAATATGGTCCTTTATAAAAGGGTTTTAATTGTGAATAAACTCATTTTAAGTTTTCTAATTAATTTAAAATAAGAACTTCAGAGAAAACTTAGTGGTTTCATTAAATTAACAGGAAATGAATAAATATAATTTTTTGCTGAAATTTAAATAATTAATTTGTAATTTACTCTAAGGGCATTTGAATACTTTATTAATTAAGGGTGAAATATTCAAAGTACGTATACTGTTTTTATTGTATGAACATGTAGAGAATAATATTACAAATTTTCTGGAATTGAAATGGTAATTTTTGAAGTTAAAATGCGCAAGATATGAATTTTGGAAATTTAAAAGCATTTCTGGAATTTAATTTAAACCAAAAACAACCTCGGGTCCACGGTGAGCCGAGTCCACCGTGCACCCGCGCACTATGCGCGTGCGCCGGATGAAGATCCACCGTTGGATCGCAATCGGGCGGCCACGGGCGAGGCGGGGGAGTTAAAATGACGTGGACGGCTGAGATTAAAACGTTGAACCGGTACGCATCGTGCGGTCCAGATGCGATGCGGGATTTAAAATCTAGCGAACGGCCCAGATTAAAACATAATGCTTCGCCAGGATCTAACAGATCCGATTAAACTGCACGAAGGGTTTAATCACCACCGTCAGATCCAGATCGCACGATCGCGATTGAATCCGACACGGCACGCATCGGGAGGGGTAAAGTACCCGTCTTCCCCGACTCCGGCGACGCGACGGCGAGCGATTCCGGCGACGACGAGGGTTATCCGGCCTAACTAAAGCTAAAAACGTAAAGAGGGAACTACGGGGAACACGAGGGTACCCTTGCGGTGGTCCGAGGTCGACGGGGCGTGGCCGGTGATGAGGGGAGGCGGCGAAGTCGTTCTGGTCCTTGTCAGCGATGGGGATCTGGCGAGGTTCGTCGTCGGCGGAGGGGTGGCCGAGGTCGGTGAGGTCTTGGCGGTCACGGAGGTGCGGTCGGCGTGAACGGAGAGGGACTCTGGCGACGGCGAATGACGGCTGGAGTGCGGGCGGTGGAGTAGTGTTATAACTTGGAGTACGTGCGTTCGGTTCGATCTTGAAGCGTGTGAGCGTGGGGGTCGAACGCGGGGTACCAGGGGGTATAAATAGGGTCGTCGACGGGGGCAGAGGGGGCGCGATTGGGGGAGGCCGAGAGTAAAAACTCTCTTCAACGCCGGCGAGTTCTTTCCTTGCATGCGCGCGCTCGAGCCGGGGCGACGACGCGTGAAATAAAGGGGAAAACGGTCGGCTGAGCGTGGGGGACCATTTAATGGCGTCGAATTAATCGGGGAGGGGCCGGCGAGCCGGATCCGAGGCGGGGTCATCGGCCGGCGAGATTTGGGGGCGGTGGCGGGAGGTGGACGACGGGTCCGATAGGTGGGCCAAGGCAGTCAGTGGGCGCGGGCGCACGAGTGCGGTGGCTGACGGGTGGGGTCGGGCATCCGCCGAGAGAGGGATCAGTTGGCGCCGACAGGTGGGGCCACGGTGTCGGGTGCGCGTGCGCGGAGAGAAGGGCTCGCTGACAAGCGGGGCCCGGGTGTCAGTCCGAGGCGCGCGTGGGGGGGGGGTAACGGGCTGGGCCGGCCGGGAGAGAGAGAAAGGGACAGGGAGGGCCCGTTACTGTTTAAATGCTTTTCTGAATAAAAACAATTATAGAAAATGGATTAAAATATTTGGGCTACTTCCAAGGTTGATAAAAATTTGTAAAAATTCTCAAAAATATATCTTGGCCTTGGGATCATATACAAAATTTTCTAGTCCCTGGTTTGGTCATTTCATCTAGGTTCTAGTTCAAAAAGGTTAAGGAGGGCATTAAAGGTATTTCTAAAACAAATAATTCCCAGAAAATAGATTAATTGATATTTTTATTTCTTTGAAAATTTGGGGTGTTACATCCACGCATATCCTTTTAGTCTTGTCCTTCTTCATGGCAAAGATGACCGGTGCACCCCAGGGTGAGGTACTTGGTCGAATGTACCCTTTCTGCTCCAGGTCTTCAATGTTGCTCTTGACTTCGGCTAGTTCATTGGCGGCCATCCGGTATGGGCGCTTGGAGATTGGAGTGGTCCCAGGGACAAGCTCGATTCTGAATTCAATGTCCCGCTTGGGAGGCATTCCTGGAAGGTCTTCTGGGAAGACGTCCATGAATTCCTTGACTATGGGTACTTCTTCAAGGGCTAGTGAGTGGAGAGACATCTCATGAGGTTTTCGGCTGGTCATCCTAAAGGTGACGGCTTCGCCTTAGGGGTTGGTCACAGTCACGGACTTGTTGGCACAGTCGATCACTCCCTTGTGCCTCATCAACCAATCCATCCCTAGGATGAGGTCGAGTCCGGTACACTTAATGAGGACTGGCTTAGCCCGGAATAATACTCCTTGGATCTCTATCTTAACCTTAGGACTGTATAAGTGGGCTAAGGTTTTATTGCCTGGAGTGGCAATCATCATGGGGACTGGTAGAGTGAGCATTTCCATGTTGTTGGTTTCCACAAAATCTTCCGAGATGAAAGAGTGTGTTGCTCTAGAGTCAAATAGTATCATAGATGGTATGGAATTTGTGGTAAACGTACCGAGCATGACTTCGGGAGCTTCCTGAACTTCCTCCGCGCTGATGTGGTTGACGCGGGCATGAACCGCCTAGTTGGGTGCCGCACCTTGGGGCTGCTTGGGGTGAGGACACTGGTGCGAGTAGTGCCCTTCCTTCCGGTAGTTGAAGCAGACGACCGACTTCCCTTAGCGGTCCCTCAAGATCGGGGCCTTGGCAGCGGGCGTCGGCTGAGCGACCGGAGCTGGTGGACCGGGGCGGGGATGCCCGGCGTTGGATCCACCGGTGGCGTGAGGTGGCCTGTAGGTGAGCTGAGGATGGTAGGCGGGCGCTGGTGGCAGAGGGATGAAGCGGGGCCTATGAGAATTCGCCTGTTGATGCTTGAAGGCGATCATCTTCCTCTTCTTGAGGTCCAACTTGTTCTACTCAGTCTCTTGGCCTGGCAGAGGGCGTCGGTTCGCACCTCCTCTGGCGCATAGCGTGCCAGACGGTTGAACTCATGGAGGTACTCCATGACAGTCCAGCTGCCCTATTGCAGGTCGCGGAACTCCCGCTGCTTGACCGCTATGACTCTGTCGGGGACATGGGCGGCGCAAAAGATGATGGTGAACTCCGCCCAAGTCACCACGTGGTCCTCTGGCTGGGACTCACGATAGTTGTCCCACCACTCCACGGCGGTACCCTGGAGCTGATGAGTGGCGAACGCCACTCTCTCCCAGTCGGTGCAGGGGAGGAGGTCCAACTTCTTCCCGATGGTGCGGAGCCAATCTTTGGCCTCCATGGGATTGGTGGTGCTGGAGAAGATCGGTGGACACACACGCAGGAACTCCAAGAGTTGGGGCGTGGGTGCGGGTGCTGGTGCACTAGGGACGGGCTCTACATTTTGCAGGCGGTCCAACTGTGCCTGTTGGTGCTGCATTTGGGTGAGGAGGGCGGTGATCAACTGGTTCTGGTTCGCCATCATTTCCGCCAAGGTAGGGTGGTTGGCGGGTGGTGGTCGAGTCTGTCGTTGGCCCGTTGCGCCCCAGTTGGGCACAACACTTTCGGGAAAATTGTTGCTTGCCCCTTCTCCGTTGTTGGACCCGATGTTCTGGTTGTCGGCCATCTTATGATCATAAGAGTTTTAACCATAAGATAAAAAGATGATGAAACAAACATTTTAATCAAAATGGCCCATCGGGGCTCATATATATATCTCCAAGCGGTATAAAAAGTTCATTACATTATGCTCTTATTTTAATACACCTACAACCCAACTCGTTGTAGGTGGTACCACAACATTATTAAAAATTCAAACAACGGTAGCTATCGCCTACTCGCCATTAGAGGCGGCCTTCGTGCTCTCAAAACCACAAGCACGCGGGTCCTGAGGGATGGTGGGCTCGAGAAAATTCTCGATGATGGGGTCAGAGACGAGGCCAGGGCGCGGTGCAGGAGCGCTGGAGCTGGACGGTCAAGAGGTCGAGGGGTGTGGCGGGATCCTCTTGGGGCGAGGGGCAGGCTCGCGGATGGGCTTCCTCTTCCTCAGGACGAGGGGAACCATCTCCGCAATGTCCTTCTGCAGCTGCATAATCTTGCGCTGCAGCTCGCCGTTCTGTTGGATCAAGCTCTTCGTCTCCTGACGAAGGAACTCAACCGCCTCATGATGCTCATCGGCATCAAGCATGGCCTCGGTATGGAGATCGTCCATGGCTTGAAGAAGACGCGTCTGCCGGGCCATGACCAGATCACGATCGGAGTGGGCTCCAATGTAGATATACTACAGTGGGCACCGGGAGTGCGCTTCGGCACAAGCCGAAAGGACGAGTTCTGAAGACGATCATCGTAGATCATCCTCAACTCCATAAGGGCTTGGAGGGCGACGCGTTGGCACGCGACATCAAAGGTCGGGCCCCCAAGTGCTGTTGTGAAGAACGGCAGGTGCTCACCGGAACCATGGATGGTGAGGGAGACATCGCATGGCCCCACAAACTCTTCCATGTACACCCCATGGAACTCGGGCTCAAAGAGGAACCCAAGGAAGGTGGCCATCATGCGGAGCTCCAGGACGAAGCCCTCGAGGTGGCGGCAGAAGCTGTGCACTTGGTAGACCGGCATCTACAAAAACAACAAGTTGAAGAAAAGTCAGGGGAGGAACAAAGTTTATAAAGTAGGTTTTCGAGAAATAATTTTCTACAGCTATTGGCTAGGCTGGTCCATTTGGCTTCCTATAGTCAAGTCAGCTCTGATACCACCTTGTGACGCCCTGATTTACCAAATCGGAACATTATTGAATTTCAAAAGAAAAACAATAATACAAGAGGTTCATCATGCGACACGTACATACGAGCAATCATCCGTGGTACGCAGACCACAATTATTACATAAGAGTAAACATAAAATAAATAATTAAAAGCATGACGAATGCACTCTTCAAGATCTTCTTCTTGACAGGGTCGCTACTCCAAACCATCCTCGTAGTAGGCATCCTCTGAATGATGTGTCCAACGGGTATGAGTACAAAGAGTACTCAACAAGCCACCGCAAATGCAAGTAATAATGCAAGATAATAACAAAGGAAGGATAATGGCTAAAAGTGCGGAAAAGTACATTTTCAGTTATTGCATTTAGTGTAGTCAAATTTTATCATGCGGAATAATAAACATGAACATCAATAATACCATCTAACTCGAGGAGTACGTTTTCCCTCCTCGCACAACAGTCCTTATATGTCAAACCATCATGCACATTCATTCCAAAAGTAAACTAACTTTGGGATGTCACGCAACCCACCCTTGACTGTGGGCTTGACTTTTCGAAAAGATTTATAACTCTGATCAGATATGTACTACTGTACCCACAAGGCACGCACTCATCCCATACACAAAAGTGTAACGAGATGACCCATACCATGGGAACTCGTGCCAAAACCTCAGCATGAAATGCTCCAAGCGATAACCACCTGCTCTAGGTTTCGCCGGCGCGCCGGGCCGCATCCCGGCTAACGTCGCACCCCCTTTTGCGCCACGTCGGTACAAGCCACCCGCAGGTGCTGCTTGACCCATCTCCAAGGTGTGGCCTCGGTTTGGAATACTCCATACCTTAGTTAGGACTTACCCATTAGACTTGTGGTTAGTATGGAAGTGTATTGCAACGGATCCCATAGACCAGTCCTTATAGTGCCCCGGGTGCTACCGACCAATGCCCTAGCTTGCACCCGGAACCCACCATGCATACACTCACAACCAAAACTCTATCACCAGCAGAATTCCAAAGATAAGGATAACGGGGGATCATATAGCAGAACCAAGTTGCTACGACTCCTTTTTAATCCTATAGCAATCGTGTCGATACATTGGACACTAGCTAATAGTACTAATAATATGGTGACAAGGAGCTTAGGCTAGATAGCATGGCTTGGGTTGCACATCAAGGTCGGGGGATCTTAAATAAATATATTGTAAGGGTTCCATTTGACTAATGCATGTATATCCTATGTGTTTTAGCGATAGTTTAATAAAACATGGGTTCAATATGCTCAAAACATTGGTTTGGTGACTTGCCTTGTTCGATGAAAGGCGAGGGAGGGACTTACGGGAAGTACTCCGGCTCTTCGGCGGCGTCGTAGTCTTTTTAACATGAACAATAAACATAACATTCAATAAACAAACAAAAATCACACAACAAGCATCTAGGTTTTGATTGGGTTAACTTAAGGAAAATAAAGTTGTTAAGTTTCTGAAATTCATTTTATGAATACTTAACAATGAACTATAATGAAATATGGCCCTTTATAAAAGAGATTTTAAGTGTGAACAATCTTATTTTTCGTTTTCTAACTAATTAAAAATAAGAGGTTCAGAGAAAACTTGGTGGTTTCATCCCATTAACAGGAAATGAATAAAGATAAATTTTACTGAAATTGAAATAATTAAATTTGTAATTTAACCTAAAGAGCATTGTAATATTTTATTAAATAAGCATGAAATATTCAAAGTAAACATACTGTTTTTACTGTATTAACATGTAGAGGATAAAATTACAAATTTTCTGGAATTGAAATGGTAATTTTTGGAGTTAAAATGCGCAAGATATGAATTTTAGAAGTTTAAAATCATTTTTGGAATTTAAATTAAATCCAAAACAACCGCCAATCCACGGTGAACCAGATCCACCGTGAACCCGCGCACTGTGCGCGTGGTCCGGCCCATCCTGGACCATTGGATCCAGATCCAACGCGCGAGGGCAAGGCGGAGGCGTTAAGTTAACGTGGACTGCTGAGATTAAAACGCCGAACTGGTATGCATCGTGGGTCCAGATGCGACGCGGGATTTAAATTCTAGCGAACGGCTCAGATTAAAACGTAACACTTCGCCGAGATCTAACTGATCCGATTAAACCACACGAGGGATTTAATCGCCACCGTCGGATCCAGATCGCACGGTCGCGATTGAATCCGACACGGCACGGGTACTCGACCCGTGCTGGTTGTCTTCTCCGGCGACGGCGAGCGGGCTAGAGGCCACGGCGAGCGACGGCGACCCTAGCTAAGACTAGAAGTAGAAAGAGGACGCCTAGGGGAACACGGGGGTACCTTAGGTGAGGCGAGAGGTCTACGGAGCGTGGCCGTCGACGAGGGTAGACGGCGATCCGGCGGGGTTCGTCGTCGGTGGAGGGGTGGCCGAGGTTGGTGAGATCCTGGCGGTCACGGAGGTGTGGTCTCCTAGGGCGGAGGAGGTCACCGGCGACGGTGAGCAGTGACCGGAGTGCAGGCGGCGGTGGAGTGTTAAAAACTGTAGAGGGGGCGTTCTGTTCGATCTTGCAGCGTGTGAGCGTGGGGGTCGAATGTGGGGTACCAGGGGGTTTAAATAGGGTCACCAGCAGGGGCAGAGGGGGCGCAATTGGCGTTGGCCGAGGGTTAACACATTTAAACATCGGTGAGCTTTGGGTTGCATGCAGATTGATCGAATCGGGACGCGATCAGGCTGGTTTTAATGGGGGAAACGGTCGGCGCATTGAGGGGAATTCATTGCCGGCGACGGATTAAAGGGAGGGGGTTGGTGGGGGCGGATCCGAGGCGGGATTAGGGCTTCGGCCGGCGAGGGGGGGATTTGGGGGCGGATCCCGCGGGGAAGATGGGTCCGACAGGTGGGGGCCACCGAGCAGCGGGCGCGAGTGAGCGGGTGAGGCGACTGACGGGTAGGGTCGGGTGGTCGGGCACGCGCGCGGAGAGGAGAGGGTCTCTGATGGGTAGGGCCCGGGTGTCAGCACGGGGCGTGGGAAGGGAGCGAGATGGGCCGGCTAGGAGAGAGAGAAAGGGAGGGGGAGGGCTCGTTACTGTTTAAATGCTTTTCTGAATAAAAATAATTACAGAAATTGATTTAAAATATTTGGGCTACTTCCAAGGGTGATAAAAATTTGTAAAATTTCTCAAAATATCTTTTGGTGTTGGGAACCCATACAAAATTTCTAGCCTCTGGTTTGGTCATTTCATCTAGGTTCTAGTTCAAAAAGGTTAAGGAGGGCATTGAAGGTATTTCCAAAATAAATAATTCTAGGAAAATATATTAAATGCTATTTTTATTCCTTTGAAAATTTGGGGTGTTACAGTTGGCTCTTCTCAGCAACGGTTGATGGACGTGACGTCTGCATACATAATATATAAGTACATATGTTGTAGGTTATATTAGATTAACACACAATAAATCAACTTACTTCTTTAGTATCCTCAAAGACTGTCCGTGCATACTTTCCTAAGTCATTGCTCATGAAATCACAAGTGTAGTACCCGCAATGCACCGAACCATGAGGTTTTTTGTGACACTTCAAAATAGACAAAGTTAGAACGATATATAGTTTGACTTTATTAATTGAATTAAGAAATTTCAAAATATAATCTTACCAGATAGTTTGTTCTGATATGCTTTTCTTTCGGCCTTTGTGGATCATATGGGCCACCTAACTTTTCCACGTAATATTTATATGCACTCTGAAGAACATTTATTATATCTTGATATTCCTTTCTTGGTTTGTCGAGAGAGTCGAGCACCCAAACCCTAGAGATCTTCGGGTATATCAGAAGTGCAATCCAATGATCACTATTGAAAGAAGTAATATGTGATTATGTTAGTTTCAAAATCGATAAAACATGATTAAGTGGATATAGTGGGTATACTTACTTAAAGTCATATGCCCCGCTTATCATGTCTCTGTCCCTCCATTGAAACATGCACCGCGCAATATACAACGCGGCCCAATTCCTTTTGGTCTTGTTAAGTGTGTTTTGGTCTTTATTGAAAAATCTTCCTTTGAAACTTTTCTCGACCTGCACTCCTGTACTTTGCATCGTTCTGGTTTAGTACTGGGTTCAATGTAGTTTGACTTATCAATGATTGGTTCAAGTACCCATATTGATTAGACTTATCACTAAATGAATTCACTTACAGGCACTAGAGCATCATGCTTGTGATGTCGGTTCTCTTCAGACGGAACATCCGGTGGAAGTCGTCAAAAAATAGTTCAAGATTAAACTCTGGCAGTTGAATACTTCTTTTGGAACCTTCACTTCTATTTGCGTAACTCCTAACAAAGATGCTTCGAGGTACCAGTCATGAAATGATTTCATCTCCTAGGTCATACTCTTATATACTCGTTGGGGTAAGAATGGTTTTCCTGGTTCGTATTCGATATAATCCTCGTCTCCGTAGGTCCATTGATCCGCAGAAAGTGAGCCCTGATTTTATACTAGAGCCTTTAAGTTAGCCTCTATGGGCATAGAACATGTTTGCCCCATAGTAGTGAAGAATTTAAGCATTTCAAATTTTGGCTCACAACACTGCCCACGTTGAACAATTGTCTTGTGGATTGTGGGCTTTGGGCGTGCATCTTGTTTTTGTTTCTCAGGCTCGGGCACTAGCACTGGCAGAGGCTCTGGCACTTTTGTGTCGGGCTCAAGCAATAGCACTGGCTCTGTCACTTGAGGCTCCGGCACGTGTTGTTGAGCAATTTGTGTATTTACCACTTTTTCGGGCAGGTGTTCCTCAAGTTCTTAATCCATTTGATGATCTGCCACTTTATCAGGCACTGGCTCCTTCTCTGCCTATTCCTCCATCTCACGCTCATCAACAGGTGATAAAGATCCTATATTTTGCATATCGTGAGATGAAGGATATGTGGGGGATTGCAATGAGAAAATAGGTGATTTACTCTGAGAACTTGTCAGAGACTGCCTCTGGAGTAATTTGATATCTCAACTCACCCATAAGACAAAGTTATTCAATGCATCTCCAATTGTCCCTCATGAGGCATTGGAATATCTAGGGGGTCATTGATAAATCTGTCATTGATGACCTCATTACCCTGAACCTTGGTATACTCTGCAGGAATAGGATGATTGTGAAATAGATCCCTAGGCATAGCAATGCCTCGCGCAACCTCTTGGGAATGCCTTTTGCGCCCAATCGGTACATGCAGAGTGCATGGTGTGTCCTCTTTAATATAATTTATAGGAAATTTATCTTCTACTGATCCAACACTGGTTGGTACGTCAAGTCGTACTTCTGGCACAACTATTTGTCATGCTGCAGTCTGCATGATGTTTGGATTCTCACTAATAAATTCAAAAAAGTGTCTCTCCCACTCTGCACGGGCTCTATGGCGTCGTCTGTGTGTGCTTGATGCTTCTTGTATGTGGCACCATCCTGTTTCTTGAAAGTATTTTTCTAGGGTGCTATAAAAGAGATACCTCGGGTGCACCCTCAATGTTCCTCGTTTCCGAGAGAAGATGTAAGCTGGTCATTACATCCCTCGGGCTTGAACTTTCCAGCCTTCTCCAACTCAGCGATTTCTTGTGCTTTTTGAAATACTTCAGTAGTCTGTGAGTCAGAGAGGATATATTGTCCCTTAGGTGTTTTTTAGCTCGACCTAGGAGCCATCTCTTAGTGCGCTGGTCAGCACCTGAAAACTGTTCAGGTAACACAGCCGCACGGTCATCCTCCTCCTTTCTACTCCACTCATCCTCCTTGGCCTTATATCCACCTAGGCCAAGTTTATGTGTGAGAAACCAAGGGGTGGTTTTAGAGTTTGTGATGAGTGATTGACAAATTTTATCCTCTGATTCGAAGGGGTCCCTCCGAAGGGGTTTAGAGGTTGTTTCACCGAAGGGTTCGATAGGCTCTGTTTGCTGCAGCTGTTGCAGCGGATTGTGCCTGTCAGAGGGGTCCGATAGTACACGATGACTGGTTCATACCGAAGGTCTCGGTATTTTGGGTGGTACACCGGACTGTGTGCCGAAGGTTGTTTACCTGGAGAGGTCTCTGGGGTACTGGATACACTAGTCTGCTTGTCTGTGGTGCACAGGTGACTTCGGAGGCGACGGACGGTTCGCAGCAAGTGAACTTGGGTCAAGCGGGAGGCTTGATGCCAGGCGAGCGGGGAGCTCGGTCACAAAGGCTGCGAAGGGGTCAAGGTCGGACCTCGGGTCGAGGTGCGCCAGATGAAGGCAGAGAGTGCGGTGCATGGCTCCGGGTAAAGGTACTCCGAGACGAAGTCCTCAGAGGCGAGGCACTTCGAAGGTTACTCTGAATGGAGTGACTTCGGAGTATGGTGGATAAGTCCTCAACAATGAGGCAAGGTGTTCGAAGTGTGCTATGGAGGGAGGCACTCAAAGGTATACCCGATGAAGGTCTCAGAAGTCGAGGTGCGTCGAAGGAATGGTCCGGGTGAGGTTCGTCGAGGAGTGTGCTCGGGGAGAGACACTGCGACGAAGTGCTCATGGAATGCTTCATGCGGAGGCCTTGGACGAAGGAGGGATTTCGAAGGGTGGTACTCCGAAGGTGGGCTTCAGAGTGTGGTTGTCTTGAAGTACTTCGGCCATGCATGGCTTCGGTATACGGACTGACGGTGTTCGAGCTGGGAGAAGCTAGGAAGCCGTGGTGGTCCACTCCAGAGGTGATGGCACGAAGGCTCAAGGGCTTTGATGGCTTCGGCTCAAAACCGTCACTGTATCGAAGGCTGACTTCGGTGAAGCGAAGGCCGTTAGGCTCAAGTCTTCTCACCGAAGCTACCGCACCCCTCGTGTGCGAAGGGGGGTTCAGAAGAATCCAAGACTACAAAGGCTGACCGTGTCTGCTCTACAAAAGATGATGTTGTCTCCTCTGCGAAGCTGACAAAAGAAGCCTCCAAATAAAGTAGACTACCAACTGTACCCCTTGTTCTGATGAGACAAAATTAGTGTAAACCCTTGGGGTAAAGTAGTCTAATCACAGGGCTGAATAGTGCCTATAAATAGTGGAGGCTAGCTAGGCCACTGTAACACTTTGAGCAGCCATTTTTGAGCTCCTATGCTAGACGCCACATACTCTTGTATTCATCCTGTGAGTAGGTTAAGATCACCAGTTGACCTCAACCGGTTTTGTGATCTGTTGGCGACATGGACAGAGTTAGTAAAATACCTCTGTTCGATGGGACGTACTTTGCATATTGCAAGGTGCGCATGGAGGCTTACTTTCTAGGCCAAGGAAATGCAATTTGGGAGATTGTGGACTCACAATACTCTATCCGTGAAACTCGCACCTCTCAAACAAAGAAGGATCAGTATAATGCTAACTCGAAGGCAAGAAATATATTGTTCATTGGTTTGAGTAGAAGTGAGTTTGATAGGGTGCAGCACCTTAGGACAGCTAGGGAGATTTGGACTACACTCACTATTTTTCATGAGGGCTCTACACAGATTAAGGCCAAGCGCCAAAGCACATACAATAAACAGTATCAACTGTTTGTGCAGGCACCTAGTGAATCTATAGATGCCATGTTTTCTCGCTTTGATGCGATAGTGAGTAACTTGCGGTCCAACGGGACGCTTGCTTACAATGATCATGATAGGGCTATCAAGATTCTATATGCTCTTGATCGTAGCATATGGGAAGTGAAGATATTCAAGCATTGAGGAGTCCGCAGGTTATGACACATTGACCTGTGATGAGCTCTTCAGCAAGCTGAAGTCCACAAAGATTGCCAAGGCATCTCTTGCAGTGCATAGGAACTCCTTGCCACAACTGTTAGCATTGGTTTCTAGCACTAGCCGAGGCACCACTGCAAAACCAAGCACATCAGGCACTTGTGTTCTTGCAGATGGTTTTGCCTTGTCCTCCGTGGTCTCCATCACTAAGGAGCAGGTGGATACTATGGATGATGATGAGCTTGCTCTCATTGCTAGAAGGTTCACCCGTTTTCACCATGAGAGACGGGATCAGAGGAGAGGTAGTTTTAGTGGTTGTTTTGAGTATGGCGATACTTCTCACATCAAGGCCAATTGCCCAAAACTCAAGAGGAGAGATGAGAGTGAGCGCCCTAGATACCACAAAAAGGAGAGGAAACCCTTTGTGAAGGGCAAGCACGGTAAGGTGGCTAAGAGGGTAGCCAAAGCCGCTTCCAAAGCCAGTCCAATAATTGGTATCAGAGCCAGGTTAAGATCACCAGTTGACCTTTACCGGTTTTGTGATCTGTTGGTGACATGGATAGAGTTAGTAAAATACCTCTGTTCGATGGGACGTATTTTGCATACTGGAAGGTGCACATGGAGGCTTACTTGCTAAGCCAAGAAAATGCAATTTGGGAGATTGTGGACTCACAATACTCCATCCCTGAAACCCGCACCTCTCACTAAAAAAGATCAGAATAATTCTAACTCCAACTCTAGAAACATACTGTTCATTGGTTTGAGTCGGAGTGAGTTTGATAGGGTTCAGCACCTAAGGACAGTAAGGGAAATTTGGACTACACTCACTATTTTTCATGAGGGCTCTACACAGATTAAGGCTAGGCGCCAAAGCATGTACAATCAACATTATCAACTATTTGTGCAAGTGCCTGGCGAATCTATAGATTCCATGTTTTCTCACTTTGACGCTATAGTGAGTAACTTGCGGTCCAACGGAACGCTTGCTTACAATGACCATGACAGGTCTATCAAGCTTCTCTATGCTCTTGATCGTAGCATATGGGAAGTGAAGATATCCAACATTGAGGAGTCCGCAGGTTATGACACATTGACTTGTGATGAGCTCTTCAGCAAGCTGAAGTCCACTGAGATTGCCAAGGCATCTCTTGCAGTGCACAGGAACTCCTTGCCACAGCCATTGGCACTAGTTTCTAGCACTAGCCATGGCACCCCTGTAGAACCAAGAACATTTGATACTTGTGTTCTTGCTGGTTGTTTTGCTTTGTCCTCCCTAGTCTTCGTCACTAAGGAGCAGGTGGATACTTTGGATGATGAAGAGTTTGCTCTCATTGCCAGAAGGTTCACCCGTTTTCACAATGAGAGATGGGATCAGAGGAGAAGTGGTTTTAGTGGATGTTTTGAGTGTGACGACACTTCTCATATCAAGGACAACTGTCCTAAGCTCAAGAGGAGAGATGAGAGTGAGTGCCCTAAACACCACAAGAAGGAGAGGAAACCCTTTGTAAAGGGTAAGCGCGGCAAGGTGGCTAAGAGGGTAGCCAAGGCTAATTCTAGAGCCTTTGTTGCTGCTCTCAGCAACATTGACACTTCCTCAGCTGAGGTGTCGAGTTCTGATGAGGAGGAGGAGTCTCCAAGGAAGGAGGAGAAGAAGGACAAGAAGGGACGAGATTTCACCAACCTTTGCTTCATGGCCAACAGCGATCACAGTGGCGATGAGCTTGACTCATCTGAGGTACCTCTATCCAATGCCAGCTTTCAATTAAAATAGATGAACTGAATGAAGTAGTTCTTGGTCAAGATAGGTTACTTGTGCAAGCCGCTAGAGATAGAAAAGACCTTAGACTTAGGCTAGAATCTGTTTCTACTGATTATGCCATGCTTAAGTATAAGATTAATTATGCTGAATGTGAATCTTGCACTGTTGTCATGGGTGAGCTTGCTCAGTTGAGTTCTGTGCATGCTCAAACTCTTTTTGAGCTTGAGACTGCACAGAAGCAGCTTTTGATGGTTGATTCTAGTTCTCATGATAGAAATGAATGCATGAAATGTTCTTTATTACATGAGAGCATAGATTTATGTGATAAGCATGTTCATGATTTAGAGGCTAGATTGGAGAGGGCCGGTAGTTCTAAGGATGTGCATCCTGTATGTGACACTTGCATAACCCTTAAGGACCAGCTAGGCACTGTTAAAGAGCGAGCTGAAAACCTTATAACTGAAAATGAATACCTTCTTTCTGTGGTTAACAAATGCACTGAGGGAAAGGGTAGGATGGACTTGCTCTTGGCCAAAACCAAGATGTGTGCTGACAGGGCAGGGTTAGCTCTAGGATTGGGTTTTGAGAGGATTCTTTCAGACAGTGAGAACAAAACTGTTTTTACCTCACCCACTACCTTAGAGAAAGAGAGAGCTCTGTTAGACACTCCATCTGCCAAAAACCCTACCCAAACTCCAAAGAAAACCACTCCTCCAGCAAAGAAAATTGCTCCCAAGAAAACCACTCAACAGAAGCCCACGGAGCCTGTGTGGATTGCTCCTATGACCCATGTGAGTGCCCCTAGGAGAGTGTTTCATTGTTCCTATTGTCAGTGGTCAGGTCATTTGGTTGCGTTCTATTTTCGTCGCATCAAGGATGAGCGACGCTCTCAGGCGATGAGTTTCCAGGACATGCAATACCCATCTTGAGGTATGCATGAGTCTGAGTTGTACTCACGTCCTGTTTTCGAGGTTCCTCCCCCTTCTCGGAGAGGTTTTTCTCCTCGAGGTGTTCACCATGTTCCATATGGTGGTAGACCTCGGGCGAGTAGCTTTGTACCTCGTTAGAGTAGGAGACCTCGTCATGCATTTGGGTCACAGCATGTAGGTAGACCTCGCACTTTGCATCATTCTGATTATCTTGTGCGTAGACAGTCTATTTTTAATGTGCCTACTACTCGTATCACTCAGTGCTGGATGCCTCGTCATGTATTAACTCACCCCAACACTGAGCGATCGAGATTTTCTTATCATATGTAGGCACCAGACCGAGGCTTGGAGGGCACGTGGATCAATGACTCCGGTTGTTTGCGTCACATGACCGGAGATGCAGCATGGTTCTCTAGCCTCACCACAACCAAGCAAAAGGAACATATCACCTTCAGCAACAATTGAAGGAGTAGAGTGAAAGGTAAAGGTGTGGTAAGAATCAACTCAAATTTCACTCTCAAAGATGTTGCTTTGGTTGAAAACTTGGGATACAATTTGCTTTCTGTATCTCAATTGCTTGATGAGGGCTTCGAAGTGCGATTCCATCGCGATACTTCGCAAGTACTCAATTTTGATGGCATTATGGTCTGTAAGATCTTTAGAGTTGGGAGAGTTTTTGGAGCTGATTTTTCTAAGTCATCTGGTTCTTCTCATTGTCTTGTTGCACATTTGACTTCTGAGCTTTGGAAGTGGCATAGGAGACTAGGGCATATGATCTTTGAGTTGCTTGCTCATCTGAGGGCCTTAGGTCTGATCCGAGGATTGCACAAGCTCAAGTTTGAGAAGAATTTAGTTTGCACTCCATGTCGACATGCAAAAATGATTGCCGCTTCGCACTCGCCAGTCACCACGGTGATGTCTGAACAACCCGGAGAACTTCTCCACATGGACACTGTAGGTCCTTCTCGGGTTAGTTCGTTACGCGGGAAGTGGTATATGTTAGTCATTGTCGACGATTTCTCTCGCCACTCTTGGGTCTTCTTTCTTCCCAGCAAGGATGAAGTGTTTTCATACTTTCGGAGCTTGGCTTTGAGACATTTCACTGAACTCCCTAGTGCATTGAAATTCATTCGAAGTGATAATGGCACTGAGTTCAAGAACAGTCCCTTTGTTGACTTTTGCATGGAGGATGTCATAAAACATCAATTCTTTGCTCCGCGGGTTCCTCACCTGAATGGTGTGGTTGAGAGAAAGAACCGCACTTTGGTTGAGATGGCTAGGACGATGCTCGATGAGCACAGGACTCCTAGGAAATTCTGGGCTGAGGCCATGAACACTGCATGTTACATCTCAAACCGAATCTTCTTGCGCTCAATTTTGAACTTAACATCTTATGAGCTACGTTTTGGGAGACAGCCCAAAGTTACTCATCTTCGAGTTTTTGGTTGTCGTTGCTTTATCCTAAAACATGGAAATTTGGATAAATTTGAGTCGCGCTCTTCTGACGGGATCTTTTTGGGTTACACTACACATGGTCATTCTTATCTTGTTTATAATTTAGAGACTAACACCGTCATCGAGTCATGTGATGTGACTTTTGATGAATCAACCCCCTCTGTTAGTTCCACTTTTGAACAGGCAAATGAACATGACATAGAGCAGACTATCTTCGAAGAAGAAGATCCCGGAGATTTCAAGAATGAACCCCTACTACCCTTGACTTCAACCCCCGAAGCCGACCCCGCTTCGACCACTTCGGCACAAGGTCCTGAAGAAACTACCTCGACATCGGTCATCTTGGACCACTCCAACGCACAAGTTGAGGGGGAGACTGCATCCCGCCGTGAGGCTCCACATCATGTTCAAAGGATGCACCCTCCCGAGCAGATCATTGGTGAGCTTGATCAAAGGGTAACACGTTCTCATGCTCATTTCATTGATTCCGCTTTTGTTGATCCCTTAGATGTTAATCATGCACTTTCTGATTCTTGTTGGATCAATGCCATGCATGAAGAACTTGAAAACTTTGAGAGAAACCAAGTCTGGACTTTAGTTGATCCTCCACCAAATGTTCATTTCATTAGAACAAAATGGATTTTCAAAAACAAACAAGGGGAGGATGGGACTGTAGTTAGAAACAAGGCTAGACTTGTTGCTCAGGGTTATTCTCAATTAGAAGGGATTGATTTTACTGAAACTTTTGCACATGTTGCTCGTCTTGAGGCTATTAGGATTTTACTTGCATTTGTGACATCCCGGGGATTCAAACTCTATCAAATGGATATCAAAAGTGCTTTTCTTAATGGCTTCATAGGCGAAGATGTTTATGTAAAAAAACCCCCTGGTTTTGAAAACCTCAAATACCCATATAAAGTCCTTAAACTTCATAAGGCCCTTTATGGACTCAAGCAGGCCCCTCGGGCATGGTATGATAGACTTAAGTCTTTTCTACTTGAGCGGGGGTATTTGATGGGATCTGTTGATAAAACCTTGTTCACTCTCAAGCATGGCAAAGAATTCCTCCTAGTCCAGATTTATGTGGATGATATCATCTTTGGTGGCTCTTCTCATGCTTTGGTTGCCGAGTTTGCAAATCAAGCAAAGCAAACAAGGTACATTCGTCCACCAGACGAAGTACACCAAGGACCTGCTCAAGAAATTTGACATGGCTGATGCGAAGCTCCTCGCCACTCCAATGGCTACATCTGTAGCATTGGATCCTGATGAGGATAGAGAAGTCGTAGATCAGAAGGAGTTCCAAAGCATGATCGGCTCCCTCCTCTACTTGACTGCTACGAGGCCAGACATACACTTCGCAGTGTGTCTGTGCGCTAGTTTTCAGGCTTCACCATGAGCTTTGCACCGCCAAGCGGTAAAGCGCATTCTCAAGTATCTCAAACATACCCTTGAATTTGGCATTTGGTATTCTGCGTCTTCCTCTTTGTGTCTTCAAGGTTATTCCGATGCGTACTTTGCTGGGTGTAGGATTGATAGGAAAAGTACCTCTGGTACTTGACATTTTCTAGGTACATCACTGGTTTGCTGGTCTTCCCACAAACAGTCTAGTGTTGCACAATCGACGGCTGAGGCTGAATATGTCGCTGCAGCTAGCTGTTGCTCTCAGATTTTGTGGATGGTTTACACTTTGTGGGATTTTGGGTTAGATTATAAGAGTGTTCCACTTTTCTGTGATAACACTAGTGCTATTTGTATTGCAGACAACCCGGTTCAGCATTCCAGAACCTAACACATTGATGTGCGATATCATTTTCTCAGAGATCATAATGAGAAGGGTGATATTGAGCTTCAATATGTTGATACCCAACACTAGCTAGCCGATATTTTCACAAAACCCCTCGATGCTTCTCGTTTTGCCTACTTGCATGGGGAAGTTGGTGTTTGTCACCCTTACGACATTTTGTGAGGGGGAGCAGATTTTGATTGTCTTGCATATGCTCATTATGTGTGAAATTGCATTTACATCTTTTACACTTATATGCCTGATTTTAATTCATGAAATCATGTCAGCTCAGCTCTACTTAATATGTCTGAAACATTTTGTGCATGATGTTTCTTTCCAAAATCAAATCATGATCACTGCTTAGTCTTGCGTCTAGTATGTTTAGGCAGGACTGCTTTAACTATCTTTTATCTGCTTGATAGCAAGACACCTTTTCTCTGGATGCTAAACATTGCAACTTGAAAAATTGTATTCATGGATATTCATCAAATGCTAAAACAATTTGTTCACTTAATTAAAAAATCCAGAAATCCATGATTTGCATGCTTCAAGCAAAAAGATCCAGGTGGGTTTGTTTGTTGCACTACTCTATTCTAGACTACTTACCATTGCACATTGGTCTGAACTGAGATAGTGTAGTGTATGCCAAAATCACCGCCTTAAGCTTCTGATGGCTTTCGTGCCTAGGCTTGGCTTGATCGGAAAGTATAAGGTAGACAAACAAATAACCCCTGGCATTATGAAAAGAACAACAAATTCATTAATCATCAAGATTGCTTTCAATGCTCTACTTGAACTGGACTTGTCTGTCTAGAGTAGAAATTGACTAGCTTTGCGCAGTCCCTGGTTTTACTTGTCTAGTTACTTTGATTGAGTGGTGATGCTTTTATTTCAAAATGATAAAATCACATGCTGTCATTATGTTTTTTAGAGAATGTTAAATTGAGTTGAGCACATGATAATTGGTATTAATGTTGGCATATTTTTGCTTTATATCTCTTTGCAATTCTGCCCATTTCGAAGCTTTGCATCTTTTGAATGCTCCTTGATGCTTGCATTGCCAAAGGGGGAGAAATTTTGAGTTCTCTGTAGCAAGGGGTAAAATAACTAAGGGGAGTTTTTATCTTGCAAAGAGAAGATTTGTCGAAGGGGCTTTTACTCTGTTGAAAAAGGGGGAGGAAAATTCTTTTCTCAAGTGACATAATTTGGCTCGTTTCTGAGTTTTTATGGTCACTTGTGTGCTGAAATTTTTAAAATTTTCTTGAACTTGAATTTGGTTGTCAATGCACTCATCAAGGGGGAGATTGAGAAACCAAGGGGTGGTTTCGGAGTTTGTGATGAGTGATTGACAGATTTTATCCTCTGATTCGAAGGGGTCCGTCCGAAGGGGTTCGAAGGTTGTTTCACCGAAGGGTTCGGTGGGCTCTGTTTGTTGCATCTGTTGCAGTGGAGTGTGCCTGTCGGAGAGGTCCAACAGTACACGATGACTGGTTCATACCGAAGGTTTCGGTACTTTGGACGGTACACCGGATATTGTGCCAAAGGTTGTTTACCCGGAGAGGTCTCTAGGGTACTGGATACACTTGTCTGCTTGTCTGTGGTGCGCAGGTGACTTCGGAGGCGACGGACGGTTCGCAGCAAGTGAACTTGGGTCAAGCGGCAGGCTTCATGCCAGGCGAGCGGGGAGCTCGGTCACAAAGGCTGCGAAGGGGTCAAGGTCGGACCTCGGGTCGAGGTGCGCCAGACGAAGGCAGAGAGTGCAGAGCATGGCTCCGGGTGAAGGTACTACGAGACGAAGTCCTCGCAGGTGAGGCACTTCAAAGGGTACTCTGAATGGAGTGACTTCGGAGAACGGTGGATAAGTCCTCAACAATGAGGCAATGTGTTCGAAGTGTGCTCCGGAGGGAGGCACTCGAAGGTATACCCGACGAAGGTCTCAGAAGTCGAGGTGCATCGAAGGCATGGTCCGGGTGAGGTTCGTCGAGGAGTGTGCTCGGGGAGAGACACTACGACGAAGTGCTCATGGAATGCATCATGCGGAGGCTTTGGACAAAGGAGGGATTTCGAATGGTGGTACTCTGAAGGTGGGGCTTCGGAGTGTGGTTGTCTTGAAGTACTTCAGCCATGCATGGCTTCGATACACGGACTGACGGTGTTCGAGCTGGGAGAAGCTGTGAAGCCGTGGTGGTCCAATCCAGAGGTGATGGCGCGAAGGATCAAGGGCTTTGACGGCTTCGGCTCAAAACCGTCACTGTATCGAAGGCTGACTTCGGTGAAGCGAAGGACGTCAGGCTCAAGTCTTCTCGCCGAAGCTACCGCACCCCTCGCGTGCGAAGGGGGGCTTCAGAAGAATCCAAGACTGCAAAGGCTGACCATGTCTGCTCTGCAAAAGCTGATGATGTCTCCTCTACAAAGCTGACAAAAGAAACCTACAAATAAAGTAGACTACCAACTGTACCCCCTGTTATGATGAGACAAAATCATTTTAAACCCTAGGGGTAATGTAGTCTATTCACAGGGCTGAATAGTGCCTATAATTAGTGGAGGCTAGTTAGTCCACTGTAACACTTTGAGCAGCCATTTTTGAGCTCCTGTGCTAGCCGCCACATACTCTTGTATTCATCTTGTGAGTTCATTTTGTATTCCCTGTTCAAGTAATGAAACTTTGATTTTGTTCTCATTTGTGCTTGAACTTGTATTCTGTGTTGCATTGCATGCTTTGATTCCTCTGTACACCTTCTTCCTGGGTGAAGTTGTGTTTTGAATCTCTTCTGGAGAAGTGTGTGAGAGGTCTGTGCGTCTGAAGTGTGTTTTTCAGTGTCTGTTCGCTCTGTGTAAACTGGAGGCTAGACCTCTCTGATTACTAGCGAAGCACTATCCTTGGGTTGATTCGAAGCCCATTTTCTTCCCTTGTCGATGTCCTCGGCGAAGTGTGTTCTGTGTGCATTTAGACCTTCAAAGTACGAAGCCTAGTACCAGTTGCTAGCACTGAGTGTTTGGTCGAAGTCCTCAGAGGGAAGTCTGCTCTTGCAAAGGGTGAAGTGTGAAGTCTGCTCGAAGGCACCCAGTGTGTGGAGCCTGCACTGACTTAGCAGAGTTGAGTTTTTGGTGTTGTGGGTGGAGCGAAGTCTTCTTGACTTCAAACTTTTGCTCCTGGCGAAGCCTGGTTTCGGAGCTGTGAAATACCTCCGAACGAGAACTTCAAAGGGTGTCTTCGAAGCCTGTTTCGCAGAAGACAGAATTAAAACAGAAGATTATTTTTAGTCTGAAATTTTAAAATATTCCCATTCACCCCATCTCTGGTCGCCGTTTTTGGTCCAACAATGTGGGAACTTATTCTTCTTATTAAGCTCTTTGAACAGAATGCTCTCTTGTTTGTCTTCTTTCGAGGAATGCTGGAATTTGAATTTGTTCCATTAATTTGACGTGATAAAGTCGTAGTCGTTGAGCGGTGACTCTTATTTTTGAAGGTACCGGGTGTTCAATTTATTCCTGAATGTATGAAGAGATTTCCCCATAGTCTTCAATGTGGTAGCTTTAGCGTCTTCTAAGCGATCTTCCTGGAATTTATAATGCGCTTTTATATGCTGCCACAATTCGTTCTTTGTAACTTCAGGAAAACAATGCACAAAGTTTCATGTACGAAACAATGCACAAAGTTGTTGAGGCCTCAACATATTTTGTGTTGTTTTTCAAATATGTTCATGGATGCCATGGAACCCATGTCACATCCATACCCTACCAACAACACAAGAAAGAAGAAGTTGTTGCAAGGGTATGGATGTGTCACATGGATTTTATGACATACATGAGATAACTCAATAACAATTTGTATCATAGGCCTCTAAAAGGAATTGCATAATCTAATGTTGGTCTTCAACCATTTCAAATAACTCGATAACAACTAGCTAGTTTACTATTAGTTGTTCTCTCTCTATAGTGTTGTTGAGGCCTCAACATATTTTGTATTGTTTTTCAAATATGTTCATGGCTGCCATGGAACCTATAGTCACATCCATTCCCTGCCAGCAGCACAAGAAAGAAGAAGCTGTTGAAGGGAATGATTTGTCCCATGGTTTTGATGACATACATGAGATAACTCAATAACAATTTGCATTATAGGCCTCTAAAAGCACTCATGTAGTCCTCTACAAACTTAATTAGATGCTACTCAGTTTTCTATTATTATTGGCATAACATATGAACTTATGTTAATTAAAACATTTTCTATGCATTTATGCTTGCTTTCTTCAGATTATGATATTCAATGCAACTAAAATAATACAGTAAGACATGTGTTTCATGACTAACTAACATACTATATCCCCAAAATAAGATAAAGCAGTGGGAGTATTTTGTGTTGAGTAGCTTATTTGACATCATAGATCTCGTGTTACAATTTATACACATAGTTTTTATATGACCCCATTGAGTCCACAATTGAGTGTCCATGTGATAGGAACCTTGGTATACATGATAAATTAAATATTTTTCATGTACAGGTCTCCATCTAATAATTTCACATGGCTTATACACAGATAGTTGTCTACATATTTGGCAGGAGTTAAAATCCTCCATATCTCACTTGTTCTCTTACGATAGTTAAGTTATCTCCCGTTCTATAGAGATTAGACAACCAATCAATCAAGATCTATAACCTGGTTTTCTAGCTAGCTAGCCTCCTCAAGATATATACACACACATATATATATGTCTTACTAGCTACACAAATTGACACAAGAACTGGACGTAGGGTATTACACTCTATAGAGGCTATACCCTATACAATCGTCATGTGGCATCTCATATGTGGTAAGTGAACAACCTTGTTTCTATAACTTATCATATATTCAATCAACAAGAAGCACACATTAGCGGGAATGAATAAGATAGTTAGTTAATGCGTAATTGCCTATCTACATTGAATTTTCTTGCTAGGGCTAACAGAGACCCCCTTTTCTCTCTTCCTTTTATAAGTAACACAACTAGTGAATTGAGGATGAAAATAGAAAGAAACAATTTACATTATAATAAATGGTCTAGCCTAAATAGAATAAAGATCTGACTTCTAATTATACTGCTATGAAATGCCGATTGAGTGCAAAAATTGTGTGCATCGATAGTTGATTTTACGAAGAGACAATGTGTTTTGTCAATTGACCATATTGCTATATATGTTTGGATTTGTTCCAACAATTCAATGGGATATGTGTTTTGGTTGTCACTATTAGAAAGTTAAGAATGAATTTATCTTATTTTTAAAAGAAACACGGGCTCTGGGATTGCGGCGGGCTTCGGGGGTGGCGACGGGCTCCTGCGGTGGAGATGGGCTCTGGGATGGCGGCGACGGGCGGAGGGCGGCAACGCGGACTCCGGGATGGTGACGACGGGCGGAGGGTGGTGGCATGGGCTCTGGGATGGCGGCGCGGGCTCGGGGATGATGGCGACGGGCTTCAGGACTGCGGCGATGCGTGGAGGGCGGCGACGCCGGCTCCGGGGATGGTGGCGATGGGCTCCGGGACGACATGCGGCGAAGGGCTCTGGGACGGCGTCGACGGGCACGAGAGTTTGATTTGCAAATGAAATTAGGGTTTCATCCGAGCGAGAGCCAAAACATTTATATAGGTGGATTAGCAGTGGCGGGCAAGATGATGCCATCTTGCCCGCCACTGCTATTTCTCTTAGTAGTGGTGGGCGGTGACGTCACCAGCCCACCACTACTAATCCACCCACTGCTGATGTTGGACGTAGTAGTGGCGGGCCGATGACGTCACCCGGCTGCCACTACTAAGAGGAATAGCAGTGGCGGGCTGGTGATGTCAGCATGCCCGCCACTGATTACACCAGACCGCCACTACTAAAAAATGTTTCAATATATATTTTATACTTTATTTTATTATTAATTTTCTTAAGGATTTTTTAATTAGATTAGACATATATTAACTATAATTAAATAATAACCTATACTACCAATATCTTAAACAAAATGACACTGGTGGCCTGGCTAGTTTTATACACATTAAACATAAATGACACTACCAAATTACATAATTGATTTTACAAATATGCACAATCTCTTAAGGTAAACATAAATGATCTAGCCTTGCACTAGTTTTCCATCGCCATCGGTACGTAGATAAGGAATAATAGTTTTGCTTCAACCACATTGATCCTTGATATGTCAACGAAGAACGACACCTCGTCAAACTGATTGTATTCTTCTTCGTCTTCGACTCCATCAACTCCAACAATTCTTTTTTTTGTTGGAGCAACAATGTATTTCTTCTCGTCTTTAGGATCAAGTATGTAAAATACTTGTGCCATGGATTGAGCGAGTATCCAAGGGTCATCTTTATAACTCACCTTATTAAGGTCAACTATCATAAACCCGTAATCATCCACCTCCACACCTTCTGGTTGTTTGACCCACTGGCACATAAATACGGGGATTTCTATAGAGTTCCCGTAATTAAGTTCCCATATTTCTTCGATGTATCCATAGTAAGCATTCTTTTGTCTAGTGTTGTCTTGTGCATCTGCTATGACACCACTATTTTGGCGATAACTCTTTTGATCCTTTGCTTTGGTATAGAATGTGAAACCATTGATGTCATATACTTGCCATGTTTTAACCATGCTCAATGGACCGTAAGACAATTTATTTATCATCATCTCTTCGTCGGTTTCTCCAATCGAAAGGTTTAGATCCCTCAGCCATGATGTGAAATGAATTTTGTGCTCTTTCATAATCCATTGTTCATCATGATCTTCATTATTTTCATGAAACTCTTGCAGGTATTGTTCAACATATGGTCTCATAATCAACAACTGATGCATGACACTGTAATGTGATTCTCTTACTATTTGGTAGCAATTGTCTCGTATGATTTTCCTGCCTTTAGTTCCTTTACCGGTTAGTCTTTCATGGTGCCGGGACATGGGAACTCCTATTGGTTTTTCATCTCTTATGTAATCTACGTAGCACTCAATGACTTCCTCAGTCATATTGTGCAGGTACATAACCCTTGAAGATAACCATGAGACACTCGTACGCATACATATTGTGCAGGTACGTTGGACCGAGAACAAAGATTTGGTCTGCTATATGTATCATATAGTGCTCCATAATATCAAAGTATGAAAAGGAAAGCACATCTCAAGCTGACACATATTCTACCTCATTTGTTTACATAATTCATTTAACGCTTCAGTGTCGATCACCTTCTTTGATATGACATTGAAGAAGTGACACATGCATGTGATAACCATCTTCACAAATGAATGTTTGATTCCTCTTACTACGATGGAGAGGAATATCCCAAGCTTAACATGACAATCATGAGTGTTGTAGCCTCTCATCCTTATATCTGCTACGGAAACAATATTCTTTATGTTTGTTAAGAATTCTGTTGGAACTCTGATTCCATTGGCCCTTTCTTGTGGGTGAAGCTCAGGTCTAATTCTGAGAGTTTGAAGGTCCCTTCATACTTTGAGTCCATCTTCTGACTTTCCCGGTATGTCTAACAAAATACCGATGGTGCTTTCGAAGACATTCTTCTCAATGTGCATTGTATCGATAGCACGACCAATCTCCAACTCCTTCCAACTCCCGCCGGCCAAAAACCCTAGCTTTCAATGTCGTCGTCGCCGACCTCTTTCCTTCCAATTGACTACGGATCATTACTCCCCGCAATCCTAGGACCTCTTTCCACCATTTACCAGACGCGTTAAGGCTGAGATCACCAGAACTGCGTGCGAGGAAAGGGCTCACCGAAAAATCAGAAACCCCCTCGTCTTACCATGTATACACTTGCCATCTTTACTGCCTCGCGCCACTGTAAAGCCCTGGGCCACCATCGCGGCTAGCCCTTGTGAAACCCCATGACCACTCACGATCATAGCACCCAAAACCCCATTTTCAGTGTCGCCCCCTGTTCCACCTCCAACCACCGCTCGCCGTCGCTAGAGCCCTCCACCGCTGGCATCGACCGCACCAACGTGACCGCCATCACCTCCCCGAGCTCAGCCACCCCTCCGTTCCCGTTCAAGGCCACCGGAGCACCGCCCCCACCATCGACCCGAGACCTCTCCGCCACACACGCACATCGCCGACCACCACCCGACGACCCCAAGCCCCCGCAACGGTACCCTCATGCTCCCCTCATTGTCCTATTTCCATTTCTACGCTCAGTTAGGACCTTCGGCCATCGTCGCCGCCACTAGCCCGTCGCCACCCATCCACCGTCGTCGGAGAAGACGACCGACACGGGTAAATTACCTGTGCCTTGCCAGATTCATCTGTGACCGCGCGATCTGTGATGGATGTCCATGATTAGATTGCTAGTCGATTTAATATGGTTTGTCTGATCCGATCGAAGTGATATCTTTTAATTGTGGCCATCCAATGTTATTTAAAACCCACTTTTAATATGGGCCATCCATTGTGTACCGTTTTAGCGTTTTAATCTCAGCCGTTGAAATCCATTTAAAACGCCCATGCGATCTATGGCCACCAGATTTTGATCCAACAACTGATCTGGATCCGGCTCACGTGCACAGTGCGTGGGTTCACGGTGGACTCGGCTCACCGTGGACCGGCAACTGTTTTAGGGTTTAAATTAAATTCCAGAAATTGATTTAAACATCAAAAATTCATAACTTCTTCAAATTAACTCCAAATTTTACGATTCAAATTTTAGAAAATTCACCATTTTATTCTCTACATTCTGGACCAATTTATTCAACATATTTGTAATGTTTATTATCCAAAAATAATATCAAAAGTAATGTTTAATCTTTAAGAATTCATGTTTACCCCATTTTAACTCCAAAATCCCTCATTTTGATTTTAGAAAGTTTCTCTTATGTTTTTCTACAACTTTAGCCAATTTAAATGAAATGATTGTGCTGTTTATCTTTGTATGTTTAAATTGATTGTTGTTCTCTATTTGTGTGCCGCGAAGACTACGAAGTCGTCGAGGAGTAAGAATACTACCCGAAAGTCCCCCCATCGCCATTTGCCGAACAAGGCAAGTAACCACACTAAATTTTTGAGCATATTGAACCTAGTTTTCTTAAAATATTTCTAAAACACATAGGATGCATTAGTCAAATTGAAAGCCTTACATTATATTTATTCAGATCCCCGACCTTGAAGTGCAAACCCAAGCCATGCTATTGAGCCTAAACTCCTTGTCACCATAATAATAGTATTATTAGATAGTGTCTAATGTATTGACACAACCGCTATAGGATAAAAATGAGTCGTAGATACTTTGATTCTACTAACCACAAGTCTAGTGGGTAAGTCATAACTGAGGTATGGGGTGTTCCAACTCGAGGAACCACTTGGAGATGGGTCAAGCAGCACCTGCAGGTGGCTTGTACTGATGTGGCACAAAAGGGGGGCGAAGTTGTCCAGTGCGCTAGCACGCCGGCGAAACCTAGAGCGAGTGTTATCGGATTGAAGCATCTCATGCTAAGGTTTTGGCACGAGTTCCCGTGGTATGGGTCATCTCGTTACACATTGGTGTGAGGGATGAGTGCGTGACTTGTGGGTACTGTAGTACACCTTTGATCAGAGTTTAAATATTTTTGAAAAGTCGAGCCCACAGTCAAGGACGGGTTGCGTGACATCTCGTAGTTAGTTTACTGCTATGACTGATGCATGATGATTTGGCATGTAAGGACTATTGAGCGAGGAGGGCCAACTGGGCTTCTTCGAGTTAGAAGATGTTGCATTGTTCATGTTTATTATTCTGTACAATTAAATTGGACTACACTAAATGTTGCAACTTGAAAATGTAGTTTTCCGCACTTTAAACCCTTATCATTCTTTTGTTATTACCCTACATTACAATTGCATTCTCGGTGGCTTGTTGAGTACTTCTGTACTCATATCGGTTGGAAAACACTTCAGAGGCTGCATACTATGAGGATGGTCTAGAGTAGCGACCCAGTCAAGGATGCGAGACTGGCAGACATGTTCATCATGTAGTTTTATTTTCATAGTTTGTTTTAAATTTTATACTTATGTAATATTGTGGTCTTCGAACCACGGATGATTGACCGTATGTACGTTGTCGCATGATGGACATCTTGTTATTATTTTTTTCTGAGGAAATTCAATAATGTCTAGATTTTATTAAATCAGGGTGCTCCACAACATTTTAAATTGAGTGTCCTTAGAAATTTTTTCAGATTTCTTCCTCTTTTTTCCAAAAACAACTTTGATATTCTTTACCATTTCGAATAGAAATTTGCCGTCTCAATGTCGTGGTGGCTGTCCAAGTTCGATTGTACCATCGAAATGGTTCCTATTTCTTTGATATTTGTGGTTTCTTGGTAAAAATATGTGGTGTCGCATATATATCGTCTTAACAAATGATGGAAGATGCACATATTCTGTCTGGTCCACACACTACACATGTTGTCTTTCCTTTAACCTGTCCTGTTAGGGACATACGCCTGGGTTGTCAGCTATGGTGCAAAAGATCATGACTCTTAGATTGAAGTGCTTTTTCTTGTGCTCATCCTACACACGGACACCATGTTCCCATAGACGTTTCATATCCTCCATCAAAGGTTCTAGAAAGATATCAATGTCATTGCCAGGTTGTTTTGGACCGGAAATTAGATTAGTTGGCATAAGATACTTTCTTTTATGGCACAACCATAATGGAATGTTGAACAAGCACAGAAAGACCGGCTATGTACAGTGTGGGTTCCTCATCTCACTGAAGGGATTCATTCCATCCATGCTAAGTCCCATCCTGATATTTCTGGGATCCTCCGAGAAGTCTAGATGGGCCAGGTCAAATGATTTCCACTGCCTCGCATCCGTAGGGTGCCGAAGTTTTCCGTCCTTCTTTCGCCCAGTGAAATGCTAGATTAATAGTTCAGCATCTCTAGGATTAGAGAACATACGTTTCAAGCGATCAATCACTGGTAGGTACCACATTACTAAGGCTAGAACTTTCCTCTCCGTCTTATATTTGTGCTGGTCTACAATAACATTTGACTTCCTCTTCTGCAACCTCCTATTCTTCTTCCGGTGGTCATTGTAGTCCTCCACACAATCATTTGCATGTTTGTATCGACTTGCGTTGCACTACGGACAGCTATCTAACAATTCATACTCTTTTCGATATAGGATACAGTGGTTCGGGCATGCATGAATCTTCTGAACGCCCAAAGTCAACAGACAAATCATCCTCTTTGCTTGGTACGTATCAGATGGTAGACCATTAGGTTTCGGCAAAACCTTTTTTAGGAGATGCAAAAGATCTGAAAAACTAGTGTCTGGCCATCCATTGCTAGCCTTCAGTTTCATAAGCTCAAGAGTTGTGTACAACACAATATACTGCTTATCGCAATCATGGCGTTCCTTGTAAAGAAGGTTTTTCGATGCTTTGTCAAGTGCTTCAAAGTTATCGTAGCCTTTCATTGTAGTTCTCTGCAACAGTACCTCGGGCGCAACATTTCGCATTGGTTCGTCTAGATCAAAGGCGTCATTATCATCATGTTGATCAACATCATGTGTTATGTCGTATGTATGATCACAACCTCTTCTATGTTGATGAGCATCTTGTCGCACATCAGAATCATCAGGAGGGTTTTCACCCATCTCACCGTGTTTCGTCTATATATAATAGTTCTTCACGAAGCCATTTTTCAACAAGTGAAATCGTATGGTTTCACAAACTAAACACGGATACATCGCTTCGTTCTTACAAACGTTACAAGGACAATATATTGTCTCTTCACTCTGACGGGAAGCATATTGTGCGGCATCTTTAGTAAATTCAGTTACTCTATTAAAATATGCCACCGCATCTCCGTCGTTGGACGAGTACATCTAGGACCTGTGCTCCATCTAAAACATATTATTTTAAAAATATTAATAAATTCATTATTGTTGGTTTTAGTAATTTACAAATTAAAAAGATATTGATTTATCTCTCATAACAACATTAATTAAAAATGCTTTAATTCAAACTATTTAAACCTTGTTAATTATAAAGGAGTAATAGTATTAAGTAGAAAAAAATATTAAATGAATTAACTACATTGGTTTCTTTCTCCAAACAACATAAATCTAGATCTATAATCATAAATCAAATTAAAAAAGAGAATAAAACGACGTAAAAATGTATACAAGTGATGAATAATTGTGAGGAGGGTCATATTTGTTCATTTGGGAGAAAGAAACACTATAAATGGAAGAAAATTTGAAAATTTCTATTCACAAACCCTAAATTAGTAAAACACTAATAACTCATTATAAATGTGATATTCGGCACGGATTTAACTCCTAGAATGAAATCCTTCAAAAGAAACGAAAACAAAGCCTCCCCCTCCACTTTCTAGATTTTTGTTGCCATTGTACGGACCAAATTGTGAACTCATGTAGCCTCGGGCTCGGGGAGGAAGAAGCTGCACATTTATAGATGTAATAGTAGTGGCGGTCACCTCTGATGTCATTATCACATTAGTGGCGGACAACATAGCAGTGGTGGCCAGCACAAGCGCCCGCCACTACTATTGGTACACTAGTGGAGGTCGGTGCTGGCGTCAGCACCAGCCACTGTAGTGGCGGGCCTCTAATGGCCCTCCACTACAGTGAAAATGCCCAACGCCACTGGAGACTGTTTTTGTAGTAGTGCACAACGCGCTATTGGTGCTAGGCAGAGCTATAGGTGTGGCTGTGATGCAGCGAGGATTGTGACCTCCGGTGGAAGATGATTAGCAGCGAGCATTGGAGCTAGTGGAGCGGCAACAGCTCGTGAGGGGCTCCATAATGGTGCAGCAGCCTGACGATCGTAGAACAGTGTAGGGGAGCATTGGAGCGAGAGAGGAAGGGAAAATTAGCAGGGTGCTGCAGCTTTTAGCTCTGTTCGGTTAACAGGGATTTAATCCCTAAAGGGATTCTATCCGAGGAGGGATTGATTGATTCCCTTTCATGTCACTCAATCCCTCTCCTAGACTAATTTCCCTTGGGGATTAAATTTGTCCATTTAATTATGTGTTTTTTGGCTAGGATTAAATCCCTTTGGGGTTTATTATATCTAACCATTATGTTGAAACAAATTGTTCACATAATAAAATGTTTTAAAGTGATTAATAAAATGTTATACAACAAAGATAAAACTAATCACACAATAAAACCACAATTTGATCAAATTATATAAGATTGAAGAAGATGTTTTAAAGTCCTATTTAACTCTCAAACCGCTTGATTATGTTCATAAATTGTTTCAAATATTTGCAACAGTTCACATCCAAAGATATGAAATATTATAAAAAATATTGACTCACGGCAACACAACATTTGAACTCGAATCATGAAAATGAAATGGACACTGAATATATTATAAAAAAATTGACTTTATAGCACTCGTAGGGTTTTCATCCACTCTTTCCATGTTAGCAACACAACATTCTGAGCAACTTGAATGTTTTCCCGACTGATGTTGACGTATTCAAGCTTTAAGCTGTATAATCACAAAAAACAAGATCAGTGTAGCCTTAACTTACATAATCACAGAGCAAACCTCAGCTAGGTGACAAACAAACACACATGTATGGTTGCCACTCCTGCAAAGGTTGGATACCACAGACAACAAAGAATTGAAAACAAGCACATAAAACTGTACATGAAGATAGAGGGGATCATTACATGTTTCCAACTAACACATTAACTCATCAGTCATGACAACCCAATCACGTCCACGAATCTCGAATTGTATATTGTTGAATCAAGGAACAATTTATATTTTTCAATATGATCTAGTGTAAAGTTTGAAAAACCTGTACATACTATGCCTTTGCAGAATTTTATATGATAGATGGGTACATCATCCGCCAATCAGCAAGCATGATCGATCTACAGACTTCCGGCAGACAACAAGTTTTGGAACCTACATGAAAAACGATAACAAAAAATGGCCATCTATATATAAAAAATGGCCAAGTAATTTCATTCGTATTACCAAGCTATCTCTACCCCTGCATTTGATGCAGGCCTTCCCCTTTGGCAAAGATCCCATTCAACCCTCCAAAAGCATGGCCAACTTTGGTCATGTCAAGTACATGTACATGATGTATTTGCTTGCTAGAATATTGTGGGATCGGATTAGGCGACTAGAGGAGGGGTGAATAGACGTCTCGATAACTTCTCATGAATAAGATGGTCTGTTTAGAACACCCAACGCTCCTCTAAAAATTGCAGAAGCAAAAGTGTGACTTAGTACAAGTCCAAAACATAAATCAATCCAAATTAAAAATTATTTCTAGTTCAGAGTTTGAAGTGCCGATCTGTTATGTCGGTAATTGGAATTCTGATTTAGAGTCTCTAGTTCGGCAAATGAGTTACTGACTCAAGGCTATCGGACTTTGAATGGTCGACAGGATTCAGTTTAGTAGAATTCAGAACAGAGAGATAAGCAATGACACTTTTACTCAATGAAGCTTTACTTGAATAAAAATAAAAATAAAAATAAAATGAGGAAGAACGACAACAGAACACTTGTTATCACTGAATCTTGAATCAGAACAAATGTTCATGCGGCCTTGAAGAACCAACTAAGAAAATGATAGCCAAACTGAAAACTAAAACACTCACATAGAAATAACAAGAAACAATACACTGGTTCACAAATATGTTTCTAAAAAATACTGGCAATGAAAATCCTGTCCATCTACAAAAAGTAGAGAAACAGGTGCCTAACGAGGATATTCATGCACACACTTATCACAAATGAACAGCAATACACAGTGAGTAACTCAGTCCCAAACGGCATAGCTGCTAGCATATATTTGGCTAGCGTCTAGCCACAACGAGAGACATACAAGTCTGCAACATTTCAAGGCCAAACCTTCCGGTAGAGAAAAACACATTGCCAATGATTGGAGCTTGATCCAGTGTGCCTAGAAGATACAAGAACAGAAGCTGATAGCCTAAAAAGAAAGCCGGCGAGAAAACTCAATGGAACTGCAGGTGGCAAAACAAAACGACGCTCATAGGAAGTGCAGTGCTGGCCAACACATGTCTTCGTCATGCACACAGAGACTACATGAATCACCAGATCTCCTGCAGCCAGCAACTCAGGTTGGCAGCTGAAAACCTGCAGTGCAGACCAAAGGCAATGCCGGCAACGCAACACCAGAAAGAAGGCAAATCCAAGAAAAACCAGAGGAAAACCGAATCCACAGTCACATCTAAGAAAAATCAGTGAACAGTGCAGAAAAGTAACCTAAAAACGCTCTGATGATGATGAACAGACTAAGCGAGCAGTAACAAGCAACTCAGCGCAGCACTATATCAAAACCAAAACAATCAATAGTGTGCAAGAACATGAACAGTAGCACACAAAAACAGAATGAAATTCATAGAAAAATGAAAATGTATAGTTTGTACATGTGGTTGGTAGCCCCCAAATATGACAGCCAAAAAAGTCCCCTAACCCTTGGGCATGGGGTCCATTATATAGGGAAGACCACTAAAGTATTCCCCAAAATGCCATTAGGTTTAAAGTTCTAGGTATTTACCTAAATGCCATAATGTATTTTCAGAATTATCAATTCTGAAAAAATACATTAATATATTAAAATTCATTCAAAATGATAATGACACTGAGTTCAAAAATAGTCTCTTTGTTTACTTTTGCATGGAGCATGACATAGAACATCAATTCTCTGCTCCGCGGGTTCCTCAACAAAATGGTGTTGTTGAGAGAAAGAAATGCACTCTAGTTGAGATGACTCGGACGATGCTCGATGAGCATAGGACTCCTAGAAGGTTCTGGGCTGAGGCCATGAACACAACTTGTTACATCTCAAACCAAATCTTTCTGCGCTCAATTTTGAACTTAACTTCTTATGAACTGTGTTTTGGGAGACAACCCAAGGTTACTCATCTTCGAGTATTTGGAGATCAGTGTTTTATTCTAAAACATGGAAATTTGGATAAATTTGAGTTGCGTTCTTCCGACGGGATCTTTGTGGATTATACCACACATGGTCACTCCTATCGAGTTTTCAACTTAGATACTAACACTGTCATCGAGTCTTGTGATGTGACTTTTGATGAATCAACCCTTGTGCTAGTTCTTCTTTTGAACTTGCCAGTGAGAAAGATATGGAGGCGACCATCCTGAAATAAGAAGATCACGAAGATTTCGAGGACGAACCCCTACTTCCCTCGACATTGATTCCCGAAGTAGACCCTGCTTCGATCACTTCAGCAAGAGGCCCCGAGGCAACTACCTCGACGTCGGTCATCTTCGCCCGCTCCCCGGTACAAGTTGAGGGGGAGACTGCATCTCGCCGTTAGGCTCCACATCATATCCAAAGGATGCACCCTCCTGAGCAGATCATTGGTGAGCTTGATCAAAGCGTAACACGTTCTCATGCTCATTTCATTGATTCTGTGTGTTTTGCTTCTTTTGAGCCCTTAGATGTGATTCATGCTTTATCTGATTCTAGTTGGATCAATGCCATACATGAAGAACTTGAAAATTTTGAGAAAACCAAGTCTGGACACTTGTAGATCCCCCTTCCAATTTTCATTTTATTAGAACTAAATGGATTTTCAAAAACAAGCAAGGGGAGTATGGGTTTGTAGTTAGAAACAAAGCTAGACTTGTAGCTCAGGGTTTTTCACAAATTGAAGGGATTGATTTTGCTGAAATTTTTGCACTTGTTGCTCGTCTATAGGCCATTAGGATTATGCTTGCATTTGCTGCATCCCGTGGATTCAAGCTTTACCAAATGGATGTGAAAAGTGATTTTCTTAATGGCTTCGTAAATGAAGATGTTTTTGTAAAACAACATCTTGGCTTTGAAAACCCTAAATACCCCCATAGAGTCTTTAAACTTCATAAAGCTCTTTATGGACTCAAGCAGGCCCCTCGGGCATGGTATGATAGACATAAGTCTTTTCTGCTTGAGCGACGGTATTTGATGGGATCAATTGATAAAACCCTTTTCACTCTGAAGCATGGCAAAGATTTCCTCCTGGTCCAAATTTATGTTGATGATATATCTTTGGTGGTTATTCTCATGTTTTAGTTACCGAGTTTGCAGATATCATGAGCAGGGAGTTCGAGATGTCCATGATGGGCGAACTCATGTTTTTCCTTGGTTTGCAAATTAAGAAAAGCAAACAAGGTACCTTCAATCATCAAACGAAGTACACCAAGGACTAGCTCAAGAAGTTTGACATGGGTGATGTGAAGCCCCTCACCACTCCGATGGCTACTTCGGTAGCATTGGACCCCAACGAGGATGGAAAAGTCGTAGATCAGAAGGAGTTCCGAAGCATGATCATCTCCCTCCTCTACTTGACTGCTACGATGCTGGGCATACACTTCACAGTATGTCCGTGAGCTCATTTTCAGGCTTCGCCAAGGGCTTCGCATCGACAAGCGGTAAAACGCATACTCAAGTATCTCAAACATACCCTTGAATTCGTCATTTGGTATTCTGCATCTTCTTCATTATGCCTTTGAGGTTATTTAGATGCGTACTTTGCTAGGTGTAGAATTGATAGGAAAATTACCTCGGGTACTTGTCATTTTCTGGGTACTTCTCTTGTTTGTTGGTCTTCCCGCAAATAGTCTAGCGTTGCACAATCTATAGCTGAGGCTGAATATATTGCTGTAGCTAGCTGTTGCTCACAGATTTTGTGGATGGTTTCCACTTTGTAGGATTTTAGGTAAGATTATAAGAGTGTTCCACATTTCTGTGATAACACTAGTGCGATTTGTATTGCCAACAACCCAGTTCAGCATTCCAAAACCAAACACATTGATGTGAGATATCATTTTCTCAGAGATCACAATGAGAAGGGTGATATTGAACTTCAATATATTGATACCCAGAACCAGCTTGCCGATATTTTTACCAAACCCCTTGATGCTTCTTGATTTTCTTATTTGCATGGGGAACTGGGTATTTGTCACCCTTACGATATTTTGTGAGGGGGAGCATATTTTAATTGGTGTGCATAAGCTTCTTTTATGAGCAATTGCATTGACATATATTTGCTCATGTATGCCTTTGCATAATTTTCATGATCATGTTAGCTCAGCTCTGGTTAATATATCTATCTTCATTATGAGCATGATTTTAATTTGCAAAATTAAATACATGATCAATGCTTTGTCTTGTATCTAGCATGTTTTAGGCCAAAATTTCTTTAGCTATTTTTTATCTGCCTGGTAGCTAGAATCCTATTCTGATGGATGCAAAATTTCAACTTGAAAATATATATGCTTGTCATGAAAATTTTCACTAACAAATTGATTCAAATAATAACAATCCATGCTTTATGAACTGAAAATAAAAAGATCCAGGCAGGTTTGTGTTGTCGCATTATTTTATTCTAGATAGCTTACCATAGTACTTTGGTATGAACTAGGATATTTTAGTGTTTGCCAAAATCATTGTCTTAAGCTTCTGACGGTCTTATCTTGACCTAGGCTTGGCATGGTTGGAAAGTATAAGGTTGACAAGCAAATAACCCCTAGCAATATCAAAAGAATTGCAAATATGAATTTATTGCATATCAAGTTTGCCAAAATATTTCGTGAAATTGGATATGCTTTCCTAGGTAGCAAATTGCTAGCTTTCGCAGTTAATGCCTTTTCATGACTAGATGGCTAGCCTAAGTGGTGATATTTTTATTTTCAAAAATCTGAAAATAACTTTCTTAATCATTGAAATTGGATTTTGTTAACTTGAGCTGAGCACATAGTCCTTGACATTAGTTTTGGCATATTTTTACACTCTATGTCATAGCACTCCACATAAGTCTGAAGCTTTGAATCTTTTACTGCTCCTTGATTCATGCATTGCCAAAGGGGGAGAAATCTAAATCTAATTCTCAGAACCAAAGGGTGATAAGAATATCAAAGGAGAAGCTAAGCTGTCTGTTTGATTAAGGGAGAGATTTTCTTCATGCTTTTCTGAATAGCTTTCTTATGTGAAAGGAGGGGGATAAATTCATTTTTCAAGTGACATGATTTGACTCTTTTCTAAGTTTTTATAGTCACTTGTGCGTGAAAAATTTCAAAATTTTCCTGATGTTTGAATTTGGTTGTAAATGCACTCATCAAGGGGGAGATTGAGAAACCAAGTTGAGATGTGCCTTGGTTTCAGACTATGATGAGTGATTGACAGATTAACTTTTGGGCAAAGGGGTCCCTCTGAAGGGGGTTCGGAGGCGTGTGTCGGAGGGGTCCGGTAGATTACGTTTCGAAGGTTGTGTTGAAGGGCTCGTGTGACGCCCCGATTTACCGAATCGGAACATTATTGGATTTCCAAAGAAAAAAAAATACAAGAGGTCCATCATGCAACAATCGTACATACAACAAGTATTCATGGTACGCAGACCATATTATTACATCAGAGTTAAATAAAACAATAATAAAAGTAAATAGCATGACGAACGCCTTCTTCATGATCTTTCCGCTTGACTGGGTCGCTACTCCAGACCATCCTCGTAGTAGGCATCCTCTGAATGTTGTGTCCAACAGGTATGAGTATAAAAAGTACTCAACAAGCCACCGCAAATGCAAGTAGTAATGCAAGGTAATAACAAAGGAAGGATAATTGGCTAGAAGTGCGGAAAAGTACAGTTTCAGTTATTGCATTTAGTGTAGTCAAATTCAATCATGCGGAACAATAAACATGAACATCAATTATACCATCTAACTCGAGGATTACGTTTTCCCTACTCGCACAACAGTCCTTACATGTCAAATCATCATGCACATACATATTCAAAGTAAACTAACTGTGGGATGTCACGCAACCCGCCCTTGACCATGGGCTCGTCTTTTCGAAAAGATTTAGGACTCTGATCAGAGGTTTACTACTGTACCCACAAGGCACACACTCATCCCAAACACCAAGGTGTAATGAGATGACCCGTACCACGGGAACTCGTGCCAAAACCTCAGCCTGAAATGCTCCAAGCGATAACCACCCGCTCTAGGTTTCGCCGGCGTGCCGGGCCGCATCCCGGCTAACGTCGCACCCCCTTTTGTGCCACGTCGGTAAAGCCACCCGTAGGTGCAGCTTGACCCATCTCCAAATGGTGGCCTCGGTTTGGAACACTCCATACCTTAGTTAGGACTTACCCATTAGACTTGTGGTTAGTACGGAAGTGTATTGCAACGGATCCCACAAACCGGTCCTTATAGTGCCCCGGGTGCTACCGACCAATGCCCTAGCTTGCACCCGGAACCCACCATGCATACACTCACAACAAAAACTCTATCACCAACAGCCTTCCAGAGATGAGAATAACGGGGATCATATAGTAGAACCAAGTTGCTACGACTCATTTTTAATCCTATAGCAATCGTGTCGATACATTGGACACTAGCTAATAATACTAATCATATGGTGACAAGGAGTTTAGGCTAGATAGCATGGCTTGGTTGCACATCAAGGTCGGGGGATCCTAAATAAATATATTGTAAGGGTTCCATTTGACTAATGCATATATATCCTATGTGTTTTAGCAATAATTTAATAAAACATGGGTTCAATATGCTCAAAAGATTGGTTTAGTGACTTGCCTTGTTCAGCGAAAGGGGAGGGAGGAATTTCCGGGGAGTATTCCGGCTCCTCGGCGGTGTCGTAGTCTTCCCAATATAAATAAAATAAAATAAATACAACATTCAATTAAACAATCTAAAACCACACAACAAGTACGTAGGTTTTGATTGAGTCAATTTAAAGAAAACCAAGTTGTTAGGTTTCTGAAATTTATTTTATAAATAATTTAAAATGAACTATAATGAAATATTGTTCTTTAATAAAAGAGACAAGAGTGTGAACCATTTTATTTTGAGTTTTATAACCAATTCAAAATAAGTAGTTCAGAGGAAACTTAGTGGTTCCATTGTATTAACAGGAAAAGAATAAAGATAAATTTCTGAAATTTAAATAATTGAATTTGTAATTTTCCCTAAAGAGCATTTGGATACTTTATTAAATAAACATGAAATACACAAAGTAAACATACTGTTTTTATTGTATGAACATGTAGAGAATAAAATTACAATTTTTCTGAAAGTGAAATGGTAATTTTTGAAGTTAAAATGCGCAAGATATGAATTTTAGAAGTTAAAACCATTTTTGGAATTTAAATTAAATCCCAAAACAGTCTCGGGTCCACGGTGAGCCAGGCTCACGGTGAACCCGCGCACTGTGCGCGTGAGCCGGATCGAGATCCACCATTGGATCGCGATCGGGTGGCCACGGGCGAGGCGGGAGGTTTAAATGAAAATGGACGCGCGAGATTAAAAGGCCGAACTGGTATGCGATGGACGGCTGAGATTAAACGTAGGTTTTAAATATTAACGAACACATGAGATTAAAACGTACACCTTCGCTCAGATCTGACGGCATGGATTAAACCGCATAGGGGATTTAACCGCCGCCGTTAGATCTGGATCACATGGCCGAGATTAGATCTGACACGGCACGGGTACTCGACCCATGCCAGTCGTCTTCTCCGGCGACGGCAAGGGTACATCGGCCACAGCGAGCTATGGCGGTCTGTCCTAAGGGCTAAAATGGAATCAGTACATTGCGGGGGTCAAGAGGGTACCGTCGAAGGGACTTGGGGTCATCGGAGTGTGGCCGGCGACGAGCGTGGACGAAGGAGATGTTCGGGTCCTCGTCGGCGGTGGCGCTCCGGCGGGGTTCGTTGGCGATGAAGCGGTGGCCGAGGTCGGGGTGGCTCTTGCGGTCACAGAGGTGTGGTCGGTGAGGACGGAGAGGGGTCTAGCGATGGAGAACGATGACTAGAGTGCGGACAGTGGTGTGGCGCTAAAAACCAAAGTGTGAGTGCTCTGTTCATTCTCGCAGCGATTGGGCGTAGGGGTATAACGCGGACGGCCAGGGGGTTTAAATAGGGCCACCGGCGGGGGCAGAGGGGGCGTAATTGACGGTGGCCGAGAGTAAACGCGTTTTTAAATGCCGACGAGCTCGGTTGCAAGGGTCCATCGAACCTGGACGCGAATTGGCCGGAATTGAAGAGGGGGAAACAGTCGCCGTGGACCGGGGGTTGTAATGGCGGGCTCAATTTGAGGGGAGGGGGTCGAGAGCAACGGATCCGAGGCGCATTAAGGCGGTGGCCGGCGAGGGGGGGTGAGATTTGGGGGCGGATCTCCCGGAGACGAAGGATCTGACAGACGGGGGCCACATGCCAGCAGGCGCGAGCGATCGGGCTCAGGGATTGACGGGTCGGGTCGAGCGGACAGGCGCGAGGGGTTCAGTTGGCGCCGACAGGTGGGGCCGGGGTGTCTGGTGCGCGCGCGTGGAGAGAGGGTGTGTCTTACGAGCGGGACCCGGTTGTCAGTCTGAGGCGCGTGGGGGTAACGGGCTAGGCCGGCCAGGAGAGAGAGAAAGGGAGGGGGAGGGCCCGTTACTGTTTAAATGCTTTTCTGAATAAAAATAATTACAAAAAATGGATTAAAATATTTGGGCTACTTCCAAGGTTGATAAAATTTGTAAAAATTCTCAAAAATATATCTTGGCCTTGGGATCATATACAAAATTTTCTAGCCCTTGGTTTGGTCATTACATCTAGGTTTTAGTTCAAAAAGATTAAGGAGGGCATTAAAGGTATTTCCAAAATAAATAATTCCAGGAAAATAGATTAAATGATATTTTTATTTCCTTGAAAATTTGGGGTGTTACGAACCTATCCCCCTTACAAAGAATCTCGTCCTCGAGATTGGAACACTACTCCTATAGCTCGGGGTATTGGGCTTTCAACTCGTCTTCTTTTTCCCATGTGGCTTCTTCAACGGGGTGGTTGTCCCATTGAACCTTGCAGAAGCAAACCACACGGCTCCTGGTTACCCTTTCCTTAGTCTCCAGGATCTTGACGGGTTTCTCGACGTAGGTCAAGTCCCCTTGGACGTTGAGTTGTTGGAGGTCGGCTTGCTCGGCGGGCACACGAAGACACTTCTTCAGCTAGGAGACGTGGAATACATCATGAACCCCTGCCAAGGATGGAGGCAGTTCTAGTTGATATGCCACCTCTCCTTGCCGTCGGAGGATCTGAAAAGGTCCAACATAACCGGGTGCTAGCTTGCCTTTCATGTTGAACCTTTGAGTGCCACGGAGAGGAGTGACTCGGAGATAGACATAATCGCCTTCCTCAAAGGCTAGGTCTCTTCGTCGGTTATCAGCGTAGCTTTTCTATTGGGACTGGGCTATATTCAATCTGTCCCTGATAATCTTGACCTTCTCTTCAGCTTCTCTCAAAATATCGGTCCCGAATAGTTGCGACTCTCCGGTCTGATCCCAGAGCAACGACGTTCTGCACTTACGCCCTTAGAGTGCCTCGAACGGGGACATTTGTAGGCTGGCTTGATAGCTATTGTTGTAGGAGAACTCCGCATAGGGCAAGTTCTTGTCCCACATTCCGCCAAAGTCTAGAGCGCAAGCTCTAAGCTTATCTTCCAATATCTGGTTAACCCTTTCGGTTTGACCGTCGGTCTGTGGATGATAGGCGGTGCTAAAGTTCAGCCGGGTGCCGAGCTCCTCTTGAAGGTTCTTCTAAAACTTAGTGGTGAACTGACTCCCACGGTCAGATACGATCTTCTTAAGAACTCCATGCAGGCACACGAGCTGGGTCTTATATAACTCGGCCAATTTGGCGACGGTGTAAGTTGTTCTGACGGGGATGAAGTGAGCCACCTTGGTGAGTCGGTCGACGATCACCCAGATAGAATCATGACCGGCTTGGGTCCTGGGTAGTCCTGTGATGAAGTCCATTCCTATCTCTTCCCACTTCCATTCGGGGACTTTGAGGGGTTGCAACAGTCCAGCAGGTCTTTGATGCTCTGCCTTGACTCACCGGCATGTGTCGCACTTGGCCACATACTCAGTTATTTCCCTCTTCATGCTGACCCACCAATATTTTTCCTTCAGGTCTTGGTACATCTTCTTACTCCCTGGATGGATGGAGTATAGAGTATCGTGGGCTTCTTGAAGGATGAGAGCCTTCAACTGAGGCTTGTCGGGCACACATATCCGATTTCCAAACCAAATTGTACCGTGCTCATCCTCGGAGAATCCAGGGGCTTTAACCTTCCGCATGTTCTGCTGGATCTCTAAGGTGTCCGGGTGTTCCTTCTACTTTTGTCAGATCTGGTCTATTAAGACAGGCCTAGACTCCAAGGCAGCGAGGTACGCTCGGGTGGTGATCCCTAAATTCAGCCTTTCCATCTCCTTGCATAGCAAAGGGGCATGGTCCTGTATCATGATGGCATTGCAGTACCCTTTTTGACTAAGGGCGTCTGCCACCACATTGGCCTTGCCTGGATGATAATGGATGCCCAAGTCGTAATCTTTGATCAGTTCCAACCATCTCCTTTGCCTGAGGTTCAGGTCCGGTTGGGTGAATATGTACTTGAGGCACTTGTGGTCGGTGAAGACCTCACACCGATTTCCCACAAGGTAATGTCTCCATATCTTCAAGGCATGAACCACGACTGCTAACTCCAGGTCGTGGGTTGGGTAGTTCAGCTCATGCGGTCTTAGCTGTCGGGAGGCATAAGATATAACCTTCCCTTCTTGCATCAAGGCATGAACCATGGATGCTAACTCCAGGTCATGGGTTGGGTAGTTCAGCTCATGCGGTCTCAGCTGTCGGGAGGCATAAGATATAACCTTCCCTTCTTGCATCAAGACACATCCCAATCCCTAATGAGAGGCATCACAGTAGACGTGGAAGTCTTTCTGGATGTCTGGAAGAGTCAAAATAGGGGCTAACACGAGCTTCTTCTTGAGGGTTTGGAAGCTTTCTTCACAATCCGGGGTCCATTCAAATTTTACTTCCTTCTGCAATAGTCTGGTCATAGGCTTGGCAATCTTTGAAAAATTCTCGATGAACCGGCAGTAGTATCCGGCTAATACGAGAAAACTCTAGATCTCGGTCATGGTCGTGGGCTGCAGCCAGTTGGTTACTGCTTCCACGGTGGTCGGGTCCACCGCTATTCCTCCGGCAGATATGACATGCCCGAGGAACTTCACCTCTGACGACCAAAACTCACACTTGCTGTATTTGGCGTACAGTTGCTGTTCCCTTAGCTTTCTGAGGGTCAGACGGAGGTGGGTTTCATGTTCTTCCTTGGTCTTGGAGTAGACGAGGATATCGTCGATGAATACCACGATGAACTTTGTTGGGGGAAAATATCTCATCTTCGGGGTTATTGCCGAAGCAACATAAAGGCAGTCAGCTGGTTCGAAGGTTCCCCGAAGATAATCTTCGAAGATACCCGGAATCAAGTTCGAAGTACGAAGATAGGCATTGGTTCGGAGTACATCTTCGAACTAAAGCCCTCCAAGATCTTTTCTGCCAGCTAAGATGGAAGACTTATCTTCTTTCTCATTAGATTAGTCTTTTATCATTTTAGCCCTATTAAGGGAACCGAATAGTTTCCACTATGACAGTTGTAATAGAGGGGTAAATAGGTCTTTTCCTTAATGTTTGGGCCTATAAATACCCCCCATTTCACCCTGTAATAGGGACCGAATACAAGTTATTCAATACACACTTTCGAACTATTCTAAGTTATTATCCTTTCGGAGGCTTAGAACAGTTTGCTTCACAAACACTTCGTTTGTTAGTTTCTTTTCTACAGAAACCTGTTAGCGTAATCTTTTACGCCAACAGTTGGCGCCGTCCGTGGGGAACCTAGTCCGAAAAACTTCGTTCTCTACCAACTTCTTACATTATGCCTCCTAAGCGGAGTGCACCTCGCAATCCCACTCGGAGGTCCTCTCGGATCTCCAGAGAGATACCCTTCGACACAGTTGAAGTCGGAGGGTCTTCGGCTTTCCCTCCGCAAACTCCGGAAGGGAATTCTATCCCTCGAACATACGAAGCCTCTCCGCCAACCCCTTCCATACTCCGACAGCCCGGAGTCACTTCTCCACCCTCCATCCCGATTCGAACTGATCCTACCAGTTCTCAAGACCCGGAAGGTCCTTCCGGAGGAGATGAAGATAACCTTGGGGATATGGCCACTCAAATGGCCAACCTTCAAGCTGAGGTAGCAAGGTGGCGACAAGAAGCTGCGAACAGGCTTCGCTCTCAAGCCACCCCAACTATCCCAGAAGTGCCCGAAGACGACGATCTTGGTTATCCTGAAGCCCCGGAGAACGCCTCTTACGACAATGAATCTCCATTGCATCCTGACATGCAGAAGGTTCGCTTTGATCCAAAGTTTAAAACTTCGAAGCTCTGTAAGTATGCCGGAGATGAAGATCCCGGAGAGTTCGTGCGTTCTTATGCCCTAGCGATCGAGGCTAGCGGCGGAGTTAGAGACACTATGGCGAAGGGCTTCCCGTTAGCTCTTCAAGGAGTGGCATTGAGATGGTTCTGGTCTTTGAAGCCAGGATCAATCAATTCTTGGTCGCAGTTGAAGAGGAAGTTTATAAGTAACTTTCAGGGCACCTTCGTGCCTCCTATGTCAATAGGAAGCCTTTTCCAGGTGAAACAGCTCCCCGGAGAAACATTGAGGCAGTACTTTAAGCGCTTCGCTCATACGAAGTCGCAAATTCGGGGGCTATCCACATCTTCAGTGGTTGATGCGGCTCGGGAAGGCGTCAGTCATCAAGGCCTTCTGGATAAACTGCATCGGAAGAGCATCTCCTCAGTCTCACAGTTGATGTCATACTTCGAGGAGTATGCGAGGTCAGAAGAGGGTTGGCTTCGGAGGACTGCTGCTACTTCGACTGTATTGCAAGAAGTCAAAGCAGAAGTGAAGACTTCGGCACAGCCGCAGGAACCAGTCTTCGAAGTGCAACATGATCGGAGAAGAGGGCAAAAGCACCCTCGCTCTGAAGTCTTGAATATTGCACCCCCACAGAAGTTTGCACCAAGGGCTCCACAGTCTACGGGGAACAAAGCCAGCGGCTGGAGGCCGCCAGGGAAAACGGCTGGCAAAGGCCAGACCCTTTTTTGTTGTATTCATGGAGAAAATCGAAGCCATGCAACTGACACTTGCAAGGCTATCCTTACCCTAAGGGGAGAGTACTTGGAGAGAACTTCGGGTCGAGGCAGTACCGACCGAAGTCCAGCAGCAGCGCGCCCAGACCCGGTCCAGGCTGTGGCGCGGATAGAAAATTTTGATGCTGCAAGGCACCCTCCGGTGGCCAATGTTATGCCACCTCCGAAGCAAGAGGAAGGGCAAGATAGAGGAAAAAGAGTAGTTCTCCCTATCTCCGGAGGAGGTACCCTCGGAAGCATGTCCAAGAGACAGCGAAGAGAGTACGTTTGGGAAGTAGGTCATATTGGGACTTCGTCATCTGCAGCTGCAATGCCGGAGTGGTCTCATGTTCCGATATCTTTCTCTGCGGAGGATGCAGCTGGTATTAAGTTCCCACACGCAGATCCATTGGTTATCACTGCTGATATTGCAGGGACTGAAGTCCGAAGGGTGCTAATTGACGGAGGTAGTTCGGCAAATATCATTTTTGTGCAAGCCTTCGATCAGTTATGCATTTCCAGAAAGCATCTCCTCCCAGTGGCTCGTCCTCTGCAAGGCTTCGCAGGACCTCCGCTTGATGCACTTGGCCAGATAGGCCTGGAAGTTACCTTCGGAGAAGGTTTATTAGCCCGAACTGAAGAAGTTGTCTTTGACGTGATAGATGCCCCGTATGCTTATAATGTCATCTTCGGACGGGGCATGTTGAATCAGTTCGGAGCTGTGGCGCATCACAACTACTTGTGCATGAAGATGCCCACACAAGCAGGAGTCCTAACAATCTTCGGAGATCAAGCCATTGCTAGGAGGGCGGAATATGGTCACGGTCCCCCTCTTGATTCGAGGCAAGTAAACAGTGTGCAGGATAATGAAGAAATTTTTTCAGCCTCCTCCGAAGCTTCGAAGAAGTCTTTTCCGAGACCAAGTCCCGAAGGAGAGATTGCAACCAAGGTCATTGTTAAAGATGGTAAAGAGTACGCTTTTCAATTTGGTAAAGATTTACCTCCTGAAGTTGCAACCTCCTTGGAAAAGGTAGTGGAAGAAAATTTGGATGTCTTCGCTTGGTCTGACGAAGATATCACCGGAGTCGATCGGGATATCATTGAACACAGTTTACTTGTAAACCCGAAGGCCCGGCCTGTTCGACAAGGACTCCGGAAGATGTCCACATAGAGAGCTGCTCTAGCTAAGGACGAAGTTGAAAAACTGTTGAAGGCTGGGATTATCAGAGAAGTGGCTCACACAGAATGGTTAGCTAACCCAGTCTTCGTCAGGAAGAAGTCTTTCGGGAAGTGGCGCATGTGCATTGATTTCACATCCTTGAATAAAGCATGCCCACGTGACCCCTACCCCATGCCCCGAATTGATCAACTGGTTGACTCCACCGCAGGTTCGGAGTTATTAAGCTTCCTTGACGCGTATTCTGGTTATCATCAAATATGGTTGAAGCGCGAAGATGAAATCAAGACAAGCTTTGTAACTCCTTCGGGAGTCTTCTGCTATGTAAGAATGCCCTTCGGCCTAAGAAATGCCGGGGCTACTTTTTCAAGATTAGTTGCTAAGGCTCTAGGTCATCAACTAGGTCGCAATGTAGAGGCCTATATGGATGATATTGTAATAAAGAGTGCCTTAAAGCACCAACATAGCCTAGACTTAGCAGAAACATTCAATAGCCTTCGGGCATGTGGGATCCGTCTTAACCCCGAAAAATGTATATTCGGAGCTAAGGCTGGAAAGTTGTTAGGGTATTTAGTTTCAAGCAGGGGAATTGAAGCTAGCCCTACTCAAATAACTGCGCTGCAGAAGATGGCTTCTCCGGAGAATTTAAAGCAAGTGCAAAAGCTGACTGGACGTCTGGCCGCACTTAGCAGGTTTTTATCAAGGTCTGCGGAGAGGAGCTTGCCAATATTCAAAGCTTTGAAAGGGTCCGAAGATTTTGCATGGACACCGGAGTGTCAGAGAAGCTTCGAAGATATTAAAGATTATCTCAGTAATCTTGCTACACTCACGGTGCCTATTGCGGACGAAACCCTACTCCTGTATCTTGCAGCTACAGGTTCAGCTGTCAGCGCAGTCCTTGTCAGAGAAGTGAATTTCAATGGGAAGTTGGTCCAAAATCCTGTCTATTTTGTATCCGAAGCATTGTCAGGAGCGAAGACAAGATACTCCGAACTTGAGAAGTTCGTTTATGCTCTGATAATGGCTTCGAGGAAGCTAAGGCATTATTTTTTGGCTCACAATGTAATTGCACCAACTTCGTATCCCTTAGGAGATATGCTCCGAAGCAAAGATTCCACTGGAAGGATTGGAAAGTGGGCAGTCGAGCTAGCACCCTTCGGCATATCTTTCTTGGCAAGGACAGCTATCAAATCCCAAGTCCTAGCGGACATCGTAGCAGAGTGGACTCCACCTGCGAATTTGACTCCGGAGAAATCAAATGACGGAGTTTGGACTGTTTACTCCGATGGGGCTTTCCAAGCATCCGGAGCAGGCATTGGGGCAGTGTTGATTTCACCGTCAGGGCAAAGAGCAATGTACTCCGCAAGACTCAACTTTAAGTCTACCAATAATATAGCGGAGTACGAAGGGATTTTATTGGGACTCCGGAAAGGACGTGCTCTAGGGGCTACAAGAATAATTATAAAGACAGATTCTCAGATAGTAGCAGGGCACGTAGACAAAAGTTTTCAAGTTCGGCATCCACAGCTTGCCAAGTACTTAGAAAAAATTCGCAAGATCGAAGCACACTTCAAGGGTATTTCCATTCGGAGTATACCAAGAGCTGAAAACGTGCAAGCGGACATTTTAGCGAAGGCTGCAGCCGGAGCTGTGGATGTACCTGAAGAAGCTTTCTATGAGGAGCTCAATATACCTTCGGTGCCACAAATTGCCTCTGCGGAAATTCTTTGCATTCCTAGTGCAGATTGGAAAGATTCGATCATAAAACTCTTGCAAGGAGGAACAAATTTGCCCGAAGAGCACCAGTTGTCAAGATTAAAGCTCAGAGCAAGAAACTATCAGTTAATCAACGGTATATTATACAAGGCCGGAGTATGTTCCCCTCTACTCCGATGTATATCTCAAGCTGAAGGCCAAGAAATTCTTCGAGAAATTCACGAAGGCCTTTGTGGAAGCCATTTAGCCCCTAGAGCTCTGGCAGGAAAAACACTTCGCCAGGGGCTTTATTGGCCCACAATAACAGCTGATGCGGAAAGCTTGGTGCGCACTTGTCAAGGATGCCAGTGGATGGGTCGACGGAGTCATCGCCCACCAACAGCTCTTCAAGTCATTGCTCCGGTATGGCCCATGGCCAGATGGGGTATGGATCTAATTGGTCCCTTTCCGTTAGCAAAGGGAAATTTGAAGTTCGCAGTGGTAGCTATTGAATATTTTTCTAAGTGGGTAGAAGCAGAGCCCTTAACAGCTATCACTTCGAATAATGTACAAAAATTCTTCTGGAAGAACATTATTTGCCGGTTCGGAGTTCCTAGATACCTCACAGTTGATAATGGAACACAGCTCGACGCAGAACCCTTCAGGAAGTTTTGCGAAGACCTAGGCATTCAGCTTTGTTTTGCTGCAGTGAGGCATCCTCAGTCAAATGGAGCCGTAGAGCGAGCCAACGGAAATATTTTATCAGGGCTAAATCGAAGAATAGTAGGATTAGCAAAGGGACTGTGGACCGAAGAGCTTCCGAAGATTCTATGGTCCATTCGGACTACGCAAACAAGGTCCACAGGTTTTACTCCGTTCAGACTACTATTCGGAGATGAAGCTATGACTCCAACGGAGCTCAAAGGGGGATCATTTCGCAGCACCGAACCGGACATTGAAGAAGAAAGACAAGCTTCGTTAGATTTGTCAGAAGAAACAAGACTTCGGGCTGTAGCTAATTTATCAAAGTATCATCAGCAGACGAAGACTTGGTATGACCCGAAGGTTAAACTCAACGAGTTAAGGCCGGGTCATCTTGTTCTACGAAGCATTATAGCACCAGGGAAGTTAGGCAATAAATGGGAAGGTCCATATCTAATTGTCCGCTCAGGGCGTCCTGGTTCATTTAAATTAGCTAATTTAGAAGGTGAAGAGTTAGCACATACTTGGCATGCGGAGCACCTAAAGCGATACTTCGCCTAAGGGCTCCTTGTAATTCACTTGTAATCACCTCTAAATTAATAAAGCATATGACCCTGATAGTTGCCTTCCCCTCATAGACTTCCAGCTTCCGAGTGGACGCACTGGAACCGCGGGGTCGACCGAGAGGGAAGTGTCATTAAGCTGGGTTGTATTTTCGGACTTCGAACCCATTAAGTTCGAAGCCTCCGACGTGGGGGCTGACATAATCTGGAGCCCAGGCCACTGGCTTGTAGGCATCCGTAAAAGAGCCCAAAACCACACTACGGAGTCCAAGCCATTGGCTGGTAGACTTCCGTAAAAAGAGCCGAAGGTGGCCAAAATCTACGGAGTCCAAGCTGCAGCTTGCAGACTTCCGTAAAAAGAGCCGAAGGTGGCCAAAATCTGCGAAGTACCAAGCCATTGGCTGGTAGACTTCTGCAAAAAAAAGCCGAAGATGGCTAAATTATACGGAGTCCAAGCCATTGGCTGGTAGACATCCGTAAAAAGAGTCCAAAGAAACCATTGCAAACTCCGAACCATTGGTTCGTCAGAGATCGCAAAAAACAAGCCGAAGGTGGCTAAAGCAAAACAGCATTTGAGCCATGAGCTTTGAATGTCTGTTAACATAGTCCAAAGTGACAAATTTCTTAAGACACTAAAGTGTCCTGAAAGTTATCTCAATTGATTTCTTTCGTAAAACAAAGGTACTAAGTTACCATTCTTCTGACTGCAAAAAGTCGAAGACATTTCATAAGATTTCAAAAAGATCTTTAAATGACAGAGGGGCTCCGAACCCCCAAAAAAATTGTACTCCGAAGTTTTTTCTTTGCGCATAACCATCTTTGAATACATTTCGAAGTTGCTTATACCCAAAGAGGGGCTAGTAAATATGGAGACAATTTTAAATCGGCATTCATTATTGAAATAAATGTGTTTACAGATTACACTATGAAAAATTGGTATCTATACCAAGAAGGAATCGGAGACCTCTTCGGTCTCGAGAGCTAGGGGTGGAACGACTAGTTCCAACGTCGGAAGTCCTAAGAACTTTACGTTTAACTCTCTTCCTCCCCTTCGAAGCTCTAAAATCCTTCTGCTCTTGTTGAAGCTCGGCCCAAGTTCGAAGCCGCTCGGGGCTCCTTTCCCAGCTTCTAAGATCTTCAGATCTTTTATTTCGAGCTTCACCTTCGTCTTCAGACCAATTAGTGTCTTCAGAAGACGAGGTGTTTGCGTCAACCTCTTTATCTTCCTCTTTAATATAAGACAATACGTCTTTGATTACTTCGGGCGCAATTACGCCGGAGTCATCTCGAGGAATAAGAAATCGAGGACGCTTATAACTCTTTAGATGTTCGAAGGTGTTCCACAATGAGCGAAGTTCGTTGTTAAGCTCTAACACTTCGATATCTTCCATAAGAGGCAAAGCCTAAAAATATGACAAACAAGACTTTCATTGATAAATGTTTACAAGCATGAGCCTTACATAATCAAAAAATCCTAAATAATTCCTAAACCTGCGGGTTTGGAGGAGGCTGACTGCTCGAAGCTTGGCTCCGAACTTGCTTCTGGCGTTGGCCTTCATCGATCCAAGCCTTGATCGCAGAACGACCTTCGGCTCTCCATGAGGTTTGAAAGGCTCGCCAGGCGGCAGTCACGCCTTCGGAAGGATTCAAAAGTCGCTCGTCGTCGAAGGTAATGGAGCCCTCTACTCTCGGAGTGATTGTTCGGCCCAAATCCTCGTAGTAACGAAGTAATCCGAGGGCAGACACTTGTCCGGAGAGTTCTCCATAACGCATGCCTGCCGTCTTCATTTGCTTCGCTGCTCCTTGGATCCTTTTTAACCGGCACAGCAGAGTCACGTTGTCATCCGAAGGAAGTGATCCAGTAGTACCGAAGTACTCTAGAACACCTAGCATCTGTTCGATGACCTCCGTAGCCACCTTCTCCGACTTGAGTTTTTCTTCAATTAGTGCATCCTTGCTCGAAGTCGTTTCTGCCAAAACTCCGGAAATCCTAGCATTCTCTGTAATTAGATCTTTCTTCTGGTTTAGGAGTTGGCTAGCTTCCTCTTGGAGCCTTACAAGTTCGGACCCAGCACTAGCATGCTCCAACCACATCTTTTCAATTTCAGCCCGAAGCACAATTCTTTCTGCTTCGAACTCCTTATTAACAGCCGTCAAGCCCTGTCTGGCCCTATGCTCCGCCGAAATCACATTATCCATTTGAAGTACTCTAGCTTCGGAGAAAGATAAGTTGCGTTTAAGAGCTTCATTTTCTTCCCGAAGCTGAGCAATTTCATTTTCGTTCGATAAAGCTGCAGCGCGGGCCAAGACCGCTTGCTAAGAAGAGAAAAAACTGAAGTAAGAAATTATTCATTTATAATTTGCTGCTGGTTCGAAGATGTACTTCAAACCCAATATAATTCGCTAAAAGATATTGGTTCGAAGGTGCTCCGTACCTGGTAGGCTGCTCATTCCAAAGCAACGTTGAGCTCCGAATTCTTCGCTTTGCTTAATTTTGCTACCAGCTCTGTCTCCCCAACTTCCCGACTCACTCGACCTAAAGGTTTGAGCAAAGTCCGAAGCCCTTTTCTTTGCTCCAAAAAAGGAGTTTAAAGAGGGAGCAGAGCCGAAGCCTTTTGGTCTTCCCTTCTTGGCGAAGCTCCGGAGTGTTCTCCTGAGGTCCTTGGAACTTCCGAAGATGGCCCCCCCTCAGTTGATTCACTTTCATCTGTTGACTCAGACGAAGTTGATCCTTGAGTAGGGAGAGGCTCTATGTGTCTTTTACCCCTTCCAGGCCCCTGTTGAGTAACCTCCGGGTGTGGCTCCGAAGTTGTCAAAGGCCTTTGAATTGTGTCTTCGTGATGTACTTCTACAGCAGGAGGCTCTGCAAAAACAAAAATATTATACATTGTATAATTTTGCAGAAAATGATAAAGAATTATGCGAAATTTACCTTCGACATTCTGCGGGAGATCGAGCACTGGACTTCTCGGAGGATCGAAGGTGAAGTCATCATCTGAATCCACAGTTAAATTTTCTGCTGTCGGAGTATCTCCATGAGCAGTCCTCCCTTCCTCCACAACTGAAGTTGTAGGAACTTCAACTTCATCTTCGCCCATAGAGGCTTCGATTTGCTCTTCTTGAGTATCCGGAGCTCTCACTTCTTCAATGTTAGCTTGGGACTCCGGCATACCTGCAGTATCTTCAATGTGAATATTTCGTTGAGTTGCATCTTCATCAATCAATCTCACTAATAATATACCTTCATCTTCTTTAGAACCAGAGATTGAGGTTCTTGAGCTCGAAGGCGCAGGATTCGAAGGTGCGAGATTTTTTGGCTTCCGAGCCACCTTCTTCACCGGAGTCCTTGCGGAGCTCGAAGCTCCGGCTTCAGCCATTCTTTTCTTGGGTCCTTTCTCCAGAGGCACCCAGTCCATCAGAGGGGGCAGAGTCAACTCCAACATTCCCCATACTCTGTTAAACCTTTCCCAACTCCCGACCAATTTAATTCGCCATTCTTTTTCAGTCGGAGTTGGGGCACCCAAAATCTTCTCCGAAGCCCTTACAATTTGCTCTGAAGTAATAGGGGCTGAAGAAGCTAAAAAATAATTCAAGTTAGTCTTTCTTCGAAGTAAATATGTACAATGCATGTTGGTTTCGAAGTTACCTGCAGGGCTTGAAGTAAAGTTGATCTTGCGAAGACCGCCTTCCGAATCATCCTCGAAGACGATAGGCCAGTTGGCCATCAGCGGAGGAATTTGCAGTCCGAGGAATTCTTCGGCTAAGTCCCGCATGCTTAACCTTCGGCTAATTTTCTGAAGCAGGTTAAGACGAGCTTCGAGCTGGCCTTCGTTGGGCTGCACTAAGGCTTCTTTCCGGAATTGAATTTCTTTAAGGGGCCCAGCCAGAGGACTGCTCGCTCCAACTTCGGCATAGAACCATCTCAGAACCCAATCAGTGTACCATCTAGCATTGATGGCCTTGGCAGGAAACTGAAGGGCATTTTCGTCCCGAAGCCTAAAGTTGATATTGCTGAAGGATACTACCACTTTTTCACCTCCGGAGCCTACGAAGGTCTTCGGCTGGCAAGTTGCTCTATGAAGTGCAGCGAAGATTTTTGCCCTCCCCTCACAACCTTCGGCTCTCAGCGCCCATTCGAAGATAGCTAGCCTAGCTACTGCATTCGGAGATAATTGGGGGAGGGTTACATGAAACAGATCCAATACCTCCGCCAGGAAGTCCACAGCAGGAAGGCCCAAGCCAGCTTCGAAGAAAGCTTCGAATACTACTACTTCTCCGGGTCTTGGTGATGGAATCGATTCTTTGCCCGGCTTCTGAATCATAACTCCATTACTAATTTTTCCCCCCGCTGTGATTGCCAAAGACTCTCTCTTGCAGGTAGAAGGCCCCAACTCAAAAGATTGATCCAAATACTTGGTCGATGGCGGGCACAGACCTTGGTCATCGGCGATTTGGGGATTTCTCCCCCCTGCCGCCATGGATGTCGCCGCCGGCATCGGAGGTGCCGCCGCCAACGCTGCCGCCGCTGCTGCTGCGGCCGCCTGCTGCCGAGCCAAGGCCGACGGAGGTGCAGATCCCTTAGTCTTCACCATCGCGATCGCCGGATTGCTCTGAGGAAATGGAGGCTAGGGCTCAAGAACTCAATGGGTTAAAAAGTTTTTGGTTGCTAGAATGCGGTGAAAAGGTAACCGGGTAACTTCTAGGCCCTCTATTTATAGCCTAGACTTCATTTTCTTACCGTTAATCCATGTCGTTTCGCATTCCTGCCGTTACTTCTTTTACGAAATTAACGCCTGCTACAGTTTCCGTTGGAAACAGAAACTTAACGGCTATTTTCTCTAAGTCTAAAAGAATTTCGAACTTCTTGAGTCGGTTCTAAGATAGTTCGAAAAGTAATTACCTTAAGACTGATTCGAAGCTCATATCTTCATGCATTTCGGAGATAAAATAAAAACCAATAACCCCTATGTTTGGTTATCTTTTCCTTCCGTATACTGCTCTCCTAACGTTACAGGTCAAACGGAGAAGCGTATTCGAGGGGCTACTGTTGGGGGAAAATATCTCATCTTCGGGGTTATTTCCGAAGCAACATAAAGGCAGTCAGCTGGTTCGAAGGTTCCCCGAAGATCATCTTCGAAGATACCCGGAATCAAGTTCGAAGTACGAAGATAGGCATTGGTTCGGAGTACATCTTCGAACTAAAGCCCTCCAAGATCTTTTCTGCCAGCTAAGATGGAAGACTTATCTTCTTTCTCATTAGATTAGTCTTTTATCATTTTAGCCCTATTAAGGGAACCGAATAGTTTCCACTATGACGGTTGTAATAGAGGGGTAAATAGGTCTTTTCCTTAATGTTTGGGCCTATAAATACCCCCCATTTCACCCTGTAATAGGGACCGAATACAAGTTATTCAATACACACTTTCGAACTATTCTAAGTTATTATCCTTTCGGAGGCTTAGAACAGTTTGCTTCACAAACACTTCGTTTGTTAGTTTCTTTTCTACAGAAACCTGTTAGCGTAATCTTTTACGCCAACAAACTTATCCAAGAACTCCATGAACACATTGTTCATCATGTTCATGAAAAAGGCCGGGGCATTCGTGAGTCCGAATGACATCACAGTGTACTCGTAGAGTCCGTAGCGGGAGGTGAAGGCAGTCTTGGGTATGTCCTCTTCTCTAATCCTCAATTGGTGATAACCTGACCTGAGGTCAATCTTGGAAAACACCGAGGATCCTTTCAGTTGATCGAACAGGTCGTCGATCCGGGGCAATGGGTACTTGTTCTTGATGGTTACATCGTTCAGGGCTCTATAGTCCACGCACATCCTTTTGGTCTTGTCCTTCTTCATGGTGAAGATGACCGGTGCACCCTAGGGTGAGGTACTTAGTCGGATGTACCCTTTCTACTCCAGGTCTTCGATGTTGCTCTTGACTTCGGCTAGCTCATTAGCGGCCATCCTGTATGGACGGTTTGAGATTGGAGTGGTCCCGGGGACAAGTTCGATTCTAAATTCAATGTCCCGCTTGGGAGGCATTCCTGGCAGGTCCTCTGGGAAGACGTCCATGAACTCCATGACTATGGGCACTTCTTCAAGGGCTAGAGAGTGAAGAGATGCCTCATGAGGCTTGCGGCTGGTCATCCAAAAGGTGACGGCTTCGCCTTCACGGTTGGTCACTATTATGGACTTGCTGGCGCAATCGATCACTCCCTTGTGCTTCATCAGCCAATCCATCCCTAGGACGAGGTCAAGTCCGGTGCATTTAATGAGAACTAGCTCGGCCTAGAACAATATTCCTTGGATCTCTATCTTGACCTTAGAACTGAATAAGTGGCAATCATCATGGGGGTCGGTAGAGGGAGTACTTCCAAGTCATTGGTTTTCACAAAATCTTCCGAAATGAAGGAGTGTGTGGCTCCAGAGTCAAATAGAATCATAGCTGGTATGGAATTCGCGGTAAACGTACCGAGTACACTTCGGGAGCCTCCTGAGCTTCCTCCGCGTGGATGTGGTTTACGCGGGCATGAACCGCCTGGTTGGGTGCCGCGCCTTGGGGCTGCTTGCTGTGAGGACACTGGTGCGCGTAGTGCCCTTCCTTCTGGCAGTTGAAGCAGATGACCAGCCTCCCTTGGCGATCCTTCAAGATTGGGGCCTTGGCGGCGGGCGTCGGCTGAGTGGATGGAGCTGGTGGAGCGGGGCGGGAATGCCTGGCGTTGGATCCACCGGTGGTGTGAGGTGGCCTGAAGGCGGGCCGAGGATGGTAGGCAGGCACTGGTGGCGGAGGGACGAAGCGGGGCCTATGGGAATTCGCCTGTTGATGCTTGAATGCGATCATCTTCCTCTTCTTGAGGTCCAACTTGTTTTGCTCAGTCTCTTGGATGAGCGCTTTATTCACCAACCGTTGAAAGTCGGCGTAGTCGGTGGCGACGAGCTGGATCGATAGCTCATCCTTAAGTCCCCGGAGGAACTTAGCTTGGCGGAGGGCATCGGTCCGCACCTCTTCTAGCGCGTAGAGTGCCAGACGGTTGAATTCATGGAGATACTCCATGATGGTCCGGTTGCCCTATTGCAGGTAGCGGAACTCCTGCTGCTTGCCCGTGATAACTCTGGCGGGGACGTGGGCGGCGTGAAAGGTAATTGTAAACTCCGCCCATGTCACCACGTGGTCCTCCGGCTAGGACTCTCGGTAGTCGTCCCACTACTCCGTGGCGGGACCTTGGAGCTAATGAGTGGCGAAGGCCACTCTCTCCTGGTCGGTGCAGGGGAGGAGATCCAACTTCTTCCCTATGGTACGGAGCCAATCTCTGGCCTCCATGGGGTTGGTGGTGCTGGAGAAGATGGGTGGGCGTACGCGCAGGAACTCCAATAGTTGGGGAGCGGGCGCGGGTGCGGGCGCACGAGGGGTGGGCTCCATATTTTGCAGGCGGTCCAACTGCGCCTGTTGGTACTGCATTTGGGTGAGGAGGGCGGTGATTAACTGGTTTTGATTCGCCATCATTTCCGCTAAGGTGGGGTGGTTGGCGAATGGCGACCTAGTCTGTCGTGGGCCCGTTGCACCCCAGTTGGGCACAACACCTTCGAGCATGTCATGGCTTCCTCCTTCTCCATTGTTGGAGCCGGTGTTCTGGTTGTTGGCCATTTTCTGAACATATATAAAAGCTTACGCATAAGGTAAAAAGATGATGAAACAACATTGCAATCAAAATGGCCCATGGGGCTCACATACATTTCTGGTGGTATATAAAGTTCATTACATTAAGCTCTTATTTCAATACACCTACAACCCAACTCATTGTAGGTGGTACCACAACATTATTTCAAACAACGATAGCTAACGCCTACTCGCTACCAGAGGCGGTCTCCATACTCTCGGAACCATGAGCACGCGGATCCCGAGGGATGGTGGGCTCGAGAAAATTCTCGATGATCAGGTCGGAGACGAGGCCGGGGCGTGGTGCAGGGGCGCTGGCGGTGGACGGTCCGGCGGTGGAGGGGTGTGGTGGGATCCTCTTGGGGCGAGGGGCAGGCTCGCGGATGGGCTTCCTCTTCCTCGGGAGGAGGGGAACCATCTCCGCAATATCCTTCTGCAGCTGCATGATATTCTGCTGCAGCTCACCATTTTGCTAGATCAAGTTCTTCATCTCCTCACGAAGGAACTCAACCGCCTCATGGTGCTCATCGGCGTCAAGCACGGCCTCGGTATGGAGGTCGTCCATGGCCTGAAGAAGACGCGATTGCCGGGCCATGACCGGATCACGAACGGAGTGAACTCCGAGGTAGATACTACGGTAGGCACCGGGAGTGCGCTTCGGCACAAGCCGGAAGGACGAGTTTTGAAGACGATCATCATAGATCATCCTCAACTCCATAAGGGCTTGGAGGGCGACGCGTTGGCACGTGACGTCAAAAGTCGGCCCCCCAAGTGCTGTCGTGTAGGGCGGCAGGTGCTCTCCGGATCCGTGGATGGTGAGGGAGACGTCGCAGGGCCCGGCGAATTCCTCCAGGTACACCCCCTGGAATTCGGGCTCGAAGAGGAACCCGAGGAAAGTGAGCATCATGCGCAGCTCCCTGACAAAGCCCTCGTAGTGGCGGCAGTAGCTGTGAACTTGGTAGACTGGCATCTACAAAAACAACAAGTTTAAGAAAGTGAGGGGAGGAACAAAGTTTATAAAGTAGGTTTTTGAGAAATAATTTTCTGCAGCTATTGGCTAGGCTGGTCCATTTGGCTTCCTACAATCAAGTCGGCTCTGATACCATCCTGTGACGCCCTGATTTACCGAATCGGAACATTATTGGATTTCCAAAGAAAAACAATAATACAAGAGGTCCATCATGCGACAATTGTACATACGACAAGTATTCATGGAACGCAGACCATATTATTACATCAGAGTTAAATAAAAACAATAATAAAAGTAAATAGCATGACGAACGCCTTCTTCAAGATCTTTCCTCTTGACTGGGTCGCTACTCCAGACCATCCTCGTAGTAGGCATTCTCTGAATGTTGTGTCCAACAGGTATGAGTACAAAAAGTACTCAACAAGCCACCGCAAATGCAAGTAGTAATGAAAGGTAATAACAAAGGAAGGATAATTGGCTAGAAGTGTGGAAAAGTACATTTTCAGTTATTGCATTTAGTGTAGTCAAATTCAATCATGCGGAACAATAAACATGAACGTCAATTATACCATCTAACTCGAGGAGTACGTTTTCCCTCCTCGCACAACAGTCCTTAGATGTCAAATCATCATGCACATACATATTCAAAGTAAACTAACTGTGGGATGTTACGCAACCCGCCCTTGACCGTGGGCTCGGCTTTTTGAAAATATTTAGGACTCTGATCAGAGGTGTACTACTGTACCCACATGGCACACACTCATCCCAAACACCAAGGTGTAACGAGATGACCCATACCACAGGAACTCGTGCCAAAACCATGAAATGCTCCAAGCAATAACCACCCGCTCTAGGTTTCGCCGGCGCGCCGGGCAACATCCTGGCTAACGTCGCACCCCTTTTGCGCCACATCGGTAAAGCCACCCACAGGTGCAGCTTGACCCATCTCCAAATGGTGGCCTCGGTTTGGAACACTCCATACCTTAGTTAGGACTTAACCATTAGACTTGTGGTTAGTACAGAAGTATATTGCAACGGATCCCACAGACCGGTCCTTATAGTGCCCCGGGTGCTACCGACCAATGCCCTAGCTTGCACCTGGAACCCACCATGCATACACTCACAACCAAAACTCTATCACCAACAGCATTCCAGAGATGAGAATAACGGGGATCATATAGTAGAACCAAGTTGCTACGACTCATTTTTAATCCTATAGCAATCGTGTCGATACATTGGACACTAGCTAATAATACTAATCATATGGTGACAAGGAGTTTAGGCTAGATAGCATGGCTTGGTTGCACATCAAGGTCGGGGGATCCTAAATAAATATATTGTAAGGGTTCCATTTGACTAATGCATATATATCCTATGTGTTTTAGCAATAATTTAATAAAACATGGGTTCAATATGCTCAAAAGATTGGTTTGGTGACTTGCCTTGTTCAGCGAAAGGGGAGGGAGGAATTTCCGGGAAGTATTCTGGCTCCTCGGCGGTGTCATAGTCTTCCCAATATAAATAAAATAAAATAAATACAACATTCAATTAAACAATCTAAAACCACACAACAAGTACGTAGGTTTTGATTGGATCAATTTAAAGAAAAAAAGTTGTTAGGTTTCTGAAATTTATTTTATAAATAATTTAAAATGAACTATAATGAAATATTGTTCTTTAATAAAAGATACAAGAATGTGAACCATTTTATTTTGAGTTTTATAACCAATTCAAAATAAGTAGTTCAAAGGAAACTGAGGAGCCATGCTGAAGAGCGTGGGCCTCATGGCTCTAGATGTGATGAGTCATTGTCAACGGTAGTCAAAGAGGACTGAAAAGAGGAGAAGACCTGCTGCGTCTGGGCCGCGTGTGACTCAGGTACATGGGCTGCGAGCGACTGTCGGGCAGAGGGCCCGCGAAGTCAGGGCTGGCCCAATCCGGGTACATGGGCTAGGAGCAGCAGAGGATCCACTGGGCTGTTAACCAGGATTGACTCAGGTACACAGGCGGCAAGCGATTGCCAAGCTGAGAGAGCTGCGGAACAGGGCCGGCCCAATCCGGGTACCTAGTGCAAAGTCGGTGGACGCTTTGTCAGTTTCGGCGCAAAACTGACAACCGCTGATCTCGCATCAGACTGTTCAAAGGTGAAGCCATAGTCGCTACAAAAGCTCCTCTTCCGGATAAGTCATCTGTAAATTGGAGTTTACTATTTTGTCCTTAGGCCCACAGTCAGTCAGTTGAGTCTGTAAAAATATCCTAAGGGCAGTTTGGTCTTTTCCTTTTATTTCAGCGTTTGTAAAAAACCCTAAGGGTCTTTTGGTTTTTTCCTAGTTTATTGGGCCGCCTATAAATAGGGCCCCAATCCCTAGGGTTAGGGTTAACTCACTTTAATTAAAAATCAGAGTTCATCCCATGTTTCCCCGTGTGCGCCGCCAGCAGTGTTGAGTTCTTGTTCGGTCTTTTGTTCCTGAGAACCCCGCCGCCAGATTCTCTTGTGCACGGTGTCTCTGTTCATCCCAAGCAAATCGCACTGGGTTATTATCTCACAGGTTTTGCTTGCCTCGATTTGCGTGCGTTTTATGTTTTGATGTTGCTTTCTGAAATCTTTGCAGAAACACTTGTTTATTCCAGAAATTTCTATTGATCAGATTATCTCTCCACCGAACAGTGTATTTGATTAGTCTATTCGGTTCTTTCCCAGGCGTATAGAACTCTGCAGTTTTCTCTTCTAGTACCTATTGATTTGATTGCCTAGGGTCTCTAGCTCTGCACGTTTTGTCTAGTTTTTGGTAGCAGCAATGGCTACTGGTTGATTTGAGTTTTCTTGGTGTAGAGTTCTTAGAACCTAGTATAGCCCGTGCAGCCTTTTAGCAGCCTAGGTACTAGTTTCGTGCCTAGTCTCTGCTACTGTTGGCTTTCGTATGCTTTTTAGCTTTATTTTCCTTGTGGGCCCGGCTAGCGTTCGGTTAGAAGCTCTCTTTTGTCTTTCGAAGTAATCCTTTCGAAGCCTCATTGAGACTTCGTTGTTTGTTCCGAAGCATACTTCGCTATTGCCTAGGTTCACCATAGACTGGCTTTGCTGCCATCAGTAACTCTAAACTTTTGTTGAGGACTCTGTTTCGAAGTGTGCTCTATTCGAAGGTTTTTTTATTCTGACATACTTCGACTGTTTGTCAAAGCATACTTCGGCAGGACTCGAAGTTAGCTTCAAAGTTTGTCTCTCTGATTGGCTTCGCTCGAAGTGTGCTGCTGAGTGATTTTTGCCTGTCGTCAGTTCATTCATGTGGGTCCTACTTAGTTTGTGTATTTGGAGGTGGTGATTCGGAGTCTGTTTCTAGGCTTTGATTTCTTGTGTGAAGGTACCAGAGAACTCCGATTCGATGTTAGTCTGTGATTCGAAGGTTACTACTCCGGTAGTCATTCTTCGATCAATCTGACTTCAAAGGTTGCATTGCAGGCTTCGATTTTTCTCTGTTAAGCTCTAAAGTTGATTTTACTTGTGTTGAGCTTCGTAGCTTCGAAGTGTGTTTTTCGAAGCAGGCTTCGGTAGCCTCATACTTCGCACAAGGCACTTCTCATCGAAGCATGCTTCGCAGCTTGCTACACTCTTTACCGAACTAGCTTCAACTCTATCAACCTTCGGCACGTGCACTACAGACTCCGTCACTGTATACTCTGACATCAGGTTCGACATGGCACAGGCTTCGGCACAAGGGGTTCGAAGCAGGCTTCGACATCTACTGGCTTCGCTTCACACAGGCTTCATCAAGTACCAATCAGGAGACAACTTTGAACAGTAACCTCTCAACTCTTTTTACGTACACTCAGATCAATTGCTGTAATGATTTATTTCTGTGGAGTTTGGTCTGCCATGTTGTGAATGCTTTATTAATCTGCCTATTAGCACTGTGTTGGTGTCTGTTCGATTAGGACACCGGTTGTTGTTAGGCTAGATCCTTTGAGGTTTTGTTGATCTGTTCACCTTTCTTTGCTTAGTCTGTTGAGGTGCGTTGGGTGTTGGGAGCAGGCCATTGATTCAAAAGAATTTTTTAGGCGCCCATTCACCCCCCTCTGGTCGCTACTTTCGGTCCTATAAGTGGTATCAGAGCCTGGTTAGGGTTTTTCCATACCTTAACCGGTTCTAAATCCCAGTAGTGATCATGACTTCTCCTAGAAAGGTCCCGTCCTTGGAAGATTATGGCTATAATTATTGGAAGACTCCCATGCGAGCCTATCTCATGAGCCAAAGCTCGGACATCTGGGACATTTGTATTCACGCTACTTTCACTGTGTTGCCTGTTGCTGAGCGCACTACTCCAGATATTGTTGCCTAGCATCAGAACAACAACAAAGCTATGAATATTTTGTTTTCTGGTTTAGGTCCCACTGAATTTGAGCGTGTGAGCATCTCTCCACTGTGAGAGAGATCTGGGCTACCCTCCAGGCACACCATGAGGGAACAGCCCAGGTCAAGGCTCGGCTCTATCAGACCTACAGGCGTGAATATGAGAACTTCACACAAAAGCCTGTGTGAGTCTGTTGAAGCGTTGTTTGGTCGTTTTCAATCGATCATAAACAAGCTTTGGGACAACAAGGCTGAGGGTGTTCAGTTAGTCTCAGATCATGAGCAGGCGCTCAAGGTTCTCCATACCTTGGACCCTAAGATCTGGGAAATCAAGGTATCCTCTATCATTGAGAGCACATCTTATGATACCTTGACCATTTCTGAGTTGTTTAGCAAGCTGAAGGCCACTGAGGTTGATACCCAGTTGAGATCAAATCTCACTGGCTCTGGATCAAAATCCCTAGCCCTTGCTACTCCTTCTACTGACCCCTCCTCTGTGAGCTGTGCTGGATTCTCTTTGATGTCTATCACTGAGGACCAGCTTGAGTCTTTGGGAGATGATGACCTGTGTCTTTTTAACAACCGGGTGCGTCGTGTTTATGACAAAAGAATGTTAAAAAGACACGGCACGAAATCTGTGTGCTTTGAGTGTGGTGACCTAGGACACTTCATCGCCGACTGCCCCAAGTGCAATGGTCACAAGAAGGGCACCGGTGGTGGCTTCCACGACTCCGGCAAGCACGACAGCTCTTCCTTCACCAAGGACAAGCCAAAAACCAGATTCTTCAGAAAGGCCCTGAAGGACTACCGGCGAGACAACAAGAAGCGCGACAAGGCTTTCTTCGCCGAGATGGAGAAGAGCTACTGCAAGCGTTCCACGTCTTCTTCCTCTTCATCGAGCTCAAGCGATGAGGATATCATCATCAGGAAGGGGAAGGACAACGACGATCTGGTGGGCCTTTGCTTCATGTCCTTCGGGTACAGACCGAAGAGCCGCTCACATCAACGCCGAAGATCCCGCAAGAGCTTCTGCTCAATGGCTCTTGGGGATAAGGAATAGAAGGGCTCCTCTGATGACTTCGACGATGACGATAACGAAAAGGTATCATCTTATGAACGCGAAATTGTTGATTTACTTGAAAGCAATCGTCAGGAGTTAAAATATCTGGAAAAACTGCTTAGAGGGGCTAAGAAAAGGATAGATGAATTGGAGAGTGAGCTTGCCGTGGCCAACGGCAGAATTGAGAGTCTATCTTCTTCCCTTTGCTTGGGTGATAGCAGTGAGTGCCCAAAGTGTGAGGTGCTTCTGTGTGACCTGTCGACTTTGAATTCCAGGTACACAGAAAGGGTTGATGAGAGGGATGTTTTGACCACTGAGCTTGAAAGCGCTCAGCTGGAGCTGAAAGATGCTCAAGCCACTGTCGTCGTGCCCTGTGCTGATTGCCCATCTCATCTAGCTAGTTTAGTTGAGCTGAAAGCCAAGGGCGATGCACATTTGGGTGATTTGGAGAGAGTGAGAGCTGAGTTGGCGCAGACTAGGCTAGAGCATGAGACACTGTCAGTTCCACCCACTGTCTATGAGAACTGCTTGTCTCTTAGACTGGAGTTGATTAAGCTGAAAGCCGAGAAGTCTGTCCAAGTAGATAGTGAGTGTGAGACCTGCTTGTCTCAAGTGGAGGTACTAGCTTCCTTGAGAGAGGAGCTAGCTGATGCCCAAAATGAGAACTTTTACCTCCGTTCAATCCTGAGTTGGATCAGTGCCAGAGAGCCATAGCTCGGCATGATGATCCAGCAGTTTAAAAGGCAGGATGGGTTTGGGGTAGGCTACACCTACACCAAGGCCGACATTGAGAGTGCCATTAGCCGGGCAGTGGAGTGGAGTAAAATGACTCCTGAGAAGAGATATCCCAAGACTCACTCCAATGAGTCTTTCCAGGCTAGTCAGCCCAAGGATGGAGTGTTCCAAGAACAGCCCAAAGCTCCACCCAAGAAGCCCATCTAGGTTCCAAAGCCCAAACACCTCCACACTTCTCTTGACTCTCTTCCTGGACCCTCTCACACCAAGAAGACTACACCAAACACTACTAAGCCCAAGAACCCCAAGCCTCAACCACATCCCAAGAAGCCCACCTATCATTGTGAGTACTGTCAGAGAGACGGGCATCTTGCGGAGTTTTGCTTTAGGAGGAAGCGGGTTGAGAGACCAGAGAGAGCTCGTGGTGGTCAGGAGCAGTTCTACCAGCAGGGTGGTAGATTGAGAGTTCCTCGACGCGGGGAGAGGCTGGAGGCCAGGCCGCGTCATGTAGGTGGTGGTAGAGGAGACGACTTTCATGCCCATGCTCCAGATGGTGGTGTTCGCTCCGGCAGAGCTCCAGGTCGTTTTGGTCACGGTCCTAGACCTCGTGGCCGAGGTTTTAGGCAGAACCATGGACCGCGCTTTGAGTCGTGTTTTGGTCCAAACTCTTCTGATGGTTTTTGCTTTCTGTCTTTTGAGCAGATGGCTGGACACTAGTTTAGTTCTTTTGCTAAACCCGGTTCTGGACCATTTGCTCCCCTTACAACCACTAATCGTGCAAGATCGGGGACTGGAGGACGTTTGGATCATGGACTCAGGATGCTCTCACCACAGGATGGGACATCGCAGATGGTTCTCCAGTCTCACTCCCCCGAGCTCCAAAGAGTACATCACATTCGGGAACAGTGGTCAAGGGAAGGTACACGACATTGGCTCAATTCGTATCTCAGACCATTTCTCTTTGAAGAACATTGCTTTAGTTGGAAAATTGAACTTCAATTTGATTTCTGTTTCGCGACTTCTTGAGGATGGTTTGGAGGTTCGCTTTAAGAAGGGCAGTTCTTCTGTGATTGATTCTAGAGGGTCTTTGATTTGCTAGATCTTATCTTTTGGTAAGGTTGTTCGGATTGACTTCTCTAGTTCTTTTGGCTCTTCTCGATGTTTGATTGCTGGATCTTCTTCTGAGCTATGGAAGTGGCATAGGAGGTTAGGTCATTTGAGTTTTGATCTGCTAGTCAGGTTGAGCTCTATGGACCTCATCTGAGGATTTCCCAAGCTTAAAATGGAGAAGGATCTAGTTTGTCATCCCTGTCATCACGGGAAAATGGTTGCCGCTTCTCACTCACTTGTGACTCAGGTGATGACTTCGTATCCGGGCGAGCTGTTACACATGGACACTATAGGTCCAGCTCGGGTACGCTTAGTTGGTGGGAAGTGGTACGCGCTTGTGATTGTTGACGACTTTTCTCGATTCTCGTGGGTTTTCTTTTTGGAGTCTAAGGATGAAACTTTTCATTTTGTTCATGACCTGATTCTAAAGCTGAAGAATGAGAACAATGGTCGGATGTGAGCAATTCGCTCCGAAAACGGCTCTGAGTTCAAGAACTCTCAGTTCGTCATCTTCTATAGTGATCAGGGTCTTGACCATCAGTTTTCTGCTCCTTACACTCCCCCACAGAACGGCGTTGTGGAACGAAAGAACCGCACGCTAGTCGAGATGGCCAGGACGATGCTCGATGAGCACAGGACTCCAAGGCACTTTTGGGCTAAAGACATGAACACGGCTTGCTATCTGGCCAACATGATTTTTCTTAGAGCTCTAGGTAAGACTTCATATGAGTTGTGGTTTGGCAGACAGCCCAAGGTGAGCAACTTGCGAGCGTTTGGCTGCAAGTGCTTTTTGCTCAAGAAGGGAGGGCATTTGGACAAGTTTGAGTCTCGTTGCTGGGATGGAGTTTTTCTTGGCTATGCTTTGCATTCTCGAGGCTTTCGTGTTTGGAACTTGGACTCCCAGCAGCTTGTCGAGACTTGTGAGGTTTCTTTTGATGAGTCCTTGCCTTCTTTGACTCGTTCTTTTGAGCCTTCTAGAGATGGTGAGCTCAGAGAGTCCATCTTCTAGGAAGATGAGGACACTCCAGCTTTTGATGAGGGTGGGCCTTCTGCACTGCCTGCAGAACCCACACCTTCTGAGACATCAACTGAGGACGAGGACAGACCTCTAATCACTCCTTCCACTTCAATCGAGCCCCCTTAGTTGAGTCCAGAGGAGCCTGCTACTGACTCCGGTGAGGTGACTTCTGATCACCAGGGATCCTGAGCAGTTCAGCGTGATCACCCCTCAGAGCTCATCATCGGTGATTTGACTGAGAGAACTTTGCGTTCGTCTGTTGACTCTCTTGCTGTGTTTGCTGAATCTGCTTTTGTTGCATCTGTTGAGCCCAGAGACGTTTCTCATGCTCTTTCTGACTCCAATTGGATTAATGCTATGCAAGAAGAGCTTGAGAATTTTGTCCGCAATCGGGTTTGGACACTGGTTGAGCTGCCAACCGGATGCAACCCCATAGGCACCAAGTGGGTGTTCAAAAACAAGCAAGGTGAAGATGGGGTTGTGGTGCGCAACAAAGCTCGACTGGTTGCCCAGGGTTTTTGCCAGAATGAGGGTATTGACTTTGAAGAAACCTTCGCCCCTGTTGCCCGTCTTGAGTCCATTCGCATTCTCTTAGCTTTTGCCGCTTCGAAGGGTTTTAAGCTTTTTCAAATGGATGTCAAGAGTGCTTTTCTGAACGGGTATATAGAGGAGGAAGTTTATGTTAGGCAGCCCCCCGGTTTTGAGAACCCCAACTTTCCTCGACATGTTTTTAAGTTGCAAAATGCTTTATACGGGTTGAAGCAAGCCCCAGGGCTTGGTATGACCGGTTAAAGCAGTTTTTGTTGGGGAAGGGCTTTGTGATGGGTTATGTGGATAAAACTCTTTTCTTGCTCAGAGATGCTTCAGATTTCTTAGTCGCTCAGATTTATGTGGACGACATTATCTTTGGCGGTACTACTGATGCTCTTGTGTCCAAGTTTTCTGAGCAGATGCACAGCGAGTTCGAGATGAGCCTCATGGGTGAGCTCAAGTATTTCTTAGGGCTCCAGATCAAGCAGACCAAGGACGACACCTTCATCCACCAAGGTAAGTACACTCATGACATGTTGAAAAAATTTGACTTTGGTGGAGAGTTGAAGCCTCAGATGACCAAAATGGGCACATTTGGGGCCTGGACAAGGACGAGAGCGGCGTCAAGGTCAATGAGAGAGAGTTTCGAGGGATGATCAGTTCGTTGTTGTACTTGATGGCGACAAGACCGGACATACAGTTCGCCGTGGGGTTGTGTGCTCGCTTCCAGTCTTCACCACGCGCGTCTCATCGGCAAGCTGTCAAGCGCATCTTCAGTATCTTACCTATGCGCCCGATCTTGGTCTTTATTACTCAACATCATCATCTCTTGATTTATCTGGCTTTTCGGACGCTGACTTTGGTGGGTGCCGGTTGGATCGCAAGTCGACTTCCGATACTTGCCAGTTTCTTGGTTCTTCCCTTGTTTCTTGGTCTTCTCAAAAGCAGTCTAGAGTTGCTCTTTCGACCACTGAGGCTGAGTATGTAGCTGCTGCCAGCTGCTGCTCATAGTTAGTTTGGATGATTTCCATTTTGCGACACTTTGGGTTGTTCTTTCCTACCAGAGTTCCTTTGTTTTGCGACAACACCAGTGCTATTAGTGTAGGGAAAAACCCTTGTCTCCATTCAAAAACCAAACACATTGATGTGCGCTTTCATTTTCTGCGGGATCAATATGAGAAAGTTGTCATTGACCTTGTTCATGTTGATACCCATCATTAGTTGGCTGACATTTTCACCAAACCCCTAGATCAGTCTACTTTTGAGCGTTTACGAGTGGATTTGGGTGTTGTGTATCCTTTTTAGGATATTTTGAGTCAGTTTTTCTTTCTTCTTTACTCTTTTCTTGAGTCTTTCTATGTGTGTTCATATCATACATACTCACATATCACACTTTGAGCCTGCTTCTGTTATATGATTGAACTGCTTTACATAGTCTAGCTGGTACATGCTTTCGATTACTTGTCGATGATCATGCTTTGCTTCATTTCACTTGATATGTCTGATATCTGTCATATGCATGGCTTTTATGCTTTAAAATTGAAAAATGATCACCATTGCTTCTGGTAACTAGCATGTGTAGGCTGAATGCTTTTGCTATCTGTTACATGCCTTGTAGCTAGTTTTTTTACTTAGATGCAAATATGCAACTTGGACATCTTTATGCTTTAAACAAGGAAACATGCTCTAAAAATGATGAAAAATTAGAAAAATAAAAATTCCATGCCTTTTTATGCATAATGTGAAAAGATCCACGTGGGTTTGCTTTGTCGCATTGCGTTGTTTTGGACTGCTTACCATAGCACTTTGGTATGAACTAGGACAATGTAGTGTATGCCAAGACCAATGTCTTAAGCTTCTAATGGTCCAGTTCTGGCCTAGGCTTGACTTGGTCGGTCAGCATAAGGTTTTACATGCAAATAACCCCTGGCTAAAAATGGAAAAGGAAAAAGAAAAAGCCTGAAAATTGAAATGATAACAAGTTTGCTGAAGCACTTTGTTTTGGACAATGCTTATCTTGGTAGATATCAGTTAGCTTCTGCATCTCATGCTCTACCTTGCTTGTAAACTGGAAAATGTGGTGATGCTTTTATTTGCAAAAATTGAAAAATGCGTGCTAATGACCTTCTTTAGATATCATCTGTTGCACTGATCATGCCATGTGTCTTAGACAGTATGTCTTTTGCTATACCTGCTAGATTTTGTTAATTGCAGTCAATCATATCTGAGAAGCATGCTTTTCTAAACTCCACCTGCACCCCAGTTGCATTCTTTGCATATTTTGAGGGGGAGTTGCATTTCAGGGGGAGTCTGTGTCTCTTTCGAGTGCATTTAGTCTCGCTTGATGAGTCCACTTGTCAACAAGGGGGAGAAATTTTGGGAGAAGAGTTTAAGGGGGAGTTTTGGCTTTCTCTGGTGTTTGTTTCAGGGGGAGTTTTTTCCCGTTTGTCCTTACTCTTTTGATATCCTTGTTGATGATTCTGAAATTGCACTCGTTTTGAGCTTTTACTTTTGGTTAACCATAATGACCACTTCTTGCTTTTGTTCGTTTTTTTGGTCATTAGGGTTAAACTTTTACTTTATTTTCTTCTTCTCTGTTTTCTTGTGTTTTGTTTTCGTGTTTCCACAATTACTTGCAGGTACGGGAAAGCTGAAGAGGAGAAGTGTTGACAATGCACTCATCAAGGGGGAGATTGAGGAGCCATGCTGAAGAGCGTGGGCCTCATGGCTCCAGATGTGATGAGTCATTGTCAATGGTAGTCAAAGAGGACTGAAAAGAGGAGAAGACCTACTGCGTCTGGGCCACGTGTGACTCAGGTACATGGGCAGCGAGCGACTGTCGGGTAGAGGGGCCGCGAAGTCGGGCTGGCCCAATCCGGGTACATGTGCTAGGAGCAGCAGAGGATGCACTGGGCTTTTGACCAGGATTGACTCAGGTACACGGGCGACAGGCGATTGCCGGGCTGAGAGAGCTACGGAATCGGGCCGGCCCAATCCGGGTACCTGGTGCAATGTCGGTGGAAGCTTTGTCAGTTTCGGCGCAAAACTAACAACCGCTGATCTCGCATTGTTTTGTTTAGAGGTGAAGCTGTAGTCGCTATGAAAGCTCTGCTTCCGGATAAGTCATCTGTAAATAGGAGTTTACTATTTTGTCCTTAGGCCCACAGTCAGTTAGTTGAGACTGTAAAAATATCCTAAGGGCAGTTTGGTCTTTTCCTTTTATTTCAGCGTCTATAAAAAACCCTAAGGGTCTTTTGGTTTTTTCCTAGTTTATTGGGCTGCCTATAAATAGGGCCCCAATCCCTAGGGTTAGGGTTAAGTCACTTTAATTAAAAATCAGAGTTCATCCCATGTTTCCCCGTGTGCGCCGCCAGCAGTGTTGAGTTCCTATTTGGTCTTTTGTTCTTGAGAACCCCGCTGCCAGATTCTCTTGCGCACGACGTCTCTGTTCATCCCAAGCAAATCGCACTGCGTTATTATCTCACAGGTTTTGCTTGCCTCGATTTGCGTGCGTTTTTTGTTTTGCTGTTGCTTTCTGAAATCTTTGCAGAAACACTTGTTTATTCTGGAAATTTCTATTGATCAGATTATCTCTCCACCGAACAGTGTATTTGATTAGTCTATTCGGTTCTTTCCCAGGCGTATAGAACTCTGCAGTTTTCTCTTCTAGTACCTATTGATTTGATTTTCTAGGATCTCTAGCTCTGCACGTTTTCTCCAGTTTTTGGTAGCAGCAATGGCTACTGGTTGATTTGAGTTTTCTTGGTGTAGAGTTCTTAGAACCTAGTATAGCCCGTGCAGCCTTTTAGCAGCCTAGGTACTAGTTTCGTGCCTAGTCTCTACTACTATTGGCTTTCGTATGCTTTTCAGCTTTATTTTCCTTGTGGGCCCGGCCAGCGTTCGGTTAGAAGCTCTCTTCTGTCTTTCGAAGTAATCCTTTCGAAGCCTCACTGAGACTTCGTTGTTTGTTCCGAAGCATACTTCGCGATTGCCTAGGTTCACCATAGACTAGCTTTGCTGCCATCAATAACTCTAAACTTTTGTTGAGGACTCTGTTTCGAAGTGTGCTCTATTCGAAGGTTTTTTTATTCTGACATACTTCGACTTTTTGTCAAAGCATACTTCGGCAGGACTCGAAGTTAGCTTCGAAGTTTGTCTCTCTGATTGGCTTCGGTCGAAGTGTGCTGCTGAGTGATTTTTGCCTGTCGTCAGTTCATTCATGTGGGTCCCACTCAGTTTGTGTTTTCGGAGGTGGTGATTCGGAGTCTGTTTCTAGGCTTCGATTTCTTGTGTGAAGGCACCAGAGAACTCCGATTCGAAGTTAGTTTGTGATTCGAAGGTTACTACTCCAGTAGTCATTCTTCGATCAATCTGACTTCGAAGGTTGCATTGCAGGCTTCGATTTTTCTCTGTTAAGCTTTGAAGTTGATTTTACTTGTGTTGAGCTTCGTAGCTTCGAAGTGTGTTTTTCGAAGCAGGCTTCGATAGCAACATACTTCGCACAAGGCATTTCGCATCGAAGCATGCTTCGCAGCTTGCTACACTCTTCACCGAACTAGCTTCGACTCTATCAACCTTCGGCATGTGCACTACAGACTCCGTCACTGTATACTCTGACACCAGCTTTGACACGGCACAGGCTTCGGCACAAGGCGTTCGAAGCCGGCTTTGACATCTACTGGCTTCGCTTCACACAGGCTTCATCAAGTACTGATCAGGAGACAACTTTGAACAGTAACCTCTCAACTCTTTTTACGTACACTTAGATCAATTGCTGTAATGATTTATTTCTGTGGAGTTTGGTCTGCCATGTTGTGAATGCTTTATTAATCTGCCTATTAGCACTGTGTTGGTGTCTGTTCGATTAGGACACCGGTTGTTGTTGGGCTAGATCCTTTGAGGTTCTGTTGACCTGTTCACCTTTCTTTGCTTAGTTTGTTGAGGTGCGTTGAGTGTTGGGAGCAGGCCATTGATTTGAAAGAATTTTTTTAGGCGACCATTCACCCCCTCTAGTCGCTACTTTTGGTCCTAGAGAAACTTAGTGGTTCCATTGTATTAACAGGAAAAGAATAAAGATAAATTTTGCTGAAATTTAAATAATTGAATTTGTAATTTTCCCTAAAGAGCATTTGGATACTTTATTAAATAAACATGAAATACCCAAAGTAAACATACTGTTTTTATTGTATGAACATGTAGAGAATAAAATTACAAATTTTCTAAAAGTGAAATGGTAATTTTTGAAGTTAAAATGCGCAAGATATGAATTTTAGAAGTTTAAAACCATTTCTGGAATTTAAATTAAATCCCAAAATAGTCTCGGGTCCACGGTGAGCCGGGCTCACGGTGAACCCGCGCACTATGCGCATGCGCCGGATCGAGATCCACCGTTGGATCGTGATCGGGCGGCCACGGGCGAGGCGGGAGGTTTAAATGAAAATGGACGCGCGAGATTAAAAGGCCGAACCGGTATGCGATGGCGTGGATTAAACTGCACAAGGGATTTAACCGCCGCCGTTAGATCTGGATCGCACGGCCGAGATTAGATCTGACACAGCACAGGTACTCGACCCGTGCTGGTCGTCTTCTCCGGCAACAGCGAGTTTACACCAGCCACGGCGAGCTATGGCGGTCGGTCCTAAGGGCTAAAATGGAATCAGTACACTGCGGGGGTCAAGAGGGTACCGTCGGAGGGACTTGGGGTCATCGGAGTGTGGCCGGCGATGAGCGTGGACGAAGGAGATGTTCGGGTCCTCGTCGGTGGTGGCGCTCCGGTGGGGTTCGTTGGCGATGAAGCGGTGGCCGAGGTTGGGTGGCGCTTGTGGTCACAGAGGTGCGGTCGGTGAGGACAGAGAGGGGCTCCGGCGATGGCGAACGGTGACAGGAGTGCGGACGGTGGTGTGGCGCTAAAAACTGAAGTGTGAGTGCTCTGTTCGTTCTCGCAGCGATTGGGCGTAGGGGTATAACGCGGATGGCTAGGCGGTTTAAATAGGGCCACCGGCAGGGGCAGAGGGGGCGCAATTGATGGTGGCCGAGAGTAAACGCGTTTTTAAATGCCGGCGAGCTCGGTTGTAAGGGTTCATCGAACCTGGACGCGAATTGGCCGGAATTGAAGAGGGGGAAACGGTTGCCATGGACCGGGGGTTGTAATGGCAAGCTCAATTTGAGGGGAGTGGTCAGGAGCAACGAATCCGAGGCGCATTAAGGCGTCGGCCGGCGAGGGGGTGAGATTTGGTGGCGGATCTCACGGAGATGAAGGATCTGACAGACGGGGGCCACATGCTAGCGGGCGCGAGCGATCGGGCGCAGGGACTGACGGGTGGGGTCAAGCGGACAGGCGCGAGGGGTTCGGTTGGCACCGACAGGTGGGGCCGGAGTGTCGGGTGCGCGCGCGCGGAGAGAGGGTGTCTCTGATGAGCGGGACCCGGTTGTTAGTCTGAGGCGCGCGGGTGTAACGGGCTGGGCCGGCCGGGAGAGAGAGAAAGGGAGGGGGAGGGCCCGTTACTGTTTAAATGCTTTTCTGAATAAAATTAATTACAGAAAATGGATTAAAATATTTGGGCTACTTCCAAGGTTGATAAAAATTTATAAAAATTCTCAAAAATATATCTTGGCCTTGGGATCATATACAAAATTTTCTAGCCCTTGGTTTGGTCATTACATCTAGGTTTTAGTTCAAAAAAGGTTAAGGAGGGCATTAAAGGTATATCCAAAATAAATAATTCTAGGAAAATAGATTAAATGATAATTTTATTTCCTTGAAAATTTGGGGTGTTACAGCTCGGAACATTGGGCGGTACATCGGAGTGTTTATCGGAGGGTGTCATACCTGGGGAGGTCTTCGGGGTATAAGATATACTTGTCTGCTTGTTCATGGTGTGCAGGTGACTTACGGAGGCAATAGAATGGTCAGCACAGCAACTGAACTGGGTCAAGCAGAGAGCTTGGTCACGGAGGTTGTGTGAAGTCGAGGTCAGTCCTCGGGTCAAGGTGCACCAGTCAAAGGCAGGAAGTGTGGAGGGGGACTCCAACTGAAGATACCTCGAGACAAAGTCCTTAGAGGCGAGGAACTTCGAAGGGATACTCCGGATGGAGGTACTTCGAAGGATGGCGAACAAAGTCCTCAGGAATGAGGCAAGGCTCTCAAGTGTGCTCCGGATAGACGCACTTGGAAGGACACTTGATGAAGGTCTTAAAAGTCGAGCCACATTGAAGGCATGGTCCGGGTAAGGCTCTTCGGGAGTGTGCTCAAGGTTGAGACACTACGAAGAAGTGCTTATGGAAGTGCTTCATGCAGAGGTCTTGGATGAAGGAGGGACTTCGAAAGGTGGTGGACAAAACCCTCCAGTGGGAGGTACTTCGAAGGTGGGGCTTCGGAGTCAGGTTGTCTTGATGTACTTTGGCCATGCATGGCTTTGGTACACAGACTGGCAACAGTCGAGCTAAGGGTAGCTGCGAAGTCATGGTGGTCCAGTCCGAAGGTGTTGGTGTCAAGACTCAAGGGCTTTGATGGCTTCAGCTCAAAACCATCACTTATATCGAAGACAGACTTCAGTGTAGCGAAGACCTACAGGTTTAAATCCTACTACTGAAGCCACTGCAGCACCTCGTTTGCGAAGGGGGCTCCAAAGATTCCAGTCTACAAAGCTGACACAAAAGGATATTACAATAAAGTAGACTACCATCTGTACCCTCGTGACTGCCATAGGTAGTAAAGTTGTAAACCCTAGGGGAATAGTAGTCTCTTCAGAGGTCTGAGTTGTGCCTATAAATAGAGAGGTAGGTGTTGACACTCGAATTTGGCATTAATGGTCCAAATTGTCAAAATATCAATTTTGGTAATTTGGGCCGAAAATATGCCATCTCTGGCACAGGCTGAAGCCCTGAAGTGCCGAAGGCCCGTCTTGCATTGGGCTTCGGCAGCACCTTTAGAGGCCTGCTTCGTAGGCAGGCTTTGGCCCAGTGGGCCCCTTCGGTGGCCTATAGGCTTCGGCACAGTAGGCTGGCTTCGGCGAGGCCCAATCTGGCCGGCAGAGTTCGAATCAAATTAGTATAGTTCGGCTGTTTTTGATCTCTTATCCAAATCTTAACCACTTGGCTGAATCCTACTCAGATTAGGTGAGACCAGCCCATATAAATAGAGGGGTGAGGCCGATTCAAGAAGACCCCCCGCTTTCATATCAACATAAATCCCTCTCTTTGAATCGTTCTTTTACCATTCAATCTACTTCCTTGCCCTAGGATTAGCTATGTAACGTCCATCTTCGTGGGTTTGCGCTAAAAGCCCTCCATTCGCCGCGTCAAAATCACAGTAACCCTTGTTGATTCGCTCATGATTCTCTCGTTTAATCCACAAAACAATTTTTTATCGTCTTTATCAGTTTTATTACTACCCTTGGACGTTCGGCCTCTAGGCCGAATTTCACTTCATATTTTACTGTTTTGTAGGGGAAAACATCTTCAAAATCATCGCAAAGAGGTTTCGGGTGATTGTTTTTCATCTTCGAGGTTGCTGGAGCCCTTAGGCGATCAAACTGAAGCCTATCGGTTTGACCGATAGGTCTTCACTGGTCTGACTAGGCATTGCCGTGTCGGGCCATCAGGCTGTTGTCGGCACGCTTCGTTGTGTCGTCACCAGCACCCCTCGGTCCGACCGAGGGGCCTTCGTTGGTATGACCGGATCCCTCTACTCTGCGCTAGAGCACCCTTCACCATCACGCCGAAGCGCTCTTCGGCAAGAACCCTCCAATTGCCTAGAGCTCGCTTTGCATTAGAACGCCGAAGCCACCTTTGGCAACCCCTTCGCAGACGTCAGTCCGACCCCCCGCTCGAGAGACACGCGCAGGCCGGAAGCATATAGGATATTGACGAGCGAATTTGCATAGCTGAAGCCTTTTTGCTAAGTCCTATTCGGAACACTCCGTGTTGCGAAGCCTAGTATCAGTTACTAGTGTGGAACATCTGATCGGAGCTCTTTGAGGGAAACACACTTTTGCGAAGTACTGTTGTGCGAAGCCTGCTCGAAGGCACCTCTGTGTGCGGAGCCAACACAAACTTTGCTGAGTCCAGTGCATTTTTGGGCTTCTGAGTGTGAGCGAAGTCTTCTGGACTTCGAACTTTTACCCTGTGCGAAGCCTGTGTTCAGAGTGTGTTCCATACCTCCGAACTAGACTCTGTGAAGGGTGTGTTCAAAGTTAGTTCAGCAAAAGAGAAAATTTAAAAGCTCCCTTTCACCCCCTTTGGTCGCCTATTTCGGTCCAACACGTTCTTTATCACACCATATCGAGAGGGCAGTGAAATGGATGACTTGAACATGATCCCCTTTGTATGTGTCTGCTTCTTTATCTGTTTGGCTCTTCTCTCTTTTCTTCATGGTTCTCATCCCTTTTTTAACCATTTTCTTACATGTAGGCTCTCCAGAACCAGGTCTTCATACCGATCGTCATCCATCCGTATAGTTTCTACTTGGGTCCCCTAGGTAACTCTGACCCGATTGACTTTGTAAATGCCGAGACCTGCCGAATCCCTTTCAAATGTTCCCCCATGCGACCCTCCGACTGGGACCTTGATTTCGCACATTTTCCTTCCTCTATTCCTTGCTGGCGTGACTGGTACCTCAGGGTATCTGCCACTTACCGCACCTTCTGGGACGAGATTGATGTCGGTCACTATATCGGTCTCTCCCTTGTCGTGTCATTCCAGAATGAGCCAATGTTGGCTGCATCGTGTTATTTCTGGTCTTATGGCCTTAATGCTTTCCTTTTTGGCCAGGGACTGATGAGCCACTCCTTGCTCGACGTCTACTTCTTGACTAGTCTTGACATTAGTTAACTAGTCCACCCCTTCTCTGTCTGTTTCCAGTCATCACACAACCTTAGTGCTGACCCGACCGTTAACTGGAGCTAATACATCAGGCGACACAATAAGAAGGCCGGCCTAGCAGGTACTCGTGAACACATCTCTTTACTCACTATTTGGCTAGAGGAATTCGTCTTCTGCATGTCAGCCCCAGCCCCAACTCTGCAATTCCAATACTTGGCTGAACGGCTTACCACCCACGGGCGGATCCCCTTGGGTTGATATCTTCTTGGGGCCACCTACCATCTCCACCTCGTGTCGGTTGACTTATCGATTGGCAACTTTATTGGCCAGAGCCAGGGTCCATGGTGGCTTCTTCAACTCTGGCTGAATGCCTATACCACTGAAGCCACCGGAGAGGCCCCTTTCCACTAGTCAGTCACTCTTTCCCACCAACTTTCCAGAGTCGGCTTCTCCTACTTTTTGCTGGTGTCGCTCCTTGGCCGAAGCAGCCTCGTTTATTCCTTCTATTCCCATCTCCCCGCGGCTTTGGCCGCATCTTTCAAAATCTTCAACCTCAGATTCTCCAGTCGAATCATCTGGTTTCCTTTCGGTTTCCATTCGGAGTATGCGCTCCCCGATTGATTGGTCTTTCCCAATGTATCCCGGGACATAGAATCCTTCCATATCTTCTCCGTTGCCTCCTTTCCCTACTTGCTCCTAGTCAATTTTACTGATGACCATTCCCGGCGGTGCTCCTATGAGTTCTACCACACGTCGGTATTCTCAAGGTAGTTGGGCTTTGGCCAGCTTCCTCCTCATCTCGTCTTCGTTGGATGGATCCAGGGCCATGGAAGGGTCATGAGTGCTATGGAGTGGAATCTCCTCTCCCACATGACCGATGGGATACCCTCCAGAAGAGTCGCTACCTGAACGACTTGTCGGGTGACATCCTCTGCATTTCGCGAGTGGTGGGGTGAGGTGAAGCTCCACGTCTTCAACCGATCCTCATTGGTCTACTAGGAACGACTTCATCCAACTGGTGCCGAGGCGAATCCCAACGTGAGTATCTTAGCATTCTCTTTTTCCTTTCACTGCTTCTGTTTCTCATTTGATCAGGACTTGTCTTTTCCTTTTGTAGGATGTTGACAAGGAGGCCCCTTCCACGAGCCTTAGTGGTTGGCCGATACGATACAACCCAATATCGGCCACTACGAACCTTGGCACCGGCGCCCCCACTCCTACAACATGGGTGAACAGGAGGCAGTCCTAGTCGGCTCATGCTTCGGGGAAGGGTGTTCTATAGAGGTGAAGCAGCTGAGGGTCCTCCGCACATTGACCAAGGAGCTTGTAACATATCCCATTGTAATATGAAACATCATGAATATATATCAGCACTTACTTATATCTTGTACTATTGCCTGCTGAGTTTTCTGTGTTGTATTCTCTTTGGTCTTGATGATTTTGTCTAAGGGTGATGCCTTTGCATCGGCCGTCTCAAGGCGATGCCATAGGCATCGGCTGAATGTAGTTTGCACGAACGCTTAGAATGTTTTCCTTAGTCACTTCATTCGGTTTCTTTTTCATTGAAGTCTTATTTTTGTGTTTAGGGGCTAAAGGCGATGCTTTTGCATCGACTATCTCAAGGCGATACCATAGGCATCGGCTGTGTACTTTTTCTGAACGATCAGAAAATATTCCCTTAGTCTCATCGCTCGACCTCTTTTCTTCTTGACGTAGCAATTTTTAACTCGCTACTGTTTCATTGGAAGTGTGGTGCCTTATAGAGGCTAACTTCAGCCTTACACCTGTGCCATAGTGGTTTATCGGCCGCTGCATCGTTTTGGCCGAAGTTGTCCTTAATGTCGTCCTTATAGCATAAGCTTGGGCGGCTCTTCGCTGACTGGTGTGATACCATCGTCTGACACTTGCAACAAATTTCCATCCAAAGGCTTTCCTAACAAACAGATGGCTCCTTCTACCTCCCATATTGATAGATCGACTGTAGCTATGTTAACCGATTTATCGACGGGAATCACCTCCACTTAGGCGCCGACCTACTGCATGAGGTTTTGATGCATTGTTGAGGGTACATAACAGTTCACGTGTATCCAGTTACGTCCCAGCAACAAGCTGTAGGATCCTTTTCCCTCTATCATGAAAAATGTGGTTGGCACCATGTTCCTTCCAACTGTCAGTTCTATGTTTGAAGCTCCCATTGTGTCTGATGATGTGGCGCCCAGAATTAATAAATTCAGGACTTTATTAAATTTCTAACGAAAATCAATAATATCGAGATGTTCATCACACAACAACGTACGTACGTCAATCATTCATGGTTTGCAAACCACATTATTACACAAGTGTAGAAAAATAAAAGAAACTAATAAAAATAAAGCTTTGGGATGAACATCTCCTCTAGGGTCGCATCCTTCACTAGGTCACTACTCTAGACTATCCTCATCGTAAAATGAAGCCTCCGAAGGGGTTTTTCAACGAGTACGAGTACAAAAGTACTCAACAAGCCACTGAGAATGCAATAATAATCCAGGAAAATAGCAAAAGGGGATAATGGTTTAAAGTGCAGAAAAGTACATTTTTATGTTGCGACATCTTAATGTTGTCAAGATTATTTTATTTGGAATAATAAATCACGTATAATGCAACATCTTCTAACTCGAGGAGTATTGGCGGCACTCCTCACTCAACAGTCCTTATATGCCACATCATCATGCAACACTTCACAAGTATAAACTAACTGTGGGATGTCATGCAACCCGCCCTTGACTGTGGGCTCGGCTTTTCAAAAAGATATAGACTCTGATCAGAGGTGTACCATTGTACCCACAAAGCACTAATTCCTACACACTGCAGTGTGTTCAGATGACTCATGCCAAAACCTTTAGCATGAAATGCTCTAACCCAATGACACACAATATAGGTTTTGCCGACGCGCTAGTGCACTGGACCAACGTTGTTCCCCCTTTTGTGCCTAATGGTACAAGTCACCCGTAGGTGCTACTTGCCCCACTCCACATAGTGCCTCAAGTTGGAATGTCACATACCTCCATTTAATACTTACGCATTAGACTTGTGGTTGGTATGAAAGTGTATTGCAACGGATCCTGCAGACTGGTCCTTATAGTGCCCCGGGTGCGACTAACCAATTCCCTCGCTTGCACCTGGAACTCACCATGCTACATATTAAACCAAAACTGCATAACTAATAAAATTCCAGGGGAGAGAAATTACGGGGACAATATAATAGAACCAAAGTATCTACGACTCGTTTTTAAACCTATAGCAGTTGTGTCGATATATTGGACACTATCTAATAATACTACTATAATGGTGACAAGGAGTTTAGGCTCGACATCATGGCTTGGGTTAGCACATCAAGGTCAGGGATCTAAATAATTATATTGTAAGTCTTTTGATTTGACTAATGCATTTATATCCTATGGGTTTTAGCGATATTTAATTTAAAACTGGGTTCAATATGCTCAAAAATGGGTTGGTGACTTTCCTTGTTCTGCAAATGATGAAGGTGGAACCTCGGGAAAATATTCGGGCTCCTCGACGATGTCGTATTCTTCTAGGCACACAAAATGAGAAGAATAAACAATTAAAAACAATAAATAAACAATACAAACATGTAAATTTTATTGGCTAAACATGTAGAGAATAAAAAGATAAATTTTCTGGAATTTGAATGGTCAAATTTGGAGTTAATTTGAAGGAGATGTGATTTTTTGAAGTTTAAAACAATTTCTGGAATTTATTTTAAACCATAAACATTCTTTGGTCCACGGTGAACCGAGCTCAAGGTGAACCCGAGAACTATGCTGTGCACCGGATGATCCAGGGCCGTCAGATCAAGATCTGGTGGGCGCGGCGTGTGCGGGGTGTTTAAGTGAATATGGACAGCCTAGATTAAAAGATAATGCTTCGCTGAGATTTGACAGGCCCGATTAAACCAAGCGAACGATTTAATCTCGACTATCCGATCATGATCACATGGCACAGATCACGTCCGGCACACGCGCAACATGGGTGAGGCGGAGGGATTCGTCCCCGACGTGGGCAGGATGTGGCGGCATGGCGAGCGGTGGCGACGGTGACCTGAAGCCTAATCTAAGTGCTGCAACGGGACCAGAATAGGGAGGGGAAGAGGATAGTACCAGAAACGGCGACAGAGGAGGACGAGAGGCGACCGGCGATGAGCAGAGGCAGCGGGGAGTGTATGGGTCCTCGTCGGTGATGGGGTTCCGGTGGCGATGAGCTCGAACAGAGTACTTGCCGAGATCAGGGAGACGATGGTGGTCACGGAGAGGTGGTCAACAGTGATGGGGACAGTCTCTAGCGACGGCAAGCGATGGCTGGAGAGCGAGTAGAGGCGGTGGCGCAAAAATGCAATGCAGGGCTCTGATCGTGTGGGGGCTTACGCGAGTGTGAGGACCGAAAGCGGTGGCCAGAGGGGGGATTTTATAGGGCATTGGGAAGTGAAGGAGGAGGTCCGTGTGCCATGAAAGCCGAGAGGGGAGTAATGCTCTAGTGAGGTGTTTAACATGGGTGATTACGGTGTTAGGAGTCTTAATGTGATGGGATCTGAGGGGGAAAACGTGCGTAGGATCATGGCAAGTAATTCCCCGACATTAATTCATGGCTGGCCCCACAGCGGAGGCGAATTCGAGAGATAGGGCTTTGGCCAGAGATCTCGGGCATGACAGTGACGCGAGGAAGACGAAGCTGATAAGGCGGGTCCACCGGTTAGCGATTGGCGTGGGCGCGAGGGGCAACGGTCGGTGCCGACAGGCAGGCCAGGGCAGACTTGTTGAGAGGGGAGGAGGCTGACAGATGGGCCAGGGGCTCGGGTGCGAGGTAAAGGGTGCCGATAGGTGGGTTCCATCTGCAAGTGAGGGGGTACGGAGGTGAATGGGTTGGGCCGGCCTGTGGAGAGAGAAAGGGAGGGTGCGGCCCACTACTATTTAGAATTCATTTTTGAATAAAAATAATTCTTAAAAATAGTTTGAAAATTATGAGCTACTTGCAAAGGTTCTAAAAATTTGTAAAAATTTTGAAAAATATATCTTGGCCTCAAGAACATAATGTAATTTTCTCAGATCAAGATTATGATTATTTCTCTAGATTTTTATTAATTTAGACATTTTCAGCTTTATTGAAAATTAAAAATAATTCTTTTCTAGATAAGTTATATTTATTAATTTATTTTTTTACCTTTAAAAATTTGGGGTGTTACAGATGAGTTACTGCCGAAATCCCTCAATACCGTGTTAGTCCTGATGAAGTCCTCCGGTGTCTTCCCGAGCTTTCAGAAGGTGGCGTAAGGCATCAAATTGACGGTCTCCCCTCCGTCTATCATTATTTTGGACATCAGCTTCCCATTGACCAACCCCTTGACGTAGAGAGGCCTTAGGTGCCGATGTTCTAGATCTTCTAGTTTGTCAAAAATTGCGGGCTGTGGAGCTAGCATTAATTGTGCCATAGTATCGGCCGACTCTGTTTCTTCCCTTGAGATGGCCCGATACTCCTCGGGAAGGAAGAAGACCATGTTTACCTCCACACCTTTTTTTCGTCATGATCGGCCTTATCTTTTCGGCGCCATTCACTCATGATCTTAGGAGGCCGATCAACTCCTTCATCGTTCATTTGTGCCCTTCCTTCTCTCTACCACAAACGTTGCACCCATCTTTTCTGGCTTCGTGTAAAGATTCCCGGGGGCACCACTTCGGCTTTTCTGTCGTGTCTTCGTGGCCTTCGGCCGTCAGGTCGACTTCTTCGGAGCTGTTGGGGCCAAGCCTTTCTAGAACCGATACCCTTGGGGAGACAACCTTTGGTGCACGACTCTTTGATCATGCGGCCTCAGCTCGTTGTTACGTGGCTGATGATCAATCGGTACTCCATTGCATCCGGGCAGTCATCCATGGACGGTAGTCGTAGCCCTTTGTTCCAACAGATTCTGAAGAACTCGCAATTCCAATGGGGATTGAAACACAAGTGGCCACGACTCTCTCTACCTTCCCTTTCTGTCGACCTCTTTTGATACTTTTTTATGAGTCTTGCTGAGGTGACATTTTTGCTGGTCCGCCTTCTATTCCTTGCGTGCCGATTGTCGTCATAGTGTGCGTGCACCATGTTGACTAGGAATGGATGGCCGTCTATATTCATCGGTTGTCTCCCATCATCAAAATTGATTCATCCTTGTTATAAGGACGATTGGATCTGTTGCGTGAAGACCTTGTACTCGTTGGTGTGGTGTGACTGGGAGTTATGCCACTTGTAATATTTCTTCTTCTTCAGTTCTTCAGCAAGTGGTATTATGTGGCCAGGCGATAGGTGAATCTGCTTCTCCCTAAGCAACAAGTCGAATATCTTATCGGTCTTGTTGATATCGAAGTCATACTTCTCTTCCTTCTCGGATGATTTTATCCATGGGCATGCGACCTGCTTCTTGTTCTTGTACCACTCGGCCATCCCGACTTCTGCATCAGAGTCATTGTCCTCGTCGGAGTCTGAGTGGTATACTTGAGTGTACGCAATATTCTTCTGGTACTTGTCTTGTATGGACTATTGGAATCAGCTCTCATGGGATGGTACCCTTTGCAGCAGTTGCGAGAGGCTTTCGAACTCATGCGATGAAAACGTCTCCCTAGTAGGGTTCAAGAGTCCTTTAAACGCGAGCTCTGCCAACTGACTGTCAGTGAGGTTCACATCGTAGCATCTGCTTCACACGTCTTGGAACCTCTGTATATAGTCTGGGACCGACTCATTCATCCTTTACTTCATGGATGTCAAGTCGGTCAGCTTCATCTCCTGGATGCCAACGAAGAAGTACTTATGAAATTTCTTTTCCAAGTCCGCCCATCCTCTAATTGAATTTGTCGGCAATGCAGAAAACCACGCGAAGGCTGATCCTGACAGGGATAGCGGGAATAGCCAGACCTTCAGTGCTTCATCAGCCGATGCCTCCCCACACTGGGCAAGAAACCGGCTAATGTGCTCGATTGTGGAGATCGAGTCTTGTCCTAGGAACTTGGTGAAATCCGGCACCTTGTACCTGTTTGGCAGCAGCACTCGATCAAACCACTCTAGATACAGCCATCGATACATATATGTCTGCTCTTTGGGCTTCAACCCGAATTGATCTTTGATGAGCTCGGTGATCCGATTTACCCACTTATCTTCTTGCTGACCCAGCGATGGACATTGGGCATGAACTGCACCTGTTGGTACTAGTCCCACCGAGTAGTGTCGTATCCGTATTGCCCTGCATTGCTGAAGGGCATTGCTCCATTGTGCACCGTCCGGTGATATCCAGGAGGGATGATATCGGGTGCCCCACTTGGCGGCAAAAGGTTTGTTGAGGGGCCTCTTGCGATGTCATACGTTACTTCCAGCATCTCTTGCTCTAGAACCCTTAGATCGGACACCAGGAACGATGTCTGTGCATTCTTATCGGCCCTGCCTAGCATTCCCTGAGGCAGACTGTGCGAGGGGGCCAATGGCTTGGTCATCTTGTGTAGAACCGAAAGTAGCGACCAGAGGAGGGGGGGTGAATGGGTGCCTAAAAAAATTCTTTCGAATCAATGGTCTTCTCCCAACACCCAACGCACCTCAACAGGAAATTGGCAAAAACAAGAACAGATCACAGGTACTGAAAAATGGTCTAGCCTAAAAATGACCGGTGTCCTAAACGAAAAGACACCAACACAGTGCTTAAAGGAAGATCAAAAGGACATTCAACTCATAGCCATTTCAAGCATCATCCGAACGATAGTCTCAGTCATTTACCCAAACACAATTAATGTAGAACAATAAATGGTGCTCACAGATGATTCATCAAACACTTGATGAGATTTACAAATGATACAGTGACAACCTGGATTACTATGCTAAAAAATTAAAGCCTTCGGTGAACGGGATTAAATCGTCGAACAGCAAGTAAAAACCCAGATGCTAGACATGATCTTCAAAGATGACTTAATCTTAACAATCAACTGATGTGATCCGTCATCAGAACACTAATCATGTGCATTTTAAAATGAAAGAGATAATCAGCAGGAATAAAGTTCTAAAACAACTGCATTCAAACAGGAAAACAGGATGTGTTCATTTAGCACAGTGTATGTCTGAGTGTTCTTGGGACTTACTCCGAACAGGTGAGATGCACTTGATTGCGCATGGCAAAAACCAGCAGCAGCGGCTGCCCTTGACGTACGCGCCACACGGCATTGTGTGCGCCGAGCACTCCTCTCACAAGACAGCTCCTGACGCAAGAACAGTGTCTTGGTCTCCCTTGCATGCTTCGTGCACCATGCCAAGCAGTGGACAACCACAGCTAGTGCCTACAGCACTACTCGAATAGCTGCAGGCTACGAGTGGCCTTGGCTTCAAGCTTTCAGGCGCATGTTCTACTTCTGCTCGAGTCTACTGTCATCGAACAACATGTAGACACCTGGCTGGATCCCTGCCATCGTGTGTAGATCCATGGTCTGCTTGCTTCCGTGTGGCTCAATTGACACGGCCGAAGAATAAGCAGAAATGGGAGAAAGAAACAATCACCGGTGGCGGAACTCACGATGAACCAGGAAGTGAACAGGAACAAAAATGTGGGGAAAGTGAACTCTAATTTTTCATTTTTCTGAGTTAACCCTAACCCTAGGGATTGGGGCCCTATTTATAGGCAGCCCAATAGCCTAGGAAAATACCAAAAGACCCTTAGGATTTTTATAGACGCTGAAATAAAATGGAAAAGACCAAACTGCCCTTAGGATATTTTTACAGACTTGACTGATTGACTGTGGGCCTAAGGACAAAAAAGTAAACTCCTAATTACAGATGACTTATCTTGAAACAGAGCTTTCATAGCGACTACGACTTCGCCTCAGAATGGTCCAATCCGAGATCAGCGGTCGTCAGTTTTGCGCCGAAACTGACAAAGCGTCCACCGACTTTGCACCAGGTACCCGGATTGGGCCGGCCTGATTCCGCAGCTCTCTCAGCCCGGCAATCGCTCGCGCCCGTGTACCTGAGTCAATCCTGGTCAACAGCCTAGTGGATCCTCTACTGCTCCTAGCCCATGTACCCGGATTGGGCCAGCCCAACTTCGCGGCCCCTCTGCCCGACAGTCGCTCGCTGCCCATGTACCTAAGTCACATGCGGCCCAGACACAGCAGGTCTTCTCCTCTCTTTGTGTCCTCTTGACTTCCGTTGACAATGACTCATCACATCTGGAGCCATGAGGCCCACGCTCTTCAGCATGGCTCCTCAAACTCCCCCTTGATGAGTGCATTGTCAACACTTCTCTTCATCAGCTCTTCAGTACCTGCGAGCACATGTGGAAACACGAAAACAAAACAAAAGAAAACAGAGAAGAAGAAAATAAAGTAAAAGTTTAACACGAAAAAAGCGGTCATTATGGTTAACCAAAAGTAAAGACTCAAAAATGAGTGCAATCTCAGAATTATCAACAAGGATATCCAAAGACTCATCAATTTCTCCCCCTTAAACTCTTCTCCCAAAATTTCTCCCCCTTGTTGACAATTGGACTCATCAAGCAAGACTAAATGCACTCTAAAGAGACATAGACTCCCCCTGAAATGCAACTACCCCTCAAAATATGCAATGAATGCAACTGGGGTGCAGGTGGAGTGTAGAAAGCATGCTTCTCAAATATGATTGACTGCAATTACAACATCTAACAGGTATAGCAAAAGACATATTGTCTAAGACACATGACATGATCAGTGCAAAAGATGATATCTAAAGAAAGTCATTAGCACACATTTTTTAATTTTTTGCAAACAAAAACATCACCACATTTTCCAGTTGACAAGCAAGATAAAGCATGAGATACAAAAGCTAACTAATATCTACCAAGATAAGCATTGTCCAAAACAAAGTGCTTCAGCAAACTCGTTATCTTTTTAATTTTCAGGCTTTTTCTTTTTCCTTTTTCATTTTTGCCAGGGGTTATTTACATGTCAAACCTTATGCTAACTGACCAACTCAAGCCTAGACCAGAACTGGACCATCAGAAGCTTAAGACATTGGTCTTGGCATACACTACATTGTCCTAGTTCATACCAAAGTGCTATGGTAAGCAGTCCAGAACAGTGCAATGCAACAAAGCAAACCCACCTGGATCTTTTCAACTCAAGCATAAAAAGGCATGGAATTTTCATTCATTTTTTATTTTTATCATTTTTATAGCACATTTTCCATGTTAAAGCATATAGATGTCCAAGTTACATATCTGCATCTAAGTGAGGAACTAGCTACAAGGCATGTAACAGCTAGCAAAAGCATTCAGCCTATACATGCTAGTTACCAGAAGCAATGGTGATCCTTTTTCAATTTTAAAGCATAAAAGTCATGCATATGACAAATATCAGACATATCAAGCGAACTGAAGCAAAGCATGATCATCGACAATTAATCAAAAGCATGTACCAACTAGAAAAAGTAAAGCAGATCAATCATATAACAGAAGCAGGCTCAAAGTGTGATATGTGAATATGCATGATATGAACACACACAAAAAGACTCAAGAAAAGAGTAAAGAAGAAAGAAAACTGACTCAAAATATCCTAAAAAGGATACACAACACCCAAATCCCCTCTTAAACGCTCAAAGGTAGACTGATCTAGGGGTTTGGTGAAAATGTCAGTCAATTGATGATGAGTATCAACATGAACAAGGTCAATGACACCTTTCTCATATTGATCCCTCAGAAAGTGAAAGCGCACATCAATTGTTTGGTTTTTGAATGGAGACAAGGGTTTTTCCCTACACTAATCGCACTGGTGCTGTCACAAAACAGAGGCACTCTGGTAGGAAAGAACAACCCAAAATCTTGCAATGTGGAAATCATCCAAACCAACTGTGAGCAGCAGCTACATACTCAGCCTCAGTGGTCGAAAGTGCAACTCTAGACTGCTTCTGAGAAGACCAAGAGACAAGAGAAGAACCAAGAAACTGGCAAGTACCGGAAGTCGACTTGCGATCCAACTGGCACCCACCAAAGTCAGCGTCCGAAAAGCCAAATAAATCAAGAGATGATGATGCTGAATAATAAAGACCTAGATCGGGCGCATAGGTGAGATACCTGAAAATGCACCTCCTATTTATACCCCTCCGGCCACCGCTCACTGCCCACACCTCCTTAGCGCAAGCCATCGCTTTCCAGAGCCCCGCCACGAAGCTTTCGGCCTTTGGCTCTGCTCCACCTCCGGCAAGCCCTCGCCGTCGATCCCGGCCCCTATCGCCCTAGCCACCGCCACCGTCGGGTCCGTCGTAGCCCGCCCGTCCTCGGCCACGCCTCCAACGGCTGTGAGGACCGTCGGACCGCCGTCGTCGTCAAGCTCCCGAAGACCCCTCGCCGTCTACCCTCACCGCCGGTCACCTCCGTACCTCCTTCTTCGCCGTCGAAGGTACGGTCATGACCGCCCTCCCTTCCTCGTCCCATTTTTGCTGATAGCTAGGTCCCTAGGCGCTTGCCGCCGCCGTCGCCGTCGCACCCGAGGCCGCCATCGCCGGAGACGAAGGGGGTACGCGCCCCCTTGCGTCGTGCCGTGCCGGATCGCACCGTGATTGCACGATCGCGATCGGAGGGCTAGGATTAAATCCCTTCCGGATTTAATCTGGGCCCTCAGATCTGGTCAAAGGGGCATCGAGGCCTCTCGACCGTCGATCGCCACTTAAAACCCTCGAGCGATCTGGTGCGTCCACGTCGTACCGATTCGCAGGATCTAATCACAGTCGTCCGTTTTCACTTAAAGGAACCCGCCTCGCGCCTGGCCGCTTGATCTGGATCGGACGATCCAGATCGGTTCGGTCCACGCGCACAGTAGCCCTGTCCACCGTGAGCCTGGCTCACCATGGACTAAAGCCCATTTTCTGTTTAAATAAAATTCCAAAAATTGATTTAAACTTTGAAAATTCATAACTTGCTCATTTTAAGTCCAAATTTCACCATTCAAATTTTGTTAAATTCAGTATATTATTCTCTACACATTAATGCCATAAAAACAGTATGTTACTGTTACCCAAAATATTCTTAATAAATAAATGAATAAAAACCCCTTAGGGTTAAAACTATTAAATCAAAAAATAAATTAGGAAAACCTTAAAATGTAGGTTTACTGTTTTTCACCAAAAATTTCAGAATATTAAAACCTTATTACACATAATAAAACCCACAAATATGTATGTTTATTATTTGGTGGATTTTTATCTGTTTATTGAATGTATTATTTATTTTTCAGTATCGAGAAGACTACGAGTTCGTCGAGGAGCCGGAGTTCTATCCCGAGGTTCCTCCTTCACCCTTTGCTGAGCAAGGCAAGTCATCGACCCCTCTTGTGGAAACAGTTGATCATCATTGAGCCCATGTTTTAATAAATTATCGCTATAACTCATAGGTTAATATTGCATTAGTCCAATATCAAGCCTTACACTTATATTTATTAGATCCCCGTCCTTGTGTGCAAACTCAAGCCATGCTTATTGAGCCTTAACTCCTTGTCACTCTACTATAAAATTATTAGCTAGTGCTCAATGTATCGGCACAACTGCTATAGGATAAAAAGAATGAGTCGTAGATAGCTGGATTCTGAATTATAATTTTTCCCCGTTATTCTCGTCTCTGGATTCTGTTGGAGTTGGCTAAGTTATAAGTATGGTGGGTTCCGGGTGCAAGCTCGGGCATTGGTTTGTCGCACCTGGGGCACTATAAGGACTGGTCTGCGGGATCTGTTGCAAAGCACTTCCGTACCAACCACAAGTCTAATGGGTAAGTCCTAACTGGAAGTATGGAATACTCCGACTCGATGCACCATAGTGGAGGGGGCAAGGGGCAAGCCTGCGGGCGACTTGTACCGACGAAGCTCAAGGGGGTGTTGGACCGGAAACGGTGACCAGAGGGGGGGTGAATGGGAGCTATTAAGATTTCGGGCTAAAAACAGCCTTCTGTTTTTAATTCTGTCTTCTGCGTAACAGGCTTCGAACACAACCTTCGAAGTTCTGGTTCGGAGGTATTTTACAGCTCCGAACACAGGCTTCGCAAGGAGCAAAAGTTCGAAGCCAAGAAGACTTCGCTCCACCCACAGCCCCAAAAAAACAACTCTGCTAAGTTAGTGCAGGCTCCGCACACAGGGTGCTTTGAGCAGGCTTCGCACTTCACCCTTCGCAAGAGTGGACTACCCTCTGAGGACTTCGACCAAATACTTAGCGACAGCAACTGGTGCTGGGCTTCGTATTACGAAGGTCTAAACGCACACTTTACAGACTTCGCTAAGGGCTACGACACGGGAAGAAAAACCGGCTTCGATCAGTGCTTCACTAGTAAACAGCGAGATCTAGCCTTCAGTTACATAGAGCGAACACACTGAAAAGCACACTTCGCACACACACCCTTCACCCAAAACAGGCTTCGGTGCACTACCACAAGTCACTCGAAGTGACACACAAAAGATGTAGCGAGGTATGCGAAACAAGCTCAAGCAAAATGCACACACAAACAGGGCTTCGCTGCTTGAACAAGGAACACTAAAAATGAACTCATTTTATGAATACAAAGTAAGTGGTGGCCAGTACAGGAGCTCAACAATGAATGCTCAAAGTGTTAAATGTTACCTACCCAGCCCCACTATTTATAGCCACTATTCACCCAAGTGAATTGACTACTTTACCCCAAGGGTTTACATTGGTTTTGTCTCATCAGAACTGAGGGGTACAAAAGGTAGTCAACTTTATTTGGAGGCTTCTCTGTCAGCATTGTAGAGGGGACAACGTCAGCTTTTTTGCAGAGCAGACATTGTCAGCCTTTACAGTCTTTAACTATTCTGAAGCCCCCCTTCGCACGCGAGGGGTGCGGTAGCTTCGGTGAGAAGCCTTGAGCCTGACGGCCTTCGCTTCACCGAAGTCAGCCTTCGATACAGTGACGGTTTTGAGCCAAAGCCGTCAAAGCCCTTGGGCCTTCGCACCAACACCTTCGGAGTGGACCACCACGGCTTCGCAGCTTCTCCCAGCTCGAACTCTGTCAGTTTGTGTACTGAAGCCATGCATGGCCGAAGTACCTCAAGTCATCCTCACTCCGGAGTCATCCTCGCTCCGGAGCCTGCTTCACTCCGAAGACCCACCTTCGGAGTACCACCCTTCGAAGTCCCTCCTTCGTCCAAGGCCTCCGCATGAAGCATTCCATGAGCACTTCGTCGTAGTGTCTCTCCCCGAGCACACTCCTCGACGAGCCTCACCCGGACCATGCCTTCGATGCACGTCGACTTCTAAGACCTTCGTCGGGTACCTTCGAGTGTCTCCCTCCGGAGCACACTTCGAAACATTTGCCTCAGTTGAGGACTTGATCCACCATACTCCGAAGCCACTCCATCCGGAGTACCCTTCGAAGTGCCTCGCCTCCGAGGACTTTGTCTCGGAGTACCTTCACCCGGAGCCACGCTCCGCACTTACTGCCTTCTCCTAGTGCACCTTGACCCGAGGTCCGACCTAGACCCCTACGCAGCCTTCATGACGGAGCTCCCCGCTACACCGGCATCAAGCCTCCCCCTTGACCCAGGTTCACCTGCTACGAACCGTCCGTCGCCTTCGAGGTCCCCTACGCACCACAGACAAGCAGACAAGTGTATCCAGTACTCCGAAGACCTTTCCAGGTAAGCAACCTTCCGCACACACTCCGGTGTACCGCCCAAAATACCGAGACCTTCGGTACAGCCAATCATCGTGTACTGTCGGACCCCTCCGACAGACACACTCCGCTGCAACAGCTGCAGCAACCAAAGCCCACCAAACCCTTCGGTGAAACCACCTCCGAACACCTTCGGAGGGACCCCTTCGAACCAGAGGATAAACACTGTCAATCACTCATCACAGACTCCGAAACCAACCCTTGGTTTCTCAATCTCGCCCTTGATGAGTGCATTGACAACCAAATTCAAGTTCAAGAAAATTTGAAAAATTTCAGCACACAAGTGACCATAAAAACTCAGAAACGAGCCAAATCATGTCACTTGACAAAAGAATTTTCCTCCCCTTTTCAAAAGAGTAAAAGCCCCTTCGGCAAATCTCCCCTTTGTAAGATAAAAACTCCCCCTGAGATAATTTTCCCTTTTTGCAATAGAGAACTCAAATTTCTCCCCCTTTGGCAATGCAAGCATCAAGGAGCATGTAAAAGATGCATAGCTTCGAAATGGGTAGAATTGCAAAGACATATAAAGCAAAAATATGCCAACAGTAATACCAGTGATCATGTGCTCAGCTAAATTTAACATTCTCTAAAAACATGATGACAGCATGTGATTTTAACAGTTTGAAATAAAAGCATCACCACTCAATCAAGGTAACTAGACAAGTAAAAGCAAGGACTTCACAAAGCTAGTCAATTTCTACCCTAGACAGACAAGTCCAGTTCAAGTGGAGCATTAAAAGCAAACTTGATGATCAGATGAATTTTGTTGTTCTTTTCATAATGCTAGGGGTTATTTGTTTGTCCACCTTATACTTTCCAATCAGGCCAAGCCTAGGCATGAAAGCCATCAGAAGCTTAAGGCAATGATTTTGGCATACACTATACTATCCCAGTTCAGACCAATGTGCAATGGTAAGCAGTCTAGAATAGGGTAGTGCGACAAACAAATCCACCTGGATCTTTTTACTTTGAAGCATGCAAATCATGGATTTTTTTTGATTAAGTGAACAAATTGTTTAGCACTTTATGAATAGCCATGAATATATAGAACAATTTTTCAAGTTGCAATGTTTAGCATCCAAAGAAAAGTGTCTTGCTATCAAGCAGATAAAAGATAGCTAAAGCAGTCCTGCCTAAACATGCTAGATTCAAGACTAAGCAGTGAGCATGATTTGAGTTTGGAAAGAAAACATCATGCACATTAATGTTTCAGATATATTAAATAGAGCTGAGCTGTCATGATTTCATGAATTAAAATTAGGCATATAAGTGTAAGATATGTAAATGCAATTTCACACACAGTGAGCATATGCAAGTCAATCAAAAACCGCTCCCCCTCACAAAATGCCGTAAGGGTGACAAACACCAAGTTCCCCACGCAAGTGGGCAAAACGAGTAGCATCGAGGAGTTTTGTGAAAATATCGGCTAGCTGGTGTTGGGTATCAACATATTGAAGTTCAATATCACCCTTCTCATTATGATCTCTGAGAAAATGATATCGCACATCAATGTGTTTGGTTCTGGAATGCTGAACTGGGTTGTTTGCAATACAAATAGCACTAGTGTTATCACAGAAAAGTGGAACACTCTTATAATCTAACCCGAAATCCCGCAAAGTGGAAACCATCCACAAAATCTGAGAGCAACAGCTAGCTGCAGCAACATATTCGGCCTTAGTCGTCGATTGTGCAACACTAGACTGTTTGCGGGAAGACCAGCACACCAGAGATGTACCCATAAAATGACAAGTACCAGAGGTACTCTTCCTATCAATCCTACACCCAGCAAAGTCCGCATCGGAATATCCTCGAAGACACAAAGAGGAAGACGCTGAATACCAAATGCCAAATTTGAGGGTATGTTTGAGATACCTGAGAATGCGTTTTACCGCTTGGCGATGCGAAGCTCGTGGTGAAGCCTGAAAACGAGCGCACAGACATACTGTGAAATGTATGTCCGGCCTCGTAGTAGTTAAGTAGAGGAGGGAGCCGATCATGCTTCAGAACTCCTTCTGATCTACGACTTCTCCATCCTCGTCAGGATCCAATGCTACAGATGTAGCCATTGGAGTGGCAAGAGGCTTCGCATCAGCCATGTCGAACTTCTTGAGCAGGTCCTTGGTGTACTTCGTCTGGTGGACGAAGGTACCCTGTTTGCTTTGCTTGATTTGCAAACAAAGGAAAAATGTGAGTTCACCCATCATGGACATCTCAAACTCCCTGCTCATGGCATCTGCAAACTCGGCAACCAAAGCATGAGAAGAGCCACCAAAGATGACATCATCCACATAAATCTGCACTAGAAGGAAATCTTTGCCATGCTTGAGAGTGAACAGGGTTTTATCAACAGATCCCATCAAATACCCCCGCTCAAGCAGAAAAGACTTAAGTCTATCATACCATGCCCGAGGGGCCTGCTTGAGTCCATAAAGACCCTTATGAAGTTTAAGGACTTTATGTGGGTATTTGGGGTTTTCAAAACCAGGGGGTTGTTTTACATAAACATCTTCGCCTATGAAGCCATTAAGAAAAGCACTTTTAACATCCATTTGATAGAGTTTGAAACCACGGGATGCCGCCAATGCAAGTAAAATCCTAATGGCCTCAAGACGAGCAACAGGTGCAAAAGTTTCAGTAAAATCAATCCCTTCTAATTGAGAATAACCCTGAGCTACAAGTCTAGCCTTGTTTCTAACTACAGTCCAATCCTCCCCTTGTTTTTTTTGAAAATCCATTTTGTTCCAATGAAATGAACATTTGGTGGAGCATCTACTAAAGTCCAGACTTGGTTTCTCTCAAAATTTTCAAGTTCTTCATGCATGGCATTGATCCAACTAGCATCAGAAAGTGCATGACTAACATCTAAGGGCTCGAAAGAAGCAACAAAAGCCGAATCAATGAAATGAGCATGAGAACGTGTTACCCTTTGATCAAGCTCACCAATGATCTGCTCGGGAGGATGCATCCTTTGAACATGGTGTGGAGCCTCACGGCGAGATGCAGTCTCCCCCTCAACTTGTGCGATGAAGTGGTCCAAGATGATCGATGTCGAGGTAGTTGCTTCAGGACCTTGTGCCGAAGTGGTTGAAGCGGGGTCGGCTTCGGGGGTTGATGTCGAGGGTAGTAGGGGTTCATCCTCGAAATCTCCGGGATCTTCTTCTTCGAAGATAGTCTGTTCCATATCGTGTTCATTTGCCTGTTCAAGAGCAGAACTAACAGAGGTGGTTGATTCATCAAAAGTCACATCACATGATTCGATGATAGTGTTAGTCTCCAAATTATAAACACGATAAGAATGACCATGTGTAGTGTAACCCAAAAAGATCCCGTCAGAAGAACAGTGACTCAAATTTATCCAAATTACCACGTTTTAGGATAAAGCAACGACAGCCAAAAACTCGAAGATTAGTAACCTTGGGCTGTCTCCCAAAACGTAGCTCATAAGATGTCAAGTTCAAAATTGAGCGCAAGAATATTCAGTTTGAGATGTAACATGCAGTGTTCATGGCCTCAGCCTAGAATTTTCTAGGAGTCCTGTGCTCATCGAGCATCGTCCTAGCCATCTCAACCAAAGTGCGGTTCTTCCTCTCAACGACACCATTCTGTTGAGGAACCCGCGGAGCAGAGAATTGATGTTCTATGCCATGCTCCAAGCAAAAGTCAACAAAGAGACTGTTCTTGAACTCAGTGCCATTATCACTTCGAATGAATTTCAATGCACCAGGGAGTTCAGTGAAAAGTCTCAAAGCCAAGCTCCGAAAGTGTGAGAACACTTCATCCTTGCTGGCAAGAAAGAAAACCCAAGAGTAGCGAGAGAAATCATCGACAAAGACTAACACATACCACTTGCCGCATAAATAACTAACCCGAGAATGACCTACAGTGTCCATGTGGAGAAGTTCTCCAGGTTGTTCAGTCATCACCGTGGTGACAGGCGAGTGTGAAGCGGCAATCATTTTTCCATGTCGACAAGGAGCGCAAACTAAATTCTTCTCAAACTTGAGCTTGGGCAATCCTCGGATCAGACCTAGGGCACTCAGACGAGCAAGCAACTCAAAGATCATTGCCCTAGTCTCCTATGCCACTTCCAAAGCTCAGAAGTCGAATGTGCAACAAGGCAATGAGAAGAACCAGATGACTCAGAAAAATCAGCTCCAAAAACTCTCCCAACTCTAAAGATCTTACACACCACAACGCCATCAGAATTGAGTACTTGCGAAGTATCGCGATGAAATCGCACTTCGAAGCCCTCATCAAGCAATTGAGATACTGAAAGCAAATTGTATCCCAGGTTCTCAACCAAAGCAACATCTTTGAGAGTGAAATTCGAGTTGATTCTTACCACACCTTTACCTTTCACTCTACTCCTTCAATTGTTGCCGAAGGTGATATGTTCCCTTTGCTTGGTTGTGGTGAGGCTGGAGAACCATGCTACATCTCCGGTCATATGGCACGAACAACCGGAGTCCATGATCCACGTGCCCTCCAAGCCTCGGTCTGCCGCCTACACATGATAAGAGAATCTCGATCGCTCAGTGCTGGGGTGAGTGAAAATATGACGAGGCATCCAGCACTGAGTGACACGAGTAGTAGGCACATAAAAAGTAGACTGTCTACGCACATGATAATTAGAATGATGCAAAGTGTGAGGTCTACCTACATGCTGTGATCTAACAACATGACGAGGTCTCCTACTCTGATGAGGTACAAAGCTACTCGCCCGGGGTCTACCACCATACGGAACAGGGTGAACACCTCGGGGAGCAAAACCTCTCCGAGAAGCACGAGGAGTCTCAAAGACAGGATGATAGTACAACTTAGACTCATGCATACCTAAAGATGGGTAATGCATGTCCTGGCAACTCATCGCCTGAGAGCGTCGCTCATCCTTGATGCGACGAAAACAGAACCCAACCAAATGACCCGCCCGCTGACAATAGGAACAATGAAAAACTCTCCTAGGGGCACTCTCATGGGTCTTAGGAGCAACTCTCACAGGCTCCTTGGGCTTCTGCTGAGTGGTTTTCTTGGGAGGGATTTTCTTGGCAGGAAGAGTGCTTTTCTTTTGAGTTCGGGTAGACTTTTTGGCTGATGGAGTGTCTAACAGAGCTATCTCTTTCTCTAGGGTAGTGGGAGAGGTAAAAACAGTTTTGTTTCCACTATCTAAAGGAATCGTCTCAAAACCCAAACCTAGAGCTAACCCTGCTCTATTAGCACACATCTTGGTCTTGGCCAAGAGCAAATCCATCCTACCCTTTCCTTCAGTGCATTTATTAACCACGGAAAGAAGGTACTCATTCTCGGTCATAAGGTTTTCAGCTCGCTCTCTAACAGCGCCTAGCTGGTCCTTAAGGGTAATGCACGTGTCACAAACAGGCTGCACATCCTTAGAACTACCGGCCCTCTCCAATCTAGCCTCTAAATCATGAACATGTTTATCACGTAAATTAATGCTCTCGCGTAATAAAGAACAGTTCATGCATTCAATAATATCATGAGGTCTAGAATCCACCACTAAAAGCTCAGATAGAGTTTGAGCATGTACAGAACGCAACTGAGCAAGCTCACCCATGACAACAGTACAAGATTCACATTCAGCATCATTAACTTTAGACTTAAGCATGGCATAATCAGTAGAAATAGATTCTAGCCTAAGTCTAAGGTCTTTTCTTTCTCTAGCGGCTTGCACAAGTAATCTATCCTGACCAAGAACTACTTCATTCAGCTCATCTAGTTTAATTAAAAGTTGGTCAGAGGATAGTGGTATCTCAGATGAGTCAAGCTCATCACCGCTGTGGTCGCTGTCGGCCATGAAGCAAAGGTCGGTGAAGTCTCATCCCTTCTTGTCCTTCTTGTCCTCCTTCCTTGGGGACTCCTCCTCCTCGGAGCTCGACTCCTCAGTTGAGGAAGTGTCGATGTCGCTGAGAGCAGAAACAAATGCTCTGGAAGCGGCTTTGGCTACTCTCTTAGCCACCTTGCCGTTCTTGCCCTTCACAAAAGGCTTCCTCTCCTTTTTGTGGTATTTAGGGCGCTCACTCTCATCTCTCTTCTTGAGCTTAGGGCAATTAGCCTTGATGTGAGAAGTGTCTCCACACTCAAAAAAACCACTAAAACCACTTCTCCTCTGATCCCGTCTCTCATGATGAAAACGGGTGAACCTTCTGGCAATGAGAGCAAGCTCATCATCATCCAGAGTGTCCACCTGCTCCTTAGTGACGGAGACCAGCGAGGACAAAGCAAAACCATCTGCAAGAACACAAGTGCTAGATGTGCTTGGTTCTGTAGTGGTGCCACGGCTTGTGCTAGAAACCAGTGCCAATGGCTGTGGCAAAGAGTTTCTGTGCACTGCAAGAGATGCCTTGGCAATCTCTGTGGACTTCAGCTTGCTGAAGAGCTCATCACAGGTCAGTGTGTCATAACCTGCAGGACTCCTCAATGCTGGATATCTTCACTTCCCATGTTCTATGATCAAGAGCATAGAGAATCTTGATAGCCCTATCATGATCATTGTAAGCAAGCGTCCCGTTGGACCGCAAGTTACTCACTATCGCATCAAAGTGAGAAAACATGGCATCTATAGATTCACCAGGTGCCTGCACAAACAGCTGATACTGTTGATTGTATGTGCTTTGGCGCCTGGCCTTGATCTGTGTAGAGCCCTCATAAAAAATAGTGAGAGTGGTCCAAATTTCCCTAGCAATCCTAAGGTGCTGCACCCTATCAAACTCACTCTGGCTCAAACCAATGATTAGTATATTCCTAGCCTTAGAGTTGGCATTATACTGATCTTTCTCTGTTTGAGAGGTGAGAGTATCAGGGATGGAGTATTGGGAGTCCACAATCTCCCAAATTGCATTTCCTTGGCTTAGCAAGTAAGCCTCCATGCGCACCTTCTAGTATGCAAAGTCAGTCCCATCGAACAGAGGAATTTTACTAACTCTGTCCATGTCGCCAAGAGATCACAAAACCGGTTAAGGTCAACTGGTGATCTTAACCTGCTCTGATACCAATTGTTGGACCGGAAACGGCAACCAGAGGGGGGTGAATGGGAGCTTTTAAGATTTCGGGCTAAAAACAGCCTTCTGTTTTTAATTCTGTCTTCTGTGGAACAGGCTTCGAACACAACCTTCGAAGTTCTGGTTCGGAGGTATTTTACAGCTCCGAATACAGGCTTCGCAAGGAGCAAAAGTTCGAAGCCAAGAAGACTTCGCTCCACCCACAACCCCAAAAAAACAACTCTGCTAAGTCAGTGCAGGCTCCGCACACAGGGTGCTTCAAGCAGGCTTCGGACATCACCCTTCGCAAGAGTGGACCACCCTCTGAGGACTTCGACCAAATACTTAGCGACAGCAACTGGTGCTGGGCTTCGTATTATGAAGGTCTAAACGCACACTTTACAGACTTCGCTAAGGGCTACGACACGGGAAGAAAAACGGGCTTCGATCAGTGCTTCACTAGTAAACAGCGAGATCTATCCTTCAGTTACACAGAGCGAACGCACTGAAAAGCACACTTCGCACACACACCCTTCGCCCAAAACAGGCTTCGGTGCACTACCACAAGTCACTCAAAGTGACACACAAAAGATGTAGCGAGGTATGCGAAACAAGCTCAAGCAAAATGCACACACAAACAGGGCTTCGCTGCTTGAACAAGGAACACTAAAAATGAACTCACTGGATGAATACAAAGTATGTGGTGGCCAGTACAGGAGCTCAACAATGAATGCTCAAAGTGTTAAATGTTACCTACCCAGCCCTACTATTTATAGCCACTATTCACCCAAGTGAATTGACTACTTTACCCCTAGGGTTTACATTGGTTTTGTCTCATCAGAACTGAGGGGTACAAAAGGTTGTCAACTTTATTTGGAGGCTTCTCTGTCAGCTTTGCAGAGGGGACAACGTCAGCTTTTTGCAGAGCAGACATTGTCAGCCTTTACAGTCTTTGACTTTTCTGAAGCCCCCCTTCGCACGCGAGGGGTGTGGTAGCTTCGGTGAGAAGCCTTGAGCCTGACGCCCTTCGCTTCACCGAAGTCAGCCTTCGATACAGTGACGGTTTTGAGCCGAAGCCATCAAAGCCCTTGGGCCTTCGCACCAACACCTTCGGAGTGGACCACCACGGCTTCGCAGCTTCTCCTAGCTCGAACTCTGTTAGTCTGTGTACCGAAGCCATGCATGGCCGAAGTACCTCAAGTCATCCTCACTCCGGAGTCAGCCTCGCTCTGGAGCCTGCTTCACTCCGAAGCCCCACCTTCGGAGTACCACCCTTTGAAGTCCCTCCTTCGTCCAAGGCCTCTGCATGAAGCATTCCATGAGCACTTCGTCACAGTGTCTCTCCCCGAGCACACTCCTTGACGAGCCTCACCCGGACCATGCCTTCGATGCACCTCGACTTCTGAGACATTCATCGGGTACCTTCGAGTGTCTCCCTCCGGAGCACTCTTCGAAACCTTTGCCTCAGTTGAGGACTTTATCCACCATACTCCGAAGTCACTCCATCCGGAGTACCCTTCGAAGTGCCTCGCCTCCGAGGACTTTGTCTCGGAGTACTTTCACCCGGAGCCACGCTCCGCACTTACTGCCTTCACCTGGTGCACCTCGACCCGAGGACCGACCTCGACCCCTTCGCAGCCTTCATGACGGAGCTCCCTGCTCCACCGGCATCACGCCTCCCCCTTGACCCAGGTTCACCTGCTACGAACCGTCCGTCGCCTTCGAGGTCCCCTGCGCACCACAGACAAGCAGACAAGTGTATCCAGTACTCCGGAGACCTCTCCGGGTAAGCAACCTTCGGCACACACTTCGGTGTACCGCCCAAAATACTGAGACCTTCGGTACAGCCAATCATCGTGTACTGTCGGACCCCTCCGACAGACACACTCCCGTGCAACAGCTGCAGCAACCAAAGCCTACCGAACCCTTCGGTGAAACCACCTCCGAACACCTTCGGAGGGACCCCTTCGAACCAGAGGATAAACACTATCAATCACTCATCACAGACTACGAAACCAACCCTTGGTTTCTCAGGGGGGTATGGTGGGGCTCCGACGCGTCAGAACACCATATGAAACCTATAAGAGGGTGCTGTTGAGTCGAGGAGGACCATATGGAAGGTTTTGGCATGAGTTCCCGTGGAATGGGTCATCTCGTTACACTTTGGTGTAAGTGATGAGTGCGTGCCTTGTGGGTACAGTGGTACACCTCTGATCAGAGTAATTTAATCTTTTTGAAAAGCCGAGCCCACGGTCAAGGGCGGGTTGTGTGACTACTCGCAGTTAGTTTACAATTATTTGAATGGTTGAGTTAATTCATGGCATGTAAGGACTGTTGTGCGAGGAGGTAAAATGTACTCCTCGAGTTAGAAGATGATGATGCATATACACGTCTACATTTCAGTACTAATAACTTGATCACATTTAATGCTTTACAATTATGCTTCTTCCGCAAAATTAGCCACTATCTCCCTTGTTATTATCTTGCATTATATTTGCATTCGGTGGCTTGCTGAGTACATCTGTACTCACCCTGTTGACTTACACCATCAGAGCCCGTCTACTACGAGGAGGTTGAAGGTCTAGAGTAGCGACCCAGTCAAGGCGAGACTGGAAGGAGGCGTTCGTCTAGGACCCTTTATTTTATTAGTTTCTCTTCACCTTTATTCACTTTTGTATTAATACGGTCTACGAACCGTGAATGATTGCTCGTATTTGTACGTGGTCGCATGATGAACGTCTTGGTTTATTGATTTTCTATGGAATTTCAATAAAGGTCCTGATTTATTAAATCGGGGCATGACAAGATGGTATCAGAGCCGACTTGACTGTAGGAAGCCAAACAGACCTGACCCTAGGACTTATATTAACTATATTTTCTTACAAAAAAATTACTTATCCTCTCATCTTCTGAGGTTTTCACAAAAGCTTTCTCTCTTTTGTAGATGCCGGTCCGTACCATGAGTGGGAACCTTCGTGACGAGGCCGGATTCATCCGCGAGCTACGCATGCTCATCGGTTTCCTCGGATTTGAGCACGAGCCAATGTACCATGGAGTCTTCCCCGATGAGGAAGAAAGCTACTACGAGGTTACCATCGTCATCCAGCCCTCCCCACAGACGGCTCACACCTATCGAGGAGGAGGACCTACCTTCTTGGTTGCCAGTCAGTGCACCGCCCTTCAGGCCCTCACTGAGCTCCGGATGATCTACGACAGTGAGCTCTACGACACGGACTATCGCTTCGTGCCTCTTCGTACCACAGGGAGTCCTCACAGCGACTACGTCAGCACCCTCTCCCAGCATCACTCCACGGTTGGGCATACAGTGCGCCTGTTAAAGGCAATGGATGAGCTCCACTATGAGGCACTGCAGGATGCCAACGGACAGCACGATACGATCGCCTTTTACCGACACTCTTCTGAGGATCTGAACCGCGAGAACGGAGATCTTCGACGTCGCATTCAGCAGGGACACCGATTGGCTGCCGAGGCAGAGGAGTTACGGCGCCAGAATGAGCTCCTACGGCAGCGCGTCGCCACCAATCCTCAGCTCCGCCATAGATTGAGGAGTTGAAGAAGGACATCGAGGAGATCGCACCCCTTCCGCCCCGCAAGCGGAAATCGCTTCGGATTCCCATCATGAGACCCAAGAGGATTTCACGCAGTGCACCACCCGCCAGACCCTCCAGTTCCACGACCCCGACCATCTCGATCGAGCCCGTGATCGAGTCGTCCCCTGAGCTGCCCTAGACATAGTTTTTTTCGATTGATTGTTTTCTTTTACTTGCTTGTATTGCCACTCATGTCAAATATAAGGCATGAGTGAAGAATTAAATAAAAGACAATAAATGTAATCGCAAGAACTGCCCTCTTGAAATAAAAAGGCTTAGCATTTTCCCCTAAAGAGATGTTGTTTATTTTGGAAACTTTAGGATGACCAACACTCAAGGCTCCGACGCTCCCCAGAATGGAGGAGAAAATGGCAACTTGCCACAGTGGGGAGCAACTGGGCAGAGGCAAGCCCCAGTCGCCAACCACCCCACGGTGGCTGAGATGATGGCCACTCAGAACCAGTTGGTCGCTGCACTGTTAAACCAAATGCAACAACAGCAGCAGCAGATGCAAGAGCAACAGGCTCACTTCCTCCACCTACACCAACAGCTCGAGCTGCCTCGCCCCACCACTCCAGCTCCCGCTCCCGCCTCCCAACTCTCGGAGTTCCTCCGAGTCCTCCCACCAACCTTTTCAAGCACAACCAACCCCATGGAGGCTGGGGATTGGTTGAGGACTATCGCGAAGAAGCTAGATCTGCTGACCTTGCACTGAGCAGGAAAAGGTAGCCTTCGCCGCCCACCAGCTCCAAGGTCTCGCCACAGAATGGTGGGACAACCTGCGCGAGACCCTGCCCGAGGGACACATCCACACTTGGGCGGAGTTCTCTGATGCCTTCCGTGCCACTCATATCCCAGATGGTATCATTGCACAGAAGCAGCAGGAGTTCCGGGACCTGCAGCAGGGGAGTAGGTCCATAACGGAATATTTACACGAGTTCAACCGACTGGCCCAGTACGCGCCTGAAGAAGTCCGTACTGACACGGCCAGGCAGTCCAAGTTCCTTCGGGGACTGAAGGATGAGTTGTCCCTTCGACTCATCTCTGGAGATTATACCAGCTTTCAAAAGCCGGTGAACAAAGCTATTATTCAGGAGACCCAACAGAATAAGGTTGACCTGAAGAAGAAGAGAATGATTGCCTTCAGGCAGAACCAGGGAATGGCCCAGAGACCTCGTTTCACCCCTCCTCCACCGGTGCCACAATACCACCCCCGACCAGTGTATCGCCCGGCGCCACCCGCCGCCAACGCCGGAGCCGGACAGCCCCGCCCCGCCCCCACCGCACCTACCGCACCACCCGCCCCGGCAAAGAAGATAGAGGTTCTGCGCGACAAGCACGGCAAGCCCGTGGTATGCTTCAACTGCCGCCAGGAGGGGCATTACTCTCACTAGTGCCCTCATCCTAAGCGTACACAAGGCGTCGCATCGAACCCCGCCATCCGCGCCCGAGTCAACCACGTCACCGCTGAAGAAGCCCAGGCCGCCCCAGAAATTGTCACGGGTAAGTTTATGGTACATTCAGCACTTGCAGTGGTTTTATTTGACACCGGAGCTACGCACTCCTTCATATCGACTGCTTTTGTGGAAAGAAATGCCCTGGACATAAGTGAGCTGCCCAGACCCGTATTAATAGCTACCCCGGGCAAACAAACCCTCGCCTATTCCTTTAGTCCAAGGGTATGGGTAGATATCCAAGGCACAATATTCTGGGCCGACCCCATCCTAATCGAATGCCAAGGTTTGGATCTCATTCTAGGGATGGATTGGTTAAATAAACACCAAGGAGTAATAGAATGTGCTCAGAGAAAAGTAACGGTGATCAGTGAAGAGGGGACTGCCGTCACATTCCAGATGCCAAGTATGAAGTCTGGAAGACCAAGACTGCACCCGATTACCTTGGAGGAAATACCAGTAGTCAGTGAGTACTCGGACGTATTCCCAGAGGATTTACTAGGGATGCCTCATAAGAGGGACATCGAGTTCAGGATTGATTTGGTACCCGGGACCACCCCTATTTACAAGCGACCATACCGGATGGCCGCTAATGAGTTAGCCGAGATGAAGCAGCAATTGGAGGATCTCGAAAGGAAAGGCTACATCAGACCAAGTACATCACCATGGGGTGCCCCCGTCATCTTTGTCGAGAAGAAAGAAGACAAGTCTAAGCGTATGTGTGTAGATTACCGCGCTTTGAATGAAGTGACCATCAAGAATAAGTACCCATTACCCAGGATCGATGATCTTTTTGACCAGCTGAAAGGAGCTACGGTATTTTCCAAGATCGACCTAAGATCCGGATATCATCAGCTGAGGATTCAAGAAGAGGATATACCCAAGACGGCTTTTACCACCCGTTATGGATTATATGAGTGTACTGTTATGTCCTTTGGATTGACCAATGCCCCCGCTTTCTTTATGAATATGATGAATAAGGTATTCATGGAGTATTTGGACAAATTCATCGTGGTCTTTATAGACGACATCCTAATTTATTCCAGGGATCAAAAAGAGCATGAGACTCACCTCTGGTTAACCTTAGGAAAGCTAAGGGAACACCAATTATACGCCAAGTACAGCAAGTGCAAGTTTTGGACGGCGGAAGTGAAGTTCCTTGGACACATTATCTCTGCACAAGGTATTGCAGTAGATCCTGTCACCATGGAAGACGTTACAGATTGGTTGCCCCCCGCAAACGTATCTGAGATACGAAGTTTTCTGGGTTTGGCCGGATATTATCGGAGATTCATTGAAAATTTTTCTAAGATAGCCAATCCAATGACCAAGTTGTTGCAAAATGGGGAGAAGTTTGAATGGACCCCCGAATGCGAGGAAAGCTTTCGCACCCTCAAGACCCGGTTGGTGTCAGCATCCATACTAACCCTACCAGATATCCAGAAGAACTTCCATGTCTATTGCGACGCATCCCGCCAAGGATTAGGATGTGTACTTATGCAAGATGGAAAGGTTATTTCTTATGCCTCTCATCAGTTGAGACCCCATGAGTTGAACTACCCAACACATGACTTGGAATTGGCCGCAGTTGTGCACGCCCTTAAGATTTGGTGGCATTATTTGGTCAGAAACCGCTTCAAAATCTTTACGGATCACAAGAGTTTGAAGTACATCTTCACGCAGCCGGACCTCAATCTGAGGCAAAGGCGATGGTTGGAATTAATAAAGGACTACGACTTAGGAATTCACTACCACCCCGAAAAGGCCAATGTGGTAGCTGATGCATTAAGTCGTAAAGGATACTGCACCGCCATCATGATTCAGGATCACGCGCCTTTGCTCTATAAGGAGATGGAAAAGTTAAACCTTGGATTAACCACAGAAGCATATATAGCCACCTTGGAGACCCAACCAGTCCTATTCGAGCAAATCCGTGAAGCTCAGTTAGAAGACCCGGATATAGCGGCCATAAAGAACAACATGAGGCAAGGAAAATCCCCAGGATTTTCAGAAGACGAGAATGGCACCATATGGTTTGGAACCAGGATCTGTGTGCCGGATAAACCGGAAATAAAGACCCTTATCCTAAAAGAAGCCCATGATACTTTATACTCCATCCATCCCGGAAGTACCAAGATGTACCAGGACCTGAAGGAACGCTATTGGTGGGTTAGCATGAAGAAAGAAATTGCTCAGTTCGTCACAGAATGTGACACCTGCAGACGAGTAAAAGCAAAACATCAGAGACCTGCAGGACTGTTACAGCCACTTAAAGTGCTTGAATGGAAATGGGAAGAGATCGGAATGGACTTCATCACCGGACTCCCAAAGACCCAGCTTGGGTATGATTCTATTTGGGTAATCATTGACCGGCTCATGAAAGTAGCACACTTCATAGCCGTTAAGACAACCTTCAGTGGCCCTAAGTTAGCATAGTTGTACATGGCCCGCATTGTGTGTCTTCATGGAGTGCCTAAGAAGATAGTGTCCGACAGAGGAAGTCAGTTTACCTCTCGTTTTTGGAAGAACCTTCAAGAAGAGATGGGAACGAGACTAAAATTCAGTACTACTTACCACCCTCAGACAGATGGACAAACTAAAAGGGTGAATCAGATATTGGAAGATATGCTTCGGGCATGCGTCTTAGATTTTGGAGCAACTTGGGACAAGAGTTTACCGTACGCTGAGTTTTCGTACAACAACAGTTATCAAGCCAGTCTACACATGTCCCCGTTTGAAGCACTATACGGACGAAAGTGTAGGACGCCTCTACTTTGGGATCAAACTGGTGAATCCCAAGTATTTGGAACAGACATCCTTCGGGAAGCAGAAGAGAAGGTACGGATCATCAGAGACCGGCTCAAGACAACCCAATCTCGCCAAAAGAGCTATGCAGACAATCGTCGTCGAGACTTAGCTTTTGAAGAGGGAGATCATGTCTACCTTCGAGTTACGCCTCTCCGTGGTACTCAACGGTTTAACATGAGAGGAAAGTTGGCCCCTCGATATGTTGGACCATTTCCCATTGTTCGACGCCAAGGCGAAGTTGATTATCAGTTGGAACTACCGCCCTCATTGGCTGGAGTACATGACATGTTTCACGTATCCCAACTCAAGAAATGTCTCTGAGTTCCAACAGAGCAAGTGGACCTACAGCAGTTGGTGGTTCAAGAGGATCTGACCTATGTGGAGAAGCCCGTCAAAATCTTGGAAGTCAAAGAAAGGATCACCAGGAGTCGGGTCATCCGCTTCTGCAAAGTGCAGTGGAGCAATTGTGGCGCCCCGATTTATCAAATCGAGACATTATTGAATTTCATAAGAAAAACAATAATACAAGAGGTTCATCATGCGACAGCGTACATACGACGGTATTCATGGTACACAGACCATATTTATTACATCAAAGTTGTGGTAAAAACAGTAATAAAGATAATTAAAATTCTGCATGACGAACGTCTTCTTCAGGATCTTTCTTCTCGACTGGGTCGCTACTCCAGACCGTCTTCGTAGTAGGCATCCTCTGAGGTGTTCAACGGGTATGAGTACAAAAAGTACTCAACAAGCCACCGCAAATGCAAGTAATAATGCAGGATAATAAACAAGGATGGGTAATGGCTAACAGTGCGGAAAAGTACAGTTTCATTTATTGCATTTAGTGTAATCAATTTTATCATGCGGAAACACAAACATGAACCTTGATAACATCATCTAACTCGAGGGGTACAGTCAGCCCCACCTCGCTCAATAGTCCTTACATGTCAATCCATCATGCGCATACATATTCAAAGTAAACTAACTGGGGGATGTCACGCAACCCGCCCTTGACCGTGGGCTCGGCTTTTCGAAAAGATTTAAGACTCTGATCAGAGATGTACTACTGTACCCACAAGGCACGCACTCATCCCAAACGAGATGACCCATACCACGGGAACTCATGCCAAAACCTCAATATGAGATGTTCCAAGCGATAACCACCCGCTCTAGGTTTCACCGGCGCGCCGGGCCGCATCCCGGCTAACGTCGCACCCCCTTTTGCGCCACATTGGTACAAGTCACCCGCAGGTGCAACTTGACCCATCTCCAAATGGTGGCCTTGGTTTGGAACAATCCATACCTTAGTTAGGACTTACCCACTAGACTTGTGGTTAGTACGTAAGTGTATTGCAACGGATCCCTCAGACCGGTCCTTATAATGCCACGGGTGCTACCGACCAATGCCCTAGCTTGCACCCGGAACCCACCATGCATTCACTCACAACCACAACTCCAACACCGACAGAATTCCATAGATAAGAAATAATGGGGATCATATAGTAGAACCATGTACTACGACTCATTTTTATCTTATAGCGATCGTGTCAATACATTGGACACTAGCTAATAACATTTATCATATGGTGACAAGGAGTTTAGGCTAGAGAGCATGGCTTGGGTTGCACATCAAGGTCGGGGGATCCTAAATGAATATATTGTAAGGGTTCATTTGACTAATGCATATATAACCTATGTGTTTTAGCGATAGTTTAATCAAACATGGGTTCAATATGCTCAAAAGATTGGTTTGGTGACTTGCCTTGTTCAGCAAAGGGAGAGGGAGGGACTTCGGGGAAGTTCTCCGGCTCCTCGACGGCGTCGTAGTCTTTTTGATATAGTAAAGTAAAATAAAAAGAACACAACATTCAATCAAACAATATAACATTACATTATAAGCACATAAGTTAAGGTTGGTTTGATTAAAAATAAAATAAATTCAATTGTTAAGGTTCTGTGGTTTATTTCATAAATAAATTTTAAAGGAATTAAAAAGTTGTCCTTTTTAGAAAGGGGTGTTTAAATGTGAATAGCCTCCTATGAAATTTCCTTGTAAATTTTAAAATGAAGGGTCCATGTTAATTTAGTGGTTTACAGTACATGAACAGAAAAGGAATAAATATAAATTTTTCTGAAGTTCAAATATTTGAATTCATATTTTAATTCTAAGGGCATCTGAATATTTATTTAAATAAACATGAAAAAGTCAAAGTAAACCTACTGTTTTTATTGCATAAACATGTAGAGAATAATATTATGAATTTTCTGAAATTGGAATAGCAATTTTTAGAGTTCAAATGCACCAGATATGAATTTTACAAGTTTAAAAGTATTTCTGAAATTCATTTTCAATTTTTAAACCCCTCGGGTCCACGGTGAGCCAGGCCCACGGTGAACCCGCACACTGTGCGCGTGCACCGGGTCGATCTGGACCGTCGGATCCAGATCCAACGCGTGAGGACGAGGCGGGGGAGTTAAAGTGACGTGGATGGCCAGGATTAAAACGTTTGAACCGGTACGTGATGGACGACTTAGATGCGATGCGGGGTTTTAAAACTAACGGACGCACGAGATTAAAACGTACCCCTTCGCACAGATCCAACGGCGACGATTAAACCGCACGAGGGATTAAATCAGTACCGTTAGATCGAGATCGCACGACGCGGATCGAATCCGACACGGCACGGGTACTCGACCCGTGCCGGTCGTCTTCTCCGGCGACGGCCAGCGGGCCAGGGGCCACGACGAGCTATGGCGGTCGAAGCTAAGGCCTAAAATGGAAAGAGGGTGCTACGGGGATCACGAGGGTACCTCAGCGGTGAGAAAAGGTCGACGGGGTGAGGCCGGCGACGAGCGGAGGCGGCGAAGGTGCTCGGGTCCTTGGTGGCGACGGCGATCCGGCGAGGTTCGTCGTCGACGGAGTGGTGGCCGAGGTCGGTGAGGTACCGGCGGTCACGACGGTGGTGGAGGCACGGACGGGGATGGTCCGAGGCGACGGCGAGCGGTGGCCGGAGGCGAAATAGGGGGATTGCGCTAAAAGGCGAAGTGTGGGCACTCGTCTTGGTCTGAGTGCAATTGGATGCGTGAACCGAACGCGGTGGAGGGCCGTGGTTTATATAGGGGTACCGGTGGGGGCAGGGAGGGCGCAATCGACGGTGGCCGGGGATAAATGCACTTTGACGCCGGTGAGCTCGGGTTGAACGCGGTTCATCGAACCTGGACGCGAATCGGTCGGGTTTAATGGGGGGAAACGGTCACCGGAGCGCGGGGGTTTGATTTCCGGGCTTTAATTTGAGGGGAGGGGGTCGGGGGCAAGGGATCCGAGGCGAGTAATGGCGTCGGCCGACGAGGGGGGGGGGCGATTTGGGGGCGGATCTCGCGGGGATGACGGATCTGACAGGCGGGGACCACACGCCAGTGAGCGCGAACGAGTGAGGGAGGCGGCTGACGGGTGGGGCCGTGACGTCGGGCGCGCACGCGATGGGAGGCATTCGGCGCCGACAGGTGGGACCAGGCTGTCAGCCTAAGGCGAGCGTGGGTGATGGGCTGGGCCGGCCGGGAAAGAGAGAAGGGAGGGGAGGGAGCCCATTACTGTTTCAAAGCATTTCTGAATAAAAATAATTCCAGAAAATAGATTAAAATCTTAGGGCTACTTCCAAGGTTGGTAAAAATTTATAAAAATTCTCAAAAATATACTTTGGTCTTAGGATCATATACAAAAAGTTTCACCTCCTAGTTTAGCCATCTACTCTATGTTGCAGTTCAAAAGGGTATAAAAGGCTATTAAAAGTATTTTCAGAAATATATATTCCAGGAAATTGAATTTAATAATATTTTTATTGTATTGAAAATTTGGGGTGTTACAAACCTATCCCCCTTACAAAGAATCTCGTCCTCGAGATTGGAATGCTACTCAAATAACTCGGGATATTGGGCTTTCAGTTCGTCTTCTTTTTCCCAAGTGGCTTCTTCGGCGGGATGGTTGTTCCATTGAACCTTGCAGAAGCGAACGACGCGGCTTCTGGTCACTCTCTCCTTGGTTTCCAAGATCTTGATGGGTTTCTCTATGTAGGTCAAGTCTTCTTGGACATTGAGCTGCTGAAGGTCGGCTTGCTCGGTGGGTACACGGAGGCACTTCTTCAGCTGAGAGACATGGAACACATCATGAACTCCTGCCAAGGATGGAGGCAGTTCAAGTTGATATGCCACCTCTCCTTGTCGTCGGAGGATCTGGAAAGGTCCGACGTAGCGGGGTGCTAGTTTGCCTTTCATGTTGAACCTTTGAGTGCCACGGAGGGGAGTGACTCGGAGATAGACATAATCGCCCTCCTCAAAGGCTAGGTCTCTTCGACGGTTGTCGGCATAGCTCTTTTGCCGGGATTGGGCTGCCTTCAATCGGTCTCTTATGATCTTAACCTTCTCTTCAGCTTCTCTTAATAGATCAGTCCCAAACAGTTGCGACTCTCCGGTTTGATCCCAGAGCAACGGCGTTCTGCACTTATGTCCATAGAGTGCTTCGAACGGGGACATTTGCAGGCTGGCTTGATAGCTGTTGTTGTAGGAGAACTCTGCATATGGTAAGTTCTTGTCCCACATTTTGCCAAAGTCTAGAGCACAAGCTCTAAGCATATCCTCCAATATCTGGTTGACCCTTTCGGTTTGACCGTCAGTCTGTGGATGATAGGCGGTGCTAACGTTCAGCCGGGTGCCGAGTTCCCCTTGAAGGTTCTTCCAAAACTTGGAGGTAAACTGACTCCCGCGGTCAGATACAATCTTCTTAGGAACTCCGTGAAGACACACGATCCGGGTCATATACAACTCAGCCAACTTGGCGACGGTGTAAGTTGTCTTGACCGGAACGAAGTGAGCTACCTTGGTGAGTCGGTCGACGATCACCCAGATAGAATCATGACCAGCTTGGGTCCTGGGCAGTCCCGTGATGAAGTCCATTCCTATATCTTCCCACTTCCATTCAGGGACCTTGAGAGGTTGAAGAAGTCCGGCAGGCCTCTGATGCTCTGCCTTGACTCACCGGCATGTGTCGCACTTGGCCACATACTCAGCTATTTCTCTCTTCATGCTGACCCTCCAATATTTTTCCTTCAGGTCTTGATACATCTTTGTACTCCCGGGATGGATGGAGTATAGAGTATCGTGGGCTTCTTGAAGGATGAGGGTCTTCAACTCAGGTTTGTCGGGTACGCAGATCCGGTTTTCGAACCAGATGGTACCATGTTCGTCCTCGGAAAATCCGGGGGCTTTACCCTTTCTCATGTTCTGCTGGATCTCCAGGATGTCCGGGTCTTCCTTCTGCTTTTCTCGGATCTGGTCTATTAAGACAGGCCGAGACTCCAAGGCAGCGAGGTACGCTCGGGTGGTGATCCCTAGGTTTAGCCTTTCCATCTCCTTGTAAAGTAAAGGATCTTGGTCCTGAACCATGATGGCATTGCAGTACCCTTTTCGACTAAGGGCGTCTACCACCACATTCGCTTTGCCCGGATGATAATGGATGCCCAAGTCGTAATCCTTAATCAGTTCCAACCATCTCCTTTGCCTGAGGTTCAGATCTGGTTGGGTGAATATGTACTTGAGGCTCTTGTGGTTGGTGAAGACCTCACACTGGTTCCCCACAAGGTAATGTCTCCATATCTTCAAGGCATGAACCACGACTGCTAGTTCCAGGTCGTGGGTTGGGTAGTTCATCTCATGCGGTCTCAGTTGCCGGGAGGCGTAGGATATCACTTTCCCTTCTTGCATTAATACGCATCCCAATCCTTGACGAGAGGCATCACAGTAGACGTGGAAGTCTTTCCGGATGTCTGGCAGAGTCAGAATGGGAGCTGATACCAGCTTCTTCTTGAGGGTCTGGAAGCTTTCTTCGGAGTCGGGGGTCCATTCAAAGTTTACTTCCTTCTGCAAAAGTCTGGTCATAGGCTTGGCGATCTTGGAAAAATTTTCGATGAACCGACGGTAGTATCCGGCCAATCCGAGAAAACTCCGGATCTCGGTCACGGTTGTGGGCTGCAGCCAGTTGGTTACCGCTTCAACGGTGGTTGGGTCCATTGCTATTCCTCCGGCAGATATAACATGGCCGAGGAACTTCACCTCAGACGACCAAAATTCGCATTTGCTGTACTTGGCATACAGTTGCTGCTCCCTTAGCTTTCCGAGGGTCAGACGGAGGTGAGTTTCATGTTCTTCCTTGGTTTTGGAGTAAACGAGGATATCGTCGATGAATACCACGATGAACTTGTCCAAGAACTCCATGAATACATTGTTCATCATGTTCATGAAGAAGGCCGGGGCATTCGTGAGTCCGAACGATATCACGGTGTACTCATAGAGTCCATAGCGGGAGGTGAAGGCAGTCTTGGGTATGTCTTCTTCTCTAATCCTCAATTGGTGATAACCTGACCTGAGGTCGATCTTGGAAAACACCGAGGATCCTTTCAGTTGATTGAACAGGTCGTCGATCCGAGGCAATGGGTATTTGTTCTTGATGGTTACGTCGTTCAAGGCTCTATAGTCCACACACATCCTCTTGGTCTTGTCCTTCTTCATGGCAAATATAACCGGTGCTCCCCAGGGTGAGGTACTCGGTCGAATATACCCTTTTTGCTCTAGGTCTTCGATGTTGCTCTTGACTTCAGCTAGTTCATTAGCGGCCATCCGGTACGGGCGCTTGGAGATTGGAGTGGTCCCGGGGACAAGTTCGATTCTGAATTCGATGTCCCGCTTGGGAGGCATTCCGGGTAGGTCTTCAAGGAAGACGTCCGCGAACTCCTTGACTATGGGTACCTCTTCAAGAGTTATCGAGCGAAGGGATGTTCCGAGTGGTTTGCGACTGGTCATTTGGAAGGTGACGGCTGCGCCTTCAGGGTTGGTCACCGTGACGGACTTGTTGGCACAGTCGATCACTCCCTTGTGCTTCATCAGCCAATCCATCCCTAGTATGAGGTCGAGTCCGGTGCATTGGATGAGGACTGGCTCGGCCCGAAACAGTACTCCTTGGATGTCAATTTGAACCTTAGGGCTGTATAAGCGGGCTAAGGTCCTATTGCCGGGAGTGGCAATCTCCATGGGGATGGGTAGAGGGAGCACGTCCAGTTCGTTTGTTTTCACAAAATCTTCCGAGACGAAGGAGTGTGTTGCTCCAGAGTCAAATAATATTACGGCCGGTACGGAATTCACAGTAAACGTACCGAGCACGACTTCAGGAGCCTCCTGAGCTTCCTCCGCGCTGATATGGTTGACGCGGGTGCGAACCGCCTGGTTGGGAGCTGCGCCTTGGGGCTGCTTGGGGTGGGGACACTGGTGTGCGTAGTGCCCTTCCTTGCGGCAGTTGAAGTAGACAACCGGCCTCCCTTGGCGATCGTTCAAGATCGGGGCCTTGGCGGCTGGTGTCGGCTGAGCGACCGGAGCTGGTGGAGCAGGGCGAGGATGCCCGGCGTTGGATCCACCGGCGGCGTGAGGTGGCCTGTAGGCGGGCCGAGGATGGTAGGCGGGCGCTGGTGGTGGAGGGACGAAGCGGGGCCTCTGCGAGTTCGCCTGCTGGTGCTTGAAGGCGATCATCTTCCTCTTCTTGAGGTCCAGCCTATTTTGCTCAGTCTCTTGGATGAGCGCTTTGTTGACTAGCCATTGGAAGTCGGCGTAGTCGGTGGCGACGAGCTGGATGGACAGCTCATCCTTGAGTCCCCGGAGGAACTTGGCTTGGCGGAGGGCGTCGGTGCGCACTTCCTCCGGTGCGTAGCGGGCGAGGCGATTGAACTCATGGAGGTACTCCATGACGGTCCTGTTGCCTTGTTGCAGGTCACGGAACTCCTGCTGTTTCACCGCGATGACACCAGCGGGGACATGGGCGGCACGAAAGGCGATGGTGAATTCTGCCCAAGTCACCACGTGGTCCTCTGGCTGGGACTCACGATAGTTGTCCCACCATTCAGCGGCGGGACCCTGAAGCTGGTGAGTGGCGAAGGCCACTCGCTCCCGGTCGGTGCAGGGGAGGAGGTCGAGCTTCATTCCGATGGTGCGAAGCCAATCTCCGGCTTCCATCGGGTTGGTGGTGCTTGAGAAAATGGGCGGGCGCACATGCAGAAACTCCGAGAGTTGCGGAGCGGGCGCGGGTGCTGGTGTGCGAGGGGCAGGTTCCCCATTCTGCAGACGGTCCAACTGAGCCTGTTGGTTCTGCATCTGAGTGAGGAGGGCGGTGATCAGTTGGTTCTGATTCGCCATCATCTCCGCCAAGGTGGGGTGGTTGGCGGAGGGCGACCCAGACTGACGCGGGCCCGTTGCACCCCAGTTGGGTACAACACCCTCGGGCGCATCACGGCTTCCTCCTGCTCTGTTGTTGGAGCCGGTGTTCTGGTGGTCGGCCATCTTCTGAATTCATCCCTCGAAACTCTCTCTCGTTGACCTTGACGCTGCTCTCGTCCTTGTCCAGGCCCCTAGATGTACCCATTGGGGTCATCTGTGGCTTCAGCTCTCCACCAAAGTCAAACATATTCAACATGTCCCGAGTGTACTTTCCCTGGTGGATGAAGGTTCCGTCCTTGGTCTGCTTGATCTGGAGCCCTATGAAGTACTTGAGCTCACCCATGAGGCTCATCTCAAACTCACTGTGCATCTGCTCAGAAAACTTGGACACAAGAGCATTAGTAGTACCACCAAAAATGATATCGTCCACGTATATCTGAGTAACCAAGAAATCTGATGCATCTCTGATCAAGAAAAGAGTTTTATCCACAGAACACATCACAAAGCCCTTCCCCAACAAAAATTGCTTTAACCGGTCATACCAAGCCCTAGGGGCTTGCTTCAGACCGTATAAAGCATTCTGCAGCTTAAAAACATGTCGAGGAAACTTAGGGTTCCCAAAACCGGGGGGCTGCCTAACATAAACCTCCTCCTCTATGTATCCATTCAGAAAAGCACTCTTGACATCCATTTGAAAAAGCTTAAAACCTTTCGAAGCGACAAAAGCTAAGAGAATGCGAATGGACTTAAGACGGGCAACAGGGGCGAAAGTCTCTTCAAAGTCAATACCCTCCTTCTCGCAAAAACCCTGGGCAACCAGTCAAGCTTTGTTGCACACCACAACCCCATCTTCACCTTGCTTATTTTTGAACACCCACTTGGTGCCTATGGGGTTGCATCCTGGTGGCAGCTCAACGAGTGTCCAAACCCGATTGCGGACAAAATTATCAAGCTCTTCTTGCATGGCATTAATCCAGTTCGAATCAGAAAGAGCATGAGAAACGTCTTTGGGCTCAAAAGATGCAACAAAAGTAGATTCAGTAAACACAGCAAGCGAGTCAACATAAGAATGCAATGTCCTCTCAGAAAGATCACCGATGATGAGCTCTGAGGGGTGATCACGGTGAACTTCTCGGGATCCCTGGTGATCTGAAGTCACCTCATAGGAGTCAGCAGCTGGCACCTCTGGACTCAACTAAGGGGCTCGATCAAAGTGGAAGAAGTGATTAGAGGTCCGCCCTCATCCTCAGTCGAAGTCTCAGGAGGTGTGGGTTCTGCAGGCTGTGTAGAAGGCCCACCCTCATCAACAACTGGAGCGTCATCATTTTCCTCGAAGATGGACTCTCCGAGCTCACCATCTCTAGACAGTTCAAAAGAAGGAGTCAAAGAAGGCAAGGACTCATCAAATGAAACTTCGCAAGTCTCGACAAGCTGCTGGGAGTCGAGGTTCCAAACACGGAAGCCTCGAGAATGCAAAGCATAACCAAGAAAGACTCCATCCCAGCAACAAGACTCAAACTTGTCCAAATGCCCTCCCTTCTTGAGCACAAAGCACTTGCAGCCAAAAGCTCGCAAGTGGCTCACTTTGGGTTGTCTGCCAAATCACAACTCATATGAAGTCTTACCTAGGTAAGCTCTAAGAAAAATGTGATTGGCTAGATAGAAAGCCGTATTCATGGCTTCAGCACAAAAACGCCTAGGAGTCCTATGCTCATCGAGCATCATCTTGGCCATCTCGACTAGCGTGCGGTTCTTTTGTTCCACAATGCCGTTCTGTGGGGGAGTGTAAGGAGCAGAAAACTGATGATCAAGACCCTGATCACTACAGAAGCTGACGAACTGAGAATTCTTGAACTTAGAGCCGTTGTTAGATAGAATCGCTCGCATCCGACCATTGTTCTCATTCTTCAGCTTCAAAATCAGGTCATGAACGAAATGAAAAGTCTCATCCTTAGACTCCAAGAAGAAAACCCACGAGAATCGAGAAAAATCGTCAACGATCACAAGCACGTACCACTTCTCACCGACTGAGCGTAACCAAGCTGGACCAACAGTGTCCATGTGTAACAGCTCTCCCGAGTACAAAGTCATCACCTGAGTCACAGGTGAGTGAGAAGCGGCAACCATTTTCCCGTGATGATAGGGATGGCAAACTAGATCCTTCTCCATCTTAAGCTTGGGCAATCCTCGGATGAGGTCCATAGAGCTCAATCTGACTAGCAGATCAAAACTCAAATGGCCCAATCTCCTATGCCACTTCCAGAGCTCAAAGGAGGATCCAACAATCAAACATCGAGAAGGGCCAAAAGAACTAGAGAAGTCAATCCAAAAAACCTTACCGAAGGGTAAGATCTGGTAAATCAAAGACCGTCTAGAATCAACCACAGAAGAACTGCCCTTCTTAAAACGAACCTCCAAACCATCCTCAAGAAGTTGCGAAACAGAAATCAAATTGAAGTTCAAATTTCCAACCAAAGCAACGTTCTTCAAAGAGAAATGGTCAAAGATGCGAATTGAGCCAATGCCATGTACCTTCCCTTGACCACTGTTCCTGAAGGTGATGTATTCCTTGGAGCTCGGGGGAGAGAGACTGGAGAACCATCTGCGATGTCCCATCATGTGGCGAGAGCATCCTGAGTCCATGATCCATATGTCCTCCAGTCCCCGATCCTGCACAATCAGTGGTTGTAAGGGGGAGCAAATGGTCCATCACCAGGTTTAGCAAATGAACTAAACCAGTGTCGAGCCATCTGCTCAAAAGACAGAAAGTAGAAATCATCATAAGAGTCTGGACCAAAACGCGACTCAAAGCGTGGACCTCGGTTCTGCCTAAAGTCTCGGCCACGAGGTCCAGAGCCATATCCAGAACGACCTGGAGCTCTGCCGGAGCGAACACCACCCTCCGGAGCACAGGCATGAAATCCATCTCCTCTATCACCACCTACACGGCGCGGCCTGGCCTCTAGCCTCTCCCCGCGTCGAGGAACTCTCAGTCTACCACCCTGTTGGTAGAACTACTCCTGGCCACCACGAGCTCTCTCTTCTCTCTCAACCCGCTTCCTCTTGAAGCAAAACTCCGCAAGATGCCCATCTCTCTCACAATACTCACAGTGGTAGGTGGGCTTCTTGGGATGTGATTGAGGCTTGGGGTTCTTGGGCTTGGTGGTGTTGGGTGTAGATTTTTTGGTGTGAGAGGGTCTAGGAAGAGAGTCTAGAGAAGTGCGAAGGTGTTTGGGCTTTGGAACCCAGATGGGCTTCTTGGGTGGAGCTTTAGGCTATTCTTGGATCACTCCATCCTTGGGCTGACTAGCCTGGAAAGACTCAATGGAGTGAGTCTTGGGGTATGTCTGTTCAGGAGTCATTTTACTCCACTCCACTGCTCGGCTAATAGCACTCTCAAAATCAGCCTTGGTGTAGGTGTAGCCTACCCCAAACCCATCCTGCCTCTTAAACTGCTGGATCATCATGTCGAGCTGTGGCTCTCTGGCACTCACCCAACTCAGGATTTGACAGAGGTAAAAGTTCTCATTTTGAACATCAGCTAGCTCCTCTCTCAAGGAAGTGAGTACCTCTACCTGAGACAAGTAGGTCTCACACTCTCTATCAACCTAGACAGACTTCTTGGCTTTCATCTTGATCAACTCCAATCTAAGAGACAAGTAGTTCTCACAGACAGTGGGCGGAACTGACAGTGTCTCAAGCTCTAGCCTAGTCTGCTCCAGCTCAGCTCTAACTCTCTCCAAATCGCCTAATTGCTCATCACCCTTGGCTTTCAGCTCAGCTAAACTAGCTAGATGGGATGGGCAATCAGCACAGGGCACAATGACAGTGGCATGAGCATCTTTCAGCTCCAGCTGAGCGCTCTCAAGCTCAGTGGCCAAAGTGTCGCTCTCATCAACCCTTTCTGTGTACCTGGACTTCAGAGTCGTTAGGTCACACAGCAACACCTCACACTTTGGGCACTCACTGCTATCACCCAAGCAAGGAGAAGAAGATAGACTCTCAATTCTGCTGTTGGCCACGGCAAGCTCACTTTCAAGTTCATCTATCCTCTTCTTAGCCCCTCTAAGCAGTTTTTCCCGAAATTTCAACTCCTGATGATTACTTTCAAGTAAATCAACGATTTCACATTCGTAAGAGGATACCTTTTCATTGTCGTCGTCATCAGAGTCATCGGAGGAGCCCTTCTCTTCCTTATCCCCAAGAGCCATTGAGCAGAAGCTCTTGCGGGATCTTTGGCGTCGATGTGAGCGGCTCTTCGGCCTGTCTCCGAAGGCCATGAAGCAGAGGCCCGCCGGATCGTCCTTGTCCTTACCCTTTCTTATCACGATCTCCTCATCGCTTGAGCTTGATGAAGCGGAAGAAGACGTGGACCGCTTGGAGTAGCTTTTCTCCATCTCGACAAAAAAGGCCTTGTCGCGCTTCTTGTTCTCACGCCGGTAGTCCTTCAGGGACTTTCTGAAGAATATAGTCTTTGGCTTGACCTTTGTGAAGGAGGAGTTGTTGTTCTTGCCGGAGTCATAGAAGCCACCACCGGTACCCTTCTTGTGACCATTGCGCTTGGGGCAGTCGGCGATGAAGTGACCTGGATAACCACACTCAAAGCATCCGGATTTTGTGCCGTGTCTTTTGAACATTCTCTTATCATAGACACGATGTACCCAGTTGTTAAACATACAAAGGTCATCATCTCCTAACGACTCGAGCTGGTCCTCAGTGATAGACATCAAGGAGAACCCAGCACAGCTCACAGAAGAGGGTTCAGCAGAAGGTGTAGCAAGGGCCAGGGTTTTTGATCCAGAGCCAATGAGATTTGATCTCAACTGGGTGTCAACCTTAGTGTCCTTCAGCTTGCTAAACAACTCAGAAATTGTCAAGGTATCATAAGAGGTGCTCTCAATGATAGAGGATACCTTGATCTCCTAGATCTTAGGTTCCAAGGTATGGAGAACCTTGAGCGCATGCTCATGATCTGAGACTAACTAAACTCTCTCGGCCTTGTTGGCCCGAAGCTTGTTGATGATCGATTGAAAACGACCAAACAAAGCTTCCACAGATTCACCCGGCTTCTGTGTGAAATTTTCATATTCACGCTGGTAGGTCTGATAGAGCCGAGCCTTGACCTGGGCTGTCCCCTCATGGTGTGCCTGGAGGGTAGCCCAAATCTCTCTAGCAGTGGTGAGATGGCTCACACGCTCAAATTTAGTGGGACCTAAACTAGAAAACAAAATATTCACCGCTTTGTTGTTGTTCTGATGCTGGGCGATAATATCAGGAGAATTACGCTCAGCAACAGGCAACACTGTGAGAGTAGCGTGAATACAAATGTCCCAAATGTCCGAGCTTTGGCTCATGAGATAGGCTCGCATGCGAGTCTTCCAATAATTATAGCCATAAGCTTCCAAGGACGGGACCTTTCCAGGAGAAGTCATGATCACTACTGGGTTTAGAACCGGTCAACGTATGGAAAAATCCTAACCAGGCTCTGATACCACTTGTAGGACCGAAAGTAGCAACCAGAGGGGGGTGAATGGGCGCCTAAAAAATTCTTTTGAATCAATGGCCTTCTCCCAACACCCAGCGCACCTCAAGGAGAAATCAACAAAAACAAGAACAGATCACAGGTACTAAAAAATGGTCTAGCCTAAAAACGAACGGTGTCCTAAATGAAAAGACACCAACACGGTGCTTAAAGGCAGATCAAAAGGACATTCAACTCATAGCCATTTCAAGCATCATCCGAACGATAGTCTCAGTCATTTACCCAAACACAATTAATGTAGAACAATAAATGGTGCTCACAGATGATTCATCAAACACTTGATGAGATTTACAAATCATAAAGTGACAACCTGGATTACTGTGCTAAAAAATTAAATCCTTCGGTGAAAGGGATTAAATCGTCGGACAACAAGTAAAACCCAGATGCTAGACACGATCTTCAAAGATGACTTAATCTTAACAATCAACTGATGTGATCCGTCATCAGAACACTAATCATGTGCATTTTAAAATGAAAGAGATAATCAGCAGGAATAAAGTTCTAAAACAACTGCATTCAAACAGGAAAACAGGATGTGTTCGTTTAGCACAGTGTATGTCTGAGTGTTCTTGGGACTTACTCCGAACAGGTGAGATGCACTTGATTGCGCATGGCAAAAACCAGCAGTAGCGGCTGCCCTTGACGTACGCGCCACACGGTGTTGTGTGCGCCGAGCACTCCTCTCACAAGACAGCTCCTGACGCAAGAATAGTGTCTTGGTCTCCCTTGCATGCTCCGTGCACCATGCCAAGCAGTGGACAGCCACAGCTAGTGCCTACAACACTACTCGAATAGCTGTAGGCTACGGATGGCCTTGGCTTCAAGCTTTTAGGCGCATGTGCTGCTTCTGCTCGAGTCTACTGCCATCGAACAACACGCAGATGCCTGGCTGGATCCTTGCCGCCGTGTGTAGATCCCTAGTCTACTTGCTTCCGTGTTGCTCGATTGACACGGCCGAAGAATAAGCAGAAACGGGATAAAGAAACAATCACCCGCGGCGGAACTCACGATGAACCAGGAAGTGAACAGGAACAAAAATGTGGGGAAAGTGAACTCTAATTTTCATTTTTCTGAGTTAACCCTAACCCTAGGGATTGGGGCCCTATTTATAGGCAACCCAATAGCTTAGGAAAATACCAAAAGACCCTTAGGGTTTTTACAGCCGCTAAAATAAAATGGAAAAGACCAAACTGCCCTTAGGATATTTTTACAGACTCGACTAACTAACTGTGGGCCTAAGGACAAAATGTAAACTCCTAATTACAGATGACTTATCCTGAAACGGAGCTTTTGTAGCGACTACGGCTTCGCCTCAGAATGGTCTGATCCGAGATCAACGGTCGTCAGTTTTGCGCCAAAACTGACAAAGCGTCCACCGACTTTGCACAAGGTACCTGGATTGGGCCGGCCCAATTCCGCAGCTCTCTCAGCCTGGCAATCGCTCGCACCCGTGTACCTGAGTCAATCCTGGTCAACAGCCTAGTGGATCCTCTGCTGCTCCTAGCCCATGTACTTGGATTGGGCCAGCCTAACTTCGCGGCCCCTCTGCCTGACAGTCGCTCACTGCCCATGTACCTGAGTCACATGTGGCCCAGACAAAACAGGTCTTCTCCTCTCTTTGTGTCCTCTTGACTTCCGTTGACAATGACTCATCACATCTGGAGCCATGAGGCCCATGCTCTTTAGCATGGCTCCAGACCTTGCGGTGCTTCGTGAACCACTATGCCCACGATGGCATCCTTGATCAGTCCTTGAATGGTCTTAGTCAATGTCCCTGATTGACTGACCAGCGAATGGCAGATTGCCTGGTCGATGACTTCTTGATGACTCGCCTGATAATTCTCCGTTGGCTGACAACCCTCTATGGTCAGTACTAGCGTTGGAAGCGGGGCCCTCTGAACTGGACTTAGCCGATTCATGGCGTAGACATATAGACATGACTTCCGGAACTCCTCCACATGTTATTGCACCTCCATCCTCTGTTCCTCGGACTGAGTGTCCATGGTGATCGGGATGACATTTTCCTCACTGAACTCGCCCGCCAAGGTAAAGTTGTTGGAGATGGTCCCACCAAGCGCGCCAAAAAGCGTGTTGGCGTGTTTTTGGTCACACACTGACATACGCGTGGCCCAGGAGATTTGCTTGCCTCTAGTGAAGGTCCTATGCCTTAGAAAAGGTTTAGGGTGTGCCAATCAGTTTGACCCTACAACTGATAAGGGATCGGAAAATATAAACATTAGTAGCATAGCTAATTAGCTAGCAAGCCAATGACTATGGCATAAAAGATAAAACCATGAACCAACGTGCCGATCAGTCGAACAGCTGATAGCCCAAGTTGGCCCAATCGAGCGAGCACGCCATCGACCGGTAGGAAAGACAGGATATGCATATAGGCCGATGTGCACCTTTCGACGATGAACATGATATAGAGATGAATTAAAGATAACCTATCAGCTTGTACTCCGATAGAAATAAATAAAACATACCAGATAGCAGATCTATATTATGGAAATCATCACAATAACTAAATCGGACCTAACTGAGACAATAGCTAGTCATGATGATCTGAACAATATATCAACAAATCGGGCAAACTTTATTTAGATGAACAGTATACGGTATGAAAAAGATACAATAGCAAGAGATGTTGGACTTAACTGATGAAGCCTCAGATTATCAAACCCGGATCACTTCAATCTAAGAGATCAAACCTAACTGATGCAGCCTTAGACCTAGATAAATACACTGAGAACAATAGGCGACCATGTCGTTTCACCGTTCTCCTCAAGAGATCGGACTGAACTGATGCAATCGTGATGGTACTAACCTAGTTGGCACACACGTCGGGGGTGGTGGGACTCACCTCTTCGCCGGAGGTCAAAATGATGCAGCCCATCTCTGAGCGCCCGAGTCCCATCGGATAACCTTGGGGCACAAGGGTGGCAATGCACCGATTGTTGATTGAACGAGAGTTAACTAATCTAACCTAAGGGATACATATTTATAGTCCGTAGACTTGTCGTCCAAGTAACTTATCCAGCCAACTTCGTATGAATCTGTAACCATCTTTAGTTGTTATCTCCATCGACTCCCCTTCCGATCATATAGCTATTGCGAATGGACTCCTTTGACTTTCTTTGACCGGATCTTCCTTGACCTTATGTTGACCGTGCACCTTCCTTGGCGGGCCTTGAGCTTTACCAATTCTTGGCGTCAACAGGGGGTTATCATTCCTTTCTATCGGTTATAGCCGATGACGACACTGTCGTTTCTTCTTCTAGTGACGCCTCGCAATCAGCCACCCTTGCTAGTCCAGTTGATGTAAGTTTCGCTTGCACTTGTGGTTGTCACACAATTAGCTTCTATTGAATTTTTCTTGTAATCTGCACAGGCTTCGAATGCAGCCGATGCTAAACCCCATGGGCTCGTCTACCCCCCGTGCATTATTGAGGAGGATGATGTCGCCGCCTCTCGTGTCGATGGTTCTTAACAATCGATCGACTCTGTGAGGCCTACTGACGTAAGCATTCGATGCTTTGTTGTTGTGACACTGTTGCCTCCTATTTAATCTCCTTTCCTTCTTCTAGTCTTTCATCTGGATATTCCCCTTCGATGTTGGTCCTTTTCTTTTGGCTGATGAAGAGGTCACGAATACTCCTACATCGACTATGGCCCAACTTCCCCTAGGGTGAAGGAGGTTCTATTGGGCCTGTTGCGTCGCCTTGAGAACCCGGTGGAAATCCTGGTCAATGACTCAATGATATTGTGAGCCAACTTTCCCGGAATTGGATGACGTCCTTACACCGGTCACATATCTAGGGTTCCATCGGCCAAGCATGCGGTAGGCATTGAAACAGATGGTCGATCGAGCCAATTATGCATCACAATGGGAGGCAATCGAAGTCCATGTTGTAGCAGCGATGACCGAGAGCACCCTTCTGGATTGGCTCCAAGGCGAGTTGTCGGTCATACCGCAAGAACTGGACTGACTTCAGATGGAGGAGGCCGATCTAGCCTCGAGGTTGGATGGAATACGGGTGAAGATCACCGCGAAGGAGAATGTTGTGTCCTCTCTTCCGGACCAGATCGAGGCCCAAATACACTGACTCACTTGTGTCGTCCACCTTGCGTAGTGTCAGCGTCGTGCCCTCCAAGGCATCCCCGACTCCAATGTCAAAGACCGCGCTATTCTACGGAGCATTAACGCAATCCAGATGCGAGCGATTGAAGGCATCCGTCATGCTCTGCCTTGATATCTTCTTATAATGGCGTCTGATGTAAACATTATATTTTTGCAATATATTATCATCGACTCCATGGCTTGATGTTTGGCTTTTTTTGCATTTTGTCTAAGGGTGATGCCTTCACATCGCCCGTCTTGAGCCGATGCCATTGGCATCAACTGTTTTGCATGTAGATCTTTTGCTTTGTCTGAACGATTGAAAAATTATTCCCTTAAGTACTTCTCGTACGACCTCTTCCCATATCTCTGATGTAGTCACCTTCAATCTATTTTTGTTTCATCGGGGAATTTTGGTACACACGAAGGTTAGCCTCGGTCTATCACCAAGTCTGATGTTTTACTCTCATAGTTCGTTTGTTATGGTGAAGCCTTGACCGAGTCTATCCTTCGTTTTTCTTTCATACTTCTCTATGAGGTCTGAGGAAGTGACTCTACTGCTAGCTTGCCCATTCTTATTCACATGCTAATCATCAGTGTGGTGCGTGTGCACCATGTTGACTGGGAATGGATGTCCATCGATGTTCCTCGGCTTATTCCTATCGTCAAACTTGATTTGGCCTTGCTCCACGACCAATTGAATCTGTTGCCTGAACACCTTGCATTCATTGGTATGGTGTGATAGGGAATTGTGCCACTTTGTAACACCCCAAATTTTCAGAAAAATAAAAATACCTTTCATTATATTTTTCTGGAAATAATTAATTTTGAAATACCTTCAAATACCCTTCTATGCTTAATTGAACTAGAGCCTAGATAAAATATCCAAACCAGGGGCTAGAAAATTTTGTATATGATCCCAAGACCAAGACATATTTTGAGAATTTTTACAAATTTTTACCACCCTTGAAAGTAGCCCAAATAGTTTAAACTAACTTCTGCAATTATTTTTATTCAGAAAATGATTGAAACTGTGACGGGCCTCCCCCCTCAATCTCCCTCAACCGGTCGGCCCAGCGCACTCCCTCCCCACGCCCCGTACTGACACCCGGGCCCCCCTTGTCAGCGACCCCCTTTCTCTTCGCGCGTGCGCCCGACCACCCGACCCCACCTGTCGGCGCCGACTCCCTCTCTCGGCCGAGCCCAGCCCCACCTGTCGGTTGCGTCCCGTTGCCACACCCGCACACCCACGCCCCGCTGACCTGTGGCCCCCGCCTATCAGGACCGTCGTCCACCTCTCGCCATCGCCCCCGAATCCTGCCGGCTGATGACCTCACCCTCGGATCCACCTCGTCAGCCCCCCTCCCATTAAACCGACGCCGGCATTCAATCCCCCGCACCCTGCCGACCGTTTCGCCTCTTTATTCCACGCGCCATCACCCCAGGATCGTGCTGCGCGTGCCTGGCCGAGCCCCACTGGCGCCATTGAAGACCCCCTCGGCTTTCCATGCATGCGCCCCCCTCTGACCCCCGTCGATGCCCCTACTTAAACCCCTGGCCTCCACCGCGTCCAGCCCGCATGTCCGATCGCATTGAGAACGAACCAGAGCGCCCCACTTCGGTTTTTAGCACCACACCGCCACCCCCCATTCCAGTCACCGCTCGCCGTCACCAGAGTTCCCCTCCATCCTCGATGACCACACCGTTGTGACCACCGGCACCTCCCCGACCTCGGCCACCCCTCCTACGTTGATGAAGACCGCTAGAACCGCCTCGCTGATGAGGGACCCGAACACCTCCATCATCTACGCTCGTCGCCGGCCACACTCCGTCGACCTCGGACCCCCGCAACGGTACCCCCGTGTTCCCCTAGTCATCCTCTTTCCATTTCTAGGCATAGCTAGAACCGTCGTCACTCGTCGTGGCCTCTGGCCCGCTCGCCGTCGCCGGAGAAGACGACCGGCACGGGTAGAGTACCCGTGCCGTGTCGGATTTGATCGCGACCGTGCGATCTGGATTCGACGGTGGCGGTTAAATCGTTCGCGCAGTTTAATCAGATCCATTGGATCTCGACGAAACGTTATGTTCTAATCTGAGCCATCCATTTATATTTAAAACCCGCATCGAATCCAGGCCATCCATCGCGTACCGATTCGATTTTTAATCTCAGTCGTCCGTTTTCATTAATACCGCCCGCCTCACCCTCGCACGTCCGATCACGATCCAACGACCGATCTGGATCCGGCGCACGCGTACAGTGCGCGGGTTCACAGTGAATCCGGTTCACCGTGGACTGATGCCTGTTTTTAGTTTAATTTAAATTCTAGACATAGTTTTAAACTTCTAAAATTCATATCTTGCTCATTTTAACTCCAAAAATTACCATTTCAAATTCAGAAAATTTATAATTTTATTCTCTACATGTTTGTACAATAAAAACAGTAGGTTTATTTTGAGTATTTTATGTTTATTTTATAAAGTATTCAAATGCACTTTAATATATGTTCATAATTCAACTTTAGAAAAAATTATCTTCTTATCCCCTTCATTTTTGTATAATAGAAACAGTAGGTTAATCTGGACTTTCTATTATTAATTAATAGGAAGTTTAAAACATATTATGGGCACATTTCTATTTCCTTTTTAGAAATTTCTAACTCCATCAAAGCTCATTTTAAAAATTCATATAATAATTTTCAGAAACTCAATTTAACACAATCAAAACCCATATGCTTAGTGTGATTTTGGAATGTTTATTGAATGTTATGTTTATTACTTTTGTCGAAAAGACTACGACTCCGCCGAGGAGCCGGAGTATTTTCCCGAAGTCCCTCCTCCCTTCGCTAAACAAGGCAAGTCACCAAACCAATCTTTTGAGCATGTTGAACCCATGTTTTATTAAACTATCGCTAAAACACATAGGATATACATGCATAGTCAAATGAAAGCCTTACAATATATTTATTTAGATCCCCTGACCTTGATGTGCAACCCAAGCCATGCTATCTAGCCTAAACTCCTTGTCACCATATTATTTGTACTATTAGCTAGTGTTCAATGTATTGGCACTAATTGCTATAGGTTAAAGATGAGTCGTAGCAAATTGGATTCTACTATATGATCCCCGTTATTCTTATCTTTGGAATTTTGTTGGTGATAGAGTTATGGTTATGAGTGTATGCATGGTGGGTTCTGGGTGCAAGCTTGGGCATTTGTCAGTAGCACCCGGGGAACTATAAGGACCGGTCTGCGGGATCCGTTGCAATACACTTCCGTACTAACCACAAGTCTAGTGGGTAAGTCGTAACTAAGGTATGGAGTGTTCCAAACTGAGACCACCACTTGGAGATGGGTCAAGCAGCACCTGTGGGTGGCTTGTACCGACGTGGTGCAAAAGGGGGTGCGTCGTTAGTCGAGATGCGGCCCGGCGGCGCCGGTGAAACCTAGAGCAGGTGGTTATCGCTTGGAGCATTTCATGCTGAGGTTTTGGCATGAGTTCCCATGGTATGGGTCATCTCGTTACACTTTAGTGTTTGGGATGAGAGTGTGCCTTGTGGGTACAGTAGTACACCTCTGATCAGAGTCATAAATCTTTTCGAAAAGCCGAACCCACGGTCAAGGGCGGGTTGCGTGACATCCCCCAGTTAGTTTACTTATGGTGAATGTGCATGATGATTTGGCATGTAAGTACCATTGTGCGAGGAGGGAAAACGTACTCCTCGAGTTAGATGGTGTTATGATGTTCATGTTTACTATTCCGCATGATTAAATTTGACTACACTAAATGCAATAACTGAAAAATGTACTTTTCCGCACTATTAGCCATTGTCCTTCCTTTGTTATTACCTTGCATTACTATTTTCATTTGCGGTGGCTTGTTGAGTACTTTTTGTACTCATACCCGTTGGACACACAATTCAGAGGATGCCTACTACGAGGATGGTCTGGAGTAGCAACCCAGTCAAGAAGAAAGATCCTGAAGAGGGCGTTCGTCATGCAGTTTATTTTTATGGTTTATTTTAATTTTACTCTTTTGTAATAATGTGGTCTGTGTACCATGAATGATTGCTCGTATGTACGTGTCGCATGATGAACCTCTTGTATTATTGTTTTTCTTTGGAAATTCAATAATGTTCCGATTTCGATAAATCGGGGCGTCACACACTTACAATATTTTATTTTCTTTAGTTGGTCGGTAGATGGTATCACGTGGTTAGGTGACAAGATAATTTGCTTCTCCTTGAGAAACAGATCAAATATCTTATCAGCCTTATTGATGTCAAAGTCATACTTGTCTTCTTTATCGGCCAGTTTCACCAGAGGGCATGCAACCTATTTCTTGTTTTTGGACCATTCGGCCAAACTGACCTCTGCATCAGAGTCGCTACCGTCGTCAGAGTCCGAATAGTAGGCCTAAGTATATGCCAACTTTTTCTAATACCTGTCTTTCCTTGCTTCCTGGAATCAACTCTCGTATGTCGATACTCTTTGCACCAGTTGTGAGAGGCTCTCAAACTCATGTGATGAAATTCTCTCCTTAATTGGGTTCAGTAGTCCTTGAAATGCCAACTCTACCAACTGGGCATCACTGAGGTTCAAGCTATAGCATCTGCTTCGTACGGCTTGGAACCACTAGGCATAATCTTGTACTGACTCGTCCATCCTCTGCCTCATAGATGTAAAATCAATGAGCTTCATCTAATGAATGTCAGAGAAGAAATATTTGTGAAACTTCTTCTCTAAATCCATCGATCCTCTGATGGAATCCACTAGTAGTGAAGAAAACCACGCGAAGGCTAATCCTTAAAGAGAAAGCATGAAGAATCAGACCCTTAGCGCTTCATCGGTCGATGCCTCCCCACACTGGGTGAGGAAATGACAGATATGCTCGATCGTGGAGACCGAGTATTGTCCCAAAAATTTGGTGTAGTCGGGTATCTTGTATCGGCCTAGCAGGGGTACTCGATCAAATAATTATGGGTATGACTGCCGATACATGTACGTCTGTTCTTTGGGCTTCAACTCAAATTGGTCTTGAATAACCTCTGTTATCCGATTCACCTAGTCATCTTCGAGTTGTATTGAGACTTGCTATTATTGGTCCAACCGAGCAGCATTATGCATGTATTGTCCTTCATCACCGTACGGCGTTGCTCCGTAGTATGTAGTTCAATGATACACTAGAAGAATACCATCAGGCGCCCCCCTTGGCAGCACGAGGTTCGGTAATACGTTCCTTGTGATGTCGTACGTCACCTGATGCATCTCTTGTCTTGGTAGTCTTGGGTCATATGTCAAAAGTGGCACCGATACACCCCATTCGAGGCCATATGGTGTGCTCTGCAGTCATCCCTATGCGAGAACTAGCGGCTGGGTCATCTTGTTTCCTTCATGGCCGAATGAAGCGCACAACTTCTCTATCCTCATTGGCCCTTGCGACTGTGGTGTCACCCGAGTATGTTGTGGATTCTGCAGTAATCTTGTTTGGCCGTCAAGGAAATACATCGGACCTTGTGGTGGCTCGTGGGCTACAGTGCCATCGACAGTCTTCCTGATCAACCCATGGAAGGTGTTGACCAATGTTCTGGATTGGTTGATGAGCGCTTGATGAAGGGAGATGTCGATGATCTCTTGAAAACTGACATGAGAGCTTTCTGCCAGCTGACTAGTCCCTACGGTCGGAGCCGGTCTTAGCAATGGGTCCTTCTGGATAGGACCCGACCGATAAAGCCTCAGACTACCACACCTAAATCACATCAATCTAAGAGATTAATTTGATGTAGCCTTAGACCTAGCAAATACACTGAGATAAACCGGCGATCGTACTGCTTCAACCGATGCCTCAAGAGATCAAATTGATGCAGTTGTGAGGACACTAACCTAGTCGATACGATCGTCGGGGGTGGCGGGACTCACCTTTTCACTGGAGATTGGAACGATGCAGCCTAGCTCTGAGTACCGAATCCCGCTGCGATTAATCTTGGGAAGCCAAGGGTGGCGATGCGCCAAAGAGTTGTTTGTAGGGTTGTGTTTTTTGACTTAACTAAGGGATACATATTTATAGTCCGGAGACTTTCCGTCCAAGCATTCTATCCTAACCGATTCTGGATAACCTTTATCTTCTTCTCCTTTTATATCTCCATCGACTCTTTCACATTCGATCACATTGTAATGGACGGACTTCTTTAACCATCTTTGACCAGATCTCTTTGACTTCTATTGACCGTGCGGCATCCCTGGTTGGTCCTGGGCTTTTACCAAATCTTGACGTCAACAACTTTCTTCATCATCTCTTCTCCGTTGACAATCACTCATCATCTGAGAGCTATTAGGTCTATGGTCTACACAATGGTTCCTCAAAAGTATGTGCACTCAAAGGTAGGGACACCATGGGAGGGCGGTTTAAGAAAACATAATATACTTTTGTAGGTTTAAAATAAAATAGTATTAAAAGTAAAAAAGTTCGAAAAGAAAGCTTTGAGAGGCACAAAGACATTGATGGGCCGCTATCCTAGGATTTATTGTAGTGGACTACTTCGCCGTTGTACATTCCTCGTAAATTCATGCAGACTGGGCCATGAATGGGGCTTCCATCAACAACACATGGAAATTGAAATACTCTCCTCAAGGACACTGAGGGTGCGTTCAGATCTACTGTGAGCTGTGAAAAAGCTGTTGTGAGCTGTCTATTGTGAAAAAAACTGCTGTGAGTTATCTGCTGTGGAAAAGCTAAAAGTCGTTTGGTTGAAGCTGCTTTGAAAACACTGCAAATTAATCAAGAAAAGAAGCTTGAATTCATGCTATTGTGCAATGCAACTATGCAATGCTATGCAAACCATAATAATGTTAGATCAATCAAGACACCTTGAATTCATGTTATTTAATATGTACTAAAAATCAGAAAAGCAAGGTCTAAGCTGCTTCCAAATTTGTACTAGAAAAAAGCTGTTTTTTTACAGCAGAAACAGTTTTGGTAAACCCGTTTGATTCAGCTTTTGCTTTTTCATAGCAGAAGCAGATTTCAAAAGCAGAACCAAACGCACCCTAAATATATATCACTCAATCTGATCATGCAGAAACCGCTTGTCACTCATCGAAGTGACAGCCAAGCACATTGAACAGCCGGTGTGAGTGTGTGACTTCAACTAGGGGCGTGTTTGGATAGATGAGTTAAATTTAATCTCCACATTGGATACTATTTGAAAATATTAAATATAAACTATTTATAAAAACTCTGTAATAATCGGTGGATTATTCGGGAAACGAATCTAGTAAGTTTAATTATGTCATGATTTGACGATAAGATGCTACAATAAACATTTGATAATGATGGATTAATTAAGCTTAATAAATTTGTCTCACGAATTATCCTTCAATTCTGTAATTATTTTTATAATTAGGTCACATTTAGCCCTTCAAATTGTTGTCTAAATATCTAATGTGACTGTTGACACAGAAATGTACCCCCACACTTGGGTTAGTTCGACGATCCGAAAGTGTGCGTGTTGGGGGAGATAATCCCGGTGACAGTGGGAAGCATGAAGAACAGTACAGTTTGGAGGGAAGGCTACGACCGGAAGACCCGAAGCCCTACGCCGAAGATACTGGGGCCTCCGAACGAGGAGACCTAGGGGCCTCCGAGGGCTCCGGGGCATGCCGGAGGGGCCCTCGGGGGAAGCGACCAGCCAGACGCCGGAGGCTAGCCTTCGAGCGGACCAGAGGCTCCGGGGGGGCAACCGTACGTGGGGAAGACCCAGTCAAGGCCACGTGGAGAAAACCTGCTGGTTCGATCCGTCGTCCCAACAGTGCGGATACTTAGAAACAAGCCTAAGCGTAACACAACACCGACGCCGCGTTCCGACTACCCTTAGCCGTGGTAAGCGGGGTGGAGTCGCCAAGTAATCGGATCACACAGAAATAATCCAATTAGCCGAAAGAAATGTATTAAACAGAACAAATCAAAAACAGGACGAAGCCTGACTGATTCGAAGTATGGTGCGAAGGTTGTCGCCAAAGCGTACCTTCGGCGTCTGGTGCGAAGTGTTCCGCCGAAGGTGTGTTCGGCTGTAGCGCCCCGATTTAACAAATCGAGACATTATTGAATTTCATAAGAAAAACAATAATACAAGAGGTTCATCATGCGACAATCATACATACGACAGTGTTCATGGTACGCAGACCATATTTATTACATCACAGTTTTAATAAAAACAGTAAGTAAAAATAATTAGATAGCGGCATGACGAACATCTTCTCCAGGATTTTTCTTCTCGACTGGGTCGCTACTCCAGACCGTCTTCGTAGTAAGCATCCTCTGTGGGGTCCAACGGGTATGAGTACAAAAAGTACTCAACAAGCCACCGCAAATGCAAGTAATAATGCAGGATAATAAACAAGGAAGGGTAATGGCTAGCATTGCGGAAAAGTACAGTTTCAGTTATTGCATTTAGTGTAATCATATTTTAATCATGCGGAAAGTAAACATGAATATCATCAACATCGACTAACTCGAGGGGTACAGTCAGCCCCACCTCGCTCAACGGTCCTTACATGTCAATCCATCATGCACATACATATTCAAAGTAAACTAACTAGGGGATGTCACGCAACCCGCCCTTGACCGTGGGCTCGGCTTTTCGAAAAGATTTAAGACTCTGATCAGAGATGTACTACTGTACCCACAAGGCACGCACTCATACCAAACGAGATGACCCATACCACGGGAACTCATGCCAAAACCTCAATATGAGATGTTCCAAGCGATAACCACCCGCTCTAGGTTTCGCCGGCGCGCCGGGCCGCATCCCGGCTAACGTCGCACCCCCTTTTGCGCCACATTGGTACAAGTCACCCGTAGGTGCAACTTGACCCATCTCTAATTGGTGGCCTCGGTTTGGAACAACCCATACCTTAGTTAGGACTTACCCACTAGACTTGTGGTTAGTACGAAAGTGTATTGCAACGGATCCCTCAGACCGGTCCTTATAGTGCCCCGGGTGCTACCGACCAATGCCCTAGCTTGCACCCGGAACCCACCATGCATACACTCACAACCGTAACTCATCACCAACAGAATTTCCAAGGATAAGAAGTAACGGGGATCATATAATAGAACCATTTTGCTACGACTCATTTTTATCCTATAGCGATCGTGTCAATACATTGGACACTAGCTAATATCATTGATCATATGGTGACAAGGAGGTTAGGCGAGATAGCATGGCTTGGGTTGCACATCAAGGTCGGGGGATCCTAAATAAATATAATGTAAGGGTTCATTTGACTAATGCATATATATAACCTATGTGTTTTAGCGATAGTTTAATCAAACATGGGTTCAATATGCTCAAAAGAATTGGTTTGGTGACTTGCCTTGTTCAGCGAAGGGCGAGGGAGGGACTTCCGGGAAGTATTCCGGCTCCTCGGCGACGTCGTAGTCTTTTTAATGTAATAAAGTAAAATAAAAAGAACACATTCAATCAAACAATATAACATTACATTATAAGCACATAAGTTACAGTTGGTTTGATTAAAAATGAAATAATTTCAATTGTTAAGGTTCTGTGGTTTATCTCATAATTCAATTTTAAAGGAATTTAGAAGGTAGTCCTCTTTTAAAAAGGGGTTTTAAAAGGGGTTATTATCATTTTTAAGTTCTCTAATAGATTTAAAATGAAAGCTTCATAGAAAACTTAGTGATCTGTTCATATCATCATGAAATAAATAAATACAAACTCTACTGAAATTTAAATAATTAAATTTACATTTTTAACCTAAGGGTATTTAAACATCTATTTAAATAATCATGAAATGTCCAATGTAAACCTACTGTTTTTATTGTATAAACATGTAGAGAATAATATTATGAATTTTCTGAAATTGGAATGGCAATTTTTAGAGTTCAAATGCGCCAGATATGAATTTTATAAGTTTTAAACCTTTTCTGGAATTTATTTTCAAATTTTAAATCCCTCGGGTCCACGGTGAGCCAGGCTCACGGTGAACCCGCGCACTGTGCGCGTGCGCCGGGTTGATCTGGACCATCGGATCCATATCCGACGCGCGAGGGCGAGGCGGGGCGCGTAAGTTACGATGGACGATCAGGATTAAAACGTGCGAAAGGGTACCACGTGGACGCTCGAGATCGCACGCTGGTTTTAAATGAAAATGAACGCGTGAGATCAAAACGTAACGCTTTGACCGGATCTGACGGTGCGGATTAGATCGCGTACGTGGGCTCACGTGCGTCGTTCGATCGCGATCGCACGGTCGGGATCAGATCCGACACGGCACGGGTACTCGACCCGTGCCGGTCGTCTTCTCGGACGACGGCGAGCGGGCCAGCGGCCACGGCGAGCGACGGCGGTCCTAGCTAAGCCTAGAAATGGAAGGGGGACGCTACGGCGGTCACGATGGTACCTTGGCGGCGGTCCGGGGACGACGGGGCGTGGCCGGCGACGAGGTAGACGGCGAGGTGGTCACGGGTCCTTGGTGGCGACGGCGATCCGGCGGGGTTCATCGGTGACGGAGGGGTGGCCGAGGTCGGGGTCGTTCTTGCGGTCACGATGGTGGCGGAGGCATGAGCGGAGGTGGTCCGAGGCGACGGCGAGCGGTGGCCGGAGACGAAACAGGGGGATGGCGCTAACAGGCGACGTGCGGGGCGCTCTGCTTGGTCTAAGTGCGAATGGATGCGTGAACCGAACGCGGCGGAGGCAGGGGGGTTTAAATAAGGCGTCGGAGGGGGCTCGCATGCAAGGAAACCGGGGGAGAGCTTTTACTCGCCGGCGATGGCTCGTCCATGCACGCGCAGCGGCGATCCCGTGGCGTAAAGGTGCTGTTTAACGGGGGAAAACGGTCGGTCAGGCGCGGGGAGTCGTTTAATGGCGCCAATTCAATGCGGGAGGGACCAGCGAGGCGGATCCGAGGCGGGGGTCGTCGGCCAGCGTGATTTGGGGGCGACGGCGCGAGGTAGACGACGGGTCTGACAGATGGGGGCCACTGGTCAGCGGGCGCGAGCGAGCGAACGGAAAGGCTGACGGGTGGGGCCGCGATGTCAGGTGCGCGCGCGAGGGGAAGGGTTCGGCGCCAACAGGTGGGGTCCGGTCGCCAGTCTGAGCGCGCGGGTGGAGTGGGCTGGGCCGGCCGGGAGAGGGAGAATGGAGGGAGGGGAGCCCATTACTGTTTTAATACATTTCTGAATAAAAATAATTCCAGGAATTAGATTAAAATATTAGGGCTACTTCCAAGGTTGATAAAAATTTATAAAAATCCTCAAAAATATTTCTTGGCTTTGGGAGTTTATACAAAAATTTTCAGCTCCTGTTTTGGCCATCTACTCTATGTTGTAGTTCAAAAGGGTATAAAAGAGTATTAAAAGTATTTTCAGAAATATAATTTCCAAGAAATTGAATTTAATAATATTTTTATTGTTTTGAAAATTTGGGGTGTTACAAACCTATCCCCCTTACAAGAATCTCGTCCTCAAGATTGGAATGTTACTCGAATAATTCGGGATATTGGGCTTTCAGTTCGTCTTCCTTTTCCCAGGTGGCTTCTTCGGCGGGATGGTTGTTCCATTGGACTTTGCAGAAGCGAACAACGCGACTTCTGGTTACTCTCTCCTTGGTTTCCAAGATCTTGACGGGTTTCTCTATGTAGGTCAAGTCTTCTTGGACATTAAGCTGCTGAAGGTCGGCTTGCTCGGTGGGTACACGGAGGCACTTCTTCAGCTAAGAGACATGGAACACATCGTGAACTCCTGCCAAGGATGGAGGCAGTTCAAGTTGATATGCCACTTCTCCTTGTCGTCGGAGGATCTGGAAAGGTCCGACGTAGCGGGGTGCTAGTTTGCCTTTCATGTTGAACCTTTGAGTGCCACGGAGGGGAGTGACTCAGAGATAGACATAATCGCCCTCCTCAAAGGCTAGGTCTCTTCGACGGTTGTTGGCATAGCTCTTTTGCCTGGATTGAGCTGCCTTCAATCGGCCTCTTATGATCTTAACCTTCTCTTCAGCTTCTCTTAATAAATCAGTCCCAAACAGTTGCGACTCTCCGGTTTGATCCCAGAGCAATGGCGTTCTGCACTTACGTCCATAGAGTGCTTCGAACGGGGACATTTGCAGGCTGGCTTGATAGCTATTGTTGTAGGAGAACTCTGCATAAGGTAAGTTCTTGTCCCACATTCCGCCAAAGTCTAGAGCGCAAGCTCTAAGCATATCCTCCAATATCTGGTTGACCCTTTCGGTTTGACCGTCGGTCTGTGGATGATAGGCGGTGCTAAAGTTCAGCCGGGTGCCGAGTTCCTCTTGAAGGTTCTTCCAAAACTTGGAGGTGAACTAACTCCCACGGTCAGATACAATCTTCTTAGGAACTCCGTGAAGGCACACGATCCGGGTCACATATACAACTCAGCCAACTTGGCGACGGTGTAAGTTGTCCTGACCGGAACGAAGTGAGCTACCTTGGTGAGTCGGTCGATGATCACCTAGATAGAGTCATGACCAGCTTGGGTCCTGGGCAGTCCCGTGATGAAGTCCATTCCTATCTCTTCCCACTTCCATTCAGGGACCTTGAGAGGTTGAAGAAGTCCGGCAGGCCTCTGATGCTCTGCCTTGACTCGCCGGCATGTGTCGCACTTGGCCACGTACTCTGCTATTTCTCTCTTCATGCTGACCCACCAATATTTTTCCTTTAGGTCTTGATACATCTTCGTGCTCCCGGGATGGATGGAGTATAGAGTATCGTGGGCTTCTTGAAGGATGAGGGTCTTCAACTCAGGTAGGTTGGGTACGCATACTCGGTTTCCGAACCAGATGGTACCATGCTCGTCCTCGGAAAATCCGGGGGCTTTACCCTTCCTCATGTTCTGCTGGATCTCTAGGATGTCCGGATCTTCCTTCTGCTTCTCTCGGATCTGGTCTATTAAGACAGGCTGAGATTCCAAGGTAGCGAGGTACGCTCGAGTGGTGATCCCTAGGTTTAACCTTTCCATCTCCTTATACAGTAAAGGAGCTTGGTCCTGAATCATGATGGCATTGCAGTACCCTTTTCGACTAAGGGCATCTGCCACCACATTCTCTTTGCCCGGATGATAATGGATGCCCAAGTCGTAATCCTTTATCAGTTCCAACCATCTCCTTTGCCTGAGGTTCAGATCTGGTTGGGTGAATATGTACTTGAGGCTCTTGTGGTCGGTGAAGACCTCACACCGATTCCCCACAAGGTAATGTCTCCATATCTTCAAGGCATGAACCACGGCTGCTAATTCCAGGTCGTGGGTTGGCTAGTTCAGCTCACTTTCTCTTCTTGCATTAAGACGCATCCCAATCCTTGACGAGAGGCATCACAGTAGACGTGGAACTCTTTCCGGATGTCTGGCAGAGTCAGAATGGGAGCTGATACTAGCTTCTTCTTGAGGGTCTGGAAGCTTTCTTCGCAGTCGGGGGTCCATTCAAACTTCACTTCCTTCTGCAGAAGTCTGGTCATAGGCTTGGCGATCTTGGAAAAATTCTCGATGAACCGGCGGTAGTATCCGGCCAATCCGAGAAAACTCCGGATCTCGGTCACGGTTGTGGGCTGCAGCCAGTTGGTTACCGCTTCGACGGTGGTTGGGTCCACTGCTATTCCTCCAGCAGATATAACATGGCCGAGGAACTTCACCTCAGACGACCAAAATTCGCATTTGCTGTATTTGGCGTATAGTTGCTGCTCCCTTAACTTTCTGAGGGTCAGACGGAGGTGAGTCTCATGTTCTTCCTTGGTCTTGGAGTAAACGAGGATATCGTCGATGAATACCACGATGAACTTGTCCAAGAACTCCATGAATACATTGTTCATCATGTTCATGAAAAAGGCCGGGGCATTCATGAGTCCGAACGACATCACGGTGTACTCGTAGAGTCCATAGCGGGAGGTGAAGGCAAGTCTTGGGTATGTCTTCTTCTCTGATCCTCAACTGGTGATAACCTGACCTGAGGTCGATCTTGGAAAACACCGAGGATCCTTTCAGCTGATCGAACAGGTCGTCGATCCGAGGCAATGGGTACTTGTTCTTGATGGTTACGTCGTTCAAGGCTCTATAGTCCACGCACATCCTCTTGGTCTTGTCCTTCTTCATGGCAAATATAACCGGTGCACCCCAGGGTGAGGTACTCGGTCGGATGTAACCTTTCTGCTCTAGGTCTTCGATGTTGCTCTTGACTTCAGCTAGTTCATTGGCGGCCATCCGGTATGGGCGCTTGGAGATTGGAGTGGTCCTGGGGACAAGTTCGATTCTGAATTCGATGTCCCGCTTGGGAGGCATTCCGGGTAGGTCTTCAGGGAAGACATCCGCAAACTCCTTGACTATAGGCACCTCTTCAAGAGCTATCGAGCGAAGGGATGCTCCGAGTGGTTTGCAACTGGTCATCCGAAAGGTGACGGCTGCGCCTTCAGGGTTGGTCACCGTGACGGACTTGTTGGCACAGTCGATCACTCCCTTGTGCTTCATCAACCAATCCATCCCTAGTATAAGGTCGAGTCCGGTGCATTGGATGAGGATTGGCTCGGCCCGAAACAGTATTCCTTGGATGTTAATTTGAACCTTAGGGCTGTATAAGCGGGCTGAGGTCCTATTGCCGGGGGTGGCAATCACCATGGGAATGGGTAGAGGGAGCACGTCCAGTTCGTTTGTTTTCACAAAATTTTCCGAGATGAAGGAGTGGGTTGCTCCAGAGTCAAATAATATGACGGCCGGTACGGAATTCACAGTAAACGTACTGAGCACGACTTCAGGAGCCTCCTGAGCTTCCTCCGCACTGATGTGGTTGACGCGGGCACGAACTGCCTGGTTGGGTGCCGCGCCCTGAGCTGGCTTGGGGTGGGGACACTGGTGAGCATAGTGCCCTTCCTTGCGGCAGTTGAAGCAGACAACCGGCCTTCCTTGGCGATCCTTCAAGATCGGGGCCTTGGCGGCTGGTGTCAGCTGAGCGGCCGGAGCTGGTGGAGCGGGGCGAGGATGCCCGGCGTTGGATCTACCGGCGGCGTGAGGACCGGCTGAAAGCTTCTGAAGCTCGTAGCCTGGTGGACCTTCGGCCCTGTAGGGCTTCGGCCCAACCCGGAACATGTGTATTTTTGGCCCAGATTACCAAAATTGATATTTTGATAATCATAATCATTAATGTCATTTATCGCTATCAACACTATCAACAGTGACACATGCTAAAATTTAGTCTCTTAATCCAAACACCACCTAAAAAGTCTCGCTCACCAAACTGAAGGATTAACACTGTTGTGCAATCAACTAATTAATCGGAGAATTGGGGTCTTCTCTTTACCAACTAACTAATCATCATGTACGATTCCAAATTAATCGTGCACACGATTTTAGATTTGATAGAATAGCGAAAAACTTGAATCGATTAGCCACCAAAACCTAGCAAAAACTTGAATCGATTAGCCACCAAAACCTGCGGCGTTTCTCCTATTAGAAGTCAGGACACAATAGCAGTGGAAGAAAGAAACACATCGCCCCGAAATATATACAAGTGTTTGTACACAGCTGCAACGTCTCAATAGCAGAGGAGATGCTCATCCGCTCACGCCGCGAAGTTGCAAACAGCAGTCGGGTTCTGTGGGCGCTGCTGCATGCCACGGCCGCGAGGCGACCAGATGGGCCAGATCGGCAGCCGCCAGAACGCGCGCTTCCGCTGCTGCTGCTGCTGCGGCGGCGCCCCACCGGCGGTGGCCTCCTTCTCCGAGCTGAGTATGTTCCACATCACCTGCACGTCTTGGTAGCCGCAGGTCTGCACGTCCTGGTGGAGGCTGAGGATCCCACACTCTGCATTGATGATAGATCACATTAGTGAGAAAAGAAAGGAATTTGAGGGTGTTTTCCACTACAATTATACAGAAAATTCGTCAGAATAAAGATCATAATGACTGCAGATTGGGTGGTCCAATGTAATGTGTGGTTGGAAGCAAAAGATATCGTGTCCATGATTCTTGGAGCGCATGGACCAGTACTGAACACTGATCGATTTGTTTGTTTCTTGTGTGATTTTTTCTTTTTGTTCCAAGAAACCAACAAACCCTAGCTCCAATTCTACCAATCTATCTGCAGCTTAAGCTGAATCATTTATATTAGCATTGGTTAGATGCCTATATCTGTCGACGCTGCAGGAGATCGCATGTTTCTCTGCAAAATCTCGAGCCTAACATTCAAGAAAAAATAAACAAGAACTGAAGAACAGCGACCAAAGATCCGACGGCATCGCGCAAACGATTATTCCGGATGCTCTATAGTTATTGTAATCGGTTCTCATGAAGGAATCAGTGTGCCCAGGAGGCCAGGACTAAAAACAACTCTGCAGACTGCACATGTGCATAGGAGAAGAGAATGCGATGTACGAGCCGAGTGGGCGCGGGCGGTGGCTTACCGCCGTTGCGGGCGCGCGCGCGGGCGGCGGCGACGGCGAGCCAGGCGCGGCGCACGGGCGCGACGACCCTCGCGCGCCACCACGCCATGACGCGCGTCCCGATCTGCTGACGCGGCCGCCGCCTCCCGGGCAGCCGTGCCTCGCCGCCGCACGGCTCGGCCGGGCGCCGTGGCTTGCCGCCCAGCCTCGCCGTGGCTGGCACAAGCGCCGCCACAGGCTCGCAAGGAGCCCGCACTCTGCAGCTTTTCTTTCTCTCGGTAGGCCAACGGGCAGAAGCTCTCACGCACCACCTCTACTAGGACGATTTATACAAAAGTGCGTGTCGCATTAGCATATACTATCATTGGCTGTTACGATTATTACAGCCAATGGCCACGTGATTTTGGCTACCGGACCACGCTATCGTACACTCTCCACGATTTCCAGGAACGTGAACAGCACAAATTTTATACTGCATTACGCCCCCACACATTTCAATAGTCCTATAGTCCCTTCATCTATAAGGCAGTAATTTTGCTTGACAATTAAGTACGAGTTTGGTTAAAGAGTAGAGTAAAACAAGATACAATGATAATATTCTAGTTTTTAAAAATACTAGAGCTCTAATCTACTCTCATTTCCATCCAAATATATTTTAAAATTTATCTCAAATATAATAATATAGTACTTATAAAAGGATAGCTTTTAACTATAAAATACATATATCATCATTAGAATTTGTTATTCATTACTCTACCTAAATACTTCTCACACAATCACACTCACTCATCTCAAGAAGAATATTATGATATTTTTATACTTATTTGATATATGTTTCAAATGCTAAACGTAATTATATTATGAAATAGAGAGAGTAGTTTTTAAAGATTGGATGACTCTATCCCATTTTAGAACCTCAAACTCACTATTATCATCATGTCCGAAGTGAGATGGCCATATATGTTCATCAATTTTTTAGAATAAACTTTACAGCAACTAAAAAGTAGGATGAGATTACAGACTTAGGAAAACCTGTCTATCGTATCCCATAAATCAAACATACCTTAAGGTTAATTGTACATGACGCCAATGAGAGGCAAAAAATGAATTTCACGTGACATTAATGAGACGCACAAACTGAGAAAAATCTGACGTTTAAGAGTTACGATAAATTTAGAAATTTTTTCCTCTTATGTCCCTTAATTGAGTGGTAATTGCTAGAGTGTATGATAACAAAGATCAAAGACCAAATTTTGTACACATATAAAACGAAAAAACAAATACAACCAATTTATGTATGTGGTGAGGACAAAACTTCGGTAAATTTACAGACGAGGGAAGAATTGTAGCGCAATTCACCCTTACCTCAAAAACTTTTGGCTATGGCTCGCTTGCAATACGGCATGATCTGTTTCTTGGTCGTTGGGAGGATGCGCTGTAGGGCGCGTGGGGCACGCGCTGAAGTTCACGTGCGCTCACCCGCAAAATCATTTCGAAATCCGGATGCTGTACTCGCCCATGGCTGACGTGAAACGTCGCGCGCCCTGAAATAAAGATCACACGGACTCCAGGCTCAGCCTTTTGGAAATTCGTGTTGAAAACTGCAAGACGCTGCTCCGGAATCTGGATGGCAACTTTGGGATAATGCAATGGTATATACAACTAAAACAGGAACATGGCGGCTGTAGACGAGGATAAGATTCAACGGTTGGGATGATATGTTCTGAAACACGCGTGTCGAAAGACAAAATTGAGAAGATGCTTCTGTCTGTTTATTTTTGTTTGGTGCTGTTGACACCTAAATTTGATATTAATGGTTAAAATTATCAAAATATCAAGTTTTTGGTAATTTGGGCTGAAAATATGCCTTTCCTGACACAGGCCGGTCCGACTGGCCCAAGTCTAGGTTTAGAGATAGACTTTGATTCCGGGCTGTTTTTATCTATAAACAAATCCTAACAACTTTTGGCCGAATCCGACTCAGTTTAGGAGTCGGAAAAGATGAGACCAGCCCCTATAAATAAAGGGGTGAGACCGATTCAAAAAAACCTCCGCTTTCATATCAACACAAATCCCTTGTTTTGAATCGTTCTTTTACCTTTCAATCTACTTTCCTTGCCCTAGGATTAGCCAAGTAACGTCCATCTTCGTGGGTTTGCGCTGAAAGGCCTCCGTTCACCATGTCGAAATCACGGTAACCGTTGTTGATTCGCTCGTGAATCTCCTGTTTAATCCACGAAACAGATTTTTATCGTCTTTATCGGTTTTATTGCTACTCTTGGGAGTTCGGCCTTTAGGCTGAATTGCACTTGGTCTCTTATTGTTTTGCAGGGGAATCACCTTCAAAATCATTGACAAGAAGTTTGGGGGTGATTGACATTCATCTACCGGGTCATCGGAGCCCTTAGGCGATTAGATCGGAGCCTGTCGGTCCGATCGACAGGGCTTCGCCGGTTTGACCGAACGTTGTCGTGCCAGGCCGTCAGGCTGTTGATGACACGGTCTTCGCAGCCTTTCGCAACCAGCGCGCCGAGGCCGCGCGCCCGAAGCCGTTCTTCGATCCGACTAAGGGGCCTTCGCCGGTCCGACCGGACCTCTTCGTAGTGAACTACTCCGCGCCGGAGCACCCTTCGCCATCACACCGAATTCCTCTTCGGCGAGAAGCCCTCCGAAGAAGACTCCGCACCGGACTCTGTGACGCTAGAGTCCTCAGTCCGACCGAGGTCTTCCGTCGGTCCGACTGTACGTCTCTCATTGGTCTGAACACCCGGAGCCTGCTTCGCACCAGAACGCCGAAGCTATCTTCGGTGACCCCTTCGCAAGCGTCGGTCCGACCGGGAGTTCTACTCCGGTCCAACCAGTCAGCAGGCCGAAGCCCCTTTGGGATGCTTCGGACTCGCTTCACTACAGATCTAAACGAGACTTAGTCTGACCGATTTGCTTTATTATCTTTTATTCTCACTTAGGTTAATCGAACTTTATTTCTAAATATTTGTTTGACTGCTGGGCGACTCTGTTTTCCCATACCACTGTTTAAGGGTCATCGGAACGCGACGTCGGTGTCTCACGACATTTTAGGGTTTATCCTTCAGACGGTCGTGCACTTTTCGTCAGTGTGTGGATGCATTTTCGTGTCAACATACTTTTTGGCGACTCCGCTGGGGAAGACATCAACATGACGAGCACATCTATGGCAATAGTACATCGGCCACAGCTACTACGACTATGGCAATAGTACCCCTATCGCCGATGGACCCTGGGGGCATGAACACGGAAATCGACAACCGCAACATCATCCTTCCCACTCTCGCGGACATCCTCGAAGAGGATCGGGCCGATATCGAAGCCAAGATGAAGGAATTCGACGCTATGGCGCCCCGATTTAACAAATCGGAACATTATTGAATTTCCAAAAAAACAATAATACAAGAGGTTCATCATGCGACAATCGTACATACGACAAGTATTCATGGTACGCAGACCATATTATTACATCAGAGTTAAATAAAAACAGTAATAAAAATAAACTGCATGACGAATGCCTTCTTCAAGATCTTTCTGCTTGACTGGGTCGCTACTCCAAACCATCCTCGTAGTAGGCATCCTCTGAAGTGTATCCAACGAGTATGAGTACAAAGGTACTCAACAAGCCACCGCAGATGCAAGTAATAATGCAAGATAATAACAAAGGAAGGAAAATGGCTAAAACTACGGAAAAGTACATTTTCAGTTATTGCATTTAATGTAGTCAAGTTTTAGCATGCGGAATAACAAACATGAACAACAATTATATCATCTAACTCGAGGAGTACGTTTTCCCTCCTCGCACAACAGTCCTTACATGTCAAACCATCATGCACATACATATTAAAAGTAAACTAACTGTGGGATGTCACGCAACCCGCCCTTGACCGTGGGCTTGGCTTTTCGAGAAGATTTTAGATTCTGATCAGAGATGTACTACTATACCCATAAGGCACGCACTCATCCCAAACACCAAAGTGTAACGAGATGACCCATACCACAAGAACTCGTGCCAAAACCTCGGCATGAAATGCTCCAAGTGATAACCACCCGCTCTAGGTTTCGCCGGCGCGCTGGGCCGCATCCCGGCTAACGTCGCACCCCCTTTTGTGCCACGTCGGTAAAAGCCACCCGCAGGTGCTGCTTGACCCATCTCCAAGTGGTGGCCTTTGTTTGGAACACTCCATACCTTAGTTAGGACTTACCCATTAGACTTGTGGTTAGTACGAAAGTGTATTGCAACGGATCCCGCTGACCGGTCCTTATAGTGCACCGGGTGCTACCGACAAATGCCCTAGCTTGCACCCAGAACCCACCATGCATACACTCACAACCAAAACTCTATCACCAACAGAATTCCAAAGATAAGGATAACGAGGATCATATAGTAGAACCAAGTTGCCACGACTCATTTTTAATCATATAGCAATCATGTCGATACATTGGACACTAGCTAATAATACTAATTATATGGTGACAAGGAGTTTAGGCTAGATAGTATGACTTGGGTTGCACATCAAGGTGGGGGGATCCTAATAAATATATTGTAAGGGTTTCATTTGACTAATGCATGTATATCCTATGTGTTTTAGCGATAGTTTAATAAAACATAAAACATGGGTTCAATATGCTCAAAAGATTGGTTTGGTGACTTGCCTTGTTCGATGAAAGGCGAGGGAGGGACTTCCGGGAAATATTCTGGCTCCTCAGCGACATCATAGTCTTCTCAATATAAATAAAATGAAATAAATACGACATTCAATTAAACAATCTAAAACAACACACCAAGCATATAGGTTTTGATTGGGTCAATTTAAAGAAAACCAAGTGGTTAAGTTTCTAAAATTTATTTTATGAATAATTTAAAATGAACTATAATGAGATATTGTCCTTTAATAAAAGAGATAAGAGTGTGAACAATTTTATTTTAAGTTTTCTAACCAATTCAAAATAAGTGGTTAAGAGAAAACTTAGTGGTTCCATTATATTAACAGGAAAAGAATAAAGATAAATTTTGCTGAAATTTAAATAATTGAATTTGTAATTTTCCTTAAAGAGCATTTGGATACTTTATTAAATAAACATGAAATATCCAAAGTAAACATAATTTTTTTATTGTATGAACATTTAGAGAATAAAATTACAAATTTTTTGAAATTGAAATGGTAATTTTTGAAGTTAAAATGCGCAAGATATGAATTTTAGAAGTTTAAAATCATTTCTGGAATTTAAATTAAATCCCAAAACAGTCTCGGGTCTACGGTGAGCCAGGCTCACGGTGAACCCGTGCACTGTGCGCGTGCACCGGATCAAGATCCACTGTTGGATCGCGATCGGGCTGTCACGGGCGGGGCGGGGGAGTTAAAATGACGTGGACGGCTGAGATTAAAACGTTGAACCGATATGCGATGAACGGACTAGATCCGATGCGGGTTTTAAAAACTAACGGACGCACGAGATTAAAACGTACCGCTTTGATCAGATCCGACGGTGTGGATAAAATCACGCACGTGATAATACCGGCATCGTCCGATCGCGATCGCACGACCGTGGTTAGATCCAACACGGCACGGGTACTCAGCCCATGCCGGTCGTCTTCTCCGGCGACGGCGAGCGGGCCAAAGGCCACGGCGAGCGACGTCGGTCCTAGCTAGGCCTAGAAACGGAAAGAGTATGCCAAGAGGAACACGGGGGTACCTTAGGTGAGGCGAGAGGTCGACGGGGCGTGGTCGGCAACGAGGGTAGACGGCGGAGTCATTCGGGTCCTTGTCGGCGACGGTGATCCGGCGAGGTTCGGCGTCGGCGGAGGGGTGGCCGAGGTCGGTGATGTCCTTGCGGTCCCAATGGTGTGGTCGTCTAGGGCGGGGGAGGTCACCGGCGATGGTGAGTGGCGACCGGAGTGGGAGTGGCGGTGAGGTGATAAAAACCGAATGGTGAGCGCTCTGTTTGTTCTCGCAGCGAATTGCCGTGGGGGTCGAACGCGGTGGAGGCCAGGGGGTTAAATAGGGGCGTTGGAGGAGCTCGCATGCAAGGAAAGCTGAGGGAGGACTTTAACTCGCCAGCGAGGGCTTGGCCATCCACGCGCTGCGTGATCCCGGGACGTAATCGTGAGGTTTAACGAGGGGAAACGGTCGGCCGGGCGCGGGGGACCGAGTTATGGCGCCAATTTAATGGGGGAGGGGCCGGCGAGGTGGATCCGAGGCGGGGTCGTCGGCCGGTGCAATTTGGGGGTGGTGGCGGGAGGTGGACGACGGGTCCGACAGGTGGGCCAAGGTGGTCAGCGGGCGCGAGCGTTCGGGTGCGGTGGCTGACGAGTGGGGTCGGGGTCGGCCGAGGGAGGGAGTCGGTTGGCGCCGACAGGTGGGGTTGGGCGGTCGGGCGCGCGCGCGAGGAGAGAGGGGCTCGCTGACAAGCAGGACCCGGGTGTCAGCTCGAGGCACGCAGGGGTAACGGGTTGGCCGGCCGGGAGGGAGAGAAAGGGAGGGAGACGGCCCGCTACTATTTAAATGATTTTCTGATTAAAAATAATTACAGAAAATTGATTAAAATATTTGGGCTACTTCCAAGGTTGATAAAAATTTGTAAAAATTCTCAAAAATATATCTTGGCCATGGGATCATATACAAAATTTTCTAGTCCCTAGTTTGGTCATTTACTCTAGGTTCTTGTTCAAAAAGGTTAAGGAGGGCATTAAAGGTATTTCTAAAACAAATAATTCCAGGAAAATAGGTTAATGGATATTTTTATTTCTTTGAAAATTTGGGGTGTTACAGACGCCCTCATGCTCGGGCGCTACACGAAAACTCGCATAGGCTTCGTCAAGGGTGACATCGACATCCCGAACCTCTTCGGAAACAAGGTACCACCACCATCCCTCCAGTCTTTCTCCCCCTTAGAGATTAGATAGGAGATAGCCGCTACAGTGGATCAGGCCGTTAGTGCTACATTTTCAAATCGACTACGGCCTGAAATGGAAGTGATGTTTAGGAGATTCGGCTTTTCCGAGGCCGTTTCTCACACCCCAATTGTTAGCCTACCCCCCGCGCACCACGTATACAGTAGAACCGATGGGAGCACCAAAAAAAACCGTTACATATACACCTCCAATTTCTGGGGCCGAGGCTGCGCACACCACTGTCGATTAGGTCGGCCCTTGGGCCCGACAAACCAACACACACCAGGCACCATCACCGGCAAACCGGCCCTGTGGCCGGTCAGGTCGCCCCACTTTATTACACACCGCCTGCGCCCACGCTTCCCTTTCACGTGCTGCCCGCACCTCCTGCTCTCGCATACCGGCGTAGGCCTGAGCATACCATTTATCATGAGATTGCACGAGACGAGGGAACCCACGACAGACCTCCCGACATACCACCATGTGTCGTGCCCCCGCACAAGAGACGCGCAGGTCAGAAGCATAGAGGATATTGACGAGCGAAATCGCGCACTTGTTTGGGAATGCACTGGTTACACGGATCGGGATTGGATTAGGGTTTACCGCAAGCCGTACCCAGATCATTTCGATGCCATCCCATATCCTCATGGCTTTAGGGTTCCTGAGTTCACCAAGTTTGATGGCGAGAGTAGCAAGACCACCCTAGAGAATATAGGCCAATTTCTAGAACAGTGTGGTGAAGCAAGCGGGTCGAATGCACTTAAGCTCATATTATTTTCCTTATCATTGTCCAGCACTGCTTTCACTTGGTTTTCAGCGCTACCGCCGAACTTCATCCAGACTTGGGCCCAGTTAGAACAGAAATTTCATGATTATTTTTACATTGGGGAAACCAAACTTAGGCTGTCAAATTTTACATTGGTTAAGCAGAAGACCAATGAGTTTTTCTCCGACTATATTAGGCGCTTCCGAGACACTAGAAATCGATATTTTAGTTTAAACATCTCCGAGACGGATCTAGCCAACTTAGCTTTCAATGGTTTGCATTCTGAAATTAAGGAAAGGTTGGACGACCGAAACTTCCTCGAGGTTTGTCAGGTTTTATAGTAGCCTTTGGACTAGGAAGGCCAAGCCAGGGGCAAAAGGTCTGTCAAAGTTTTTAGTGAGCCTAAGGCCGAGCTACACATCGTGAAGCACTCCGAAGAATAATCATCAGTAGAAGAATATTTGGCTGACATGTGCACGGCCAAATGGACCTGTCCCAGTGTAACTAAAACAATCGCGTGCTCTGAATTATGGCCGTCTCCCGCTGAGAGTCGGCCCAATGAAATTAAGTACTCATTTGATGTGGCCAAGTGCGATAAAATATTTGATTTCCTATTAAAAAGCAAGCTCCTCAGGTTGCCCAAGGGTCACGTCATTCCATCTGCCGACAACATAAAGAAGCGTGCATACTGTAAGTGGCATGATTCGTTATCCCATTGTACTAATGAATGCAATGTTTTTCGTCAGCAAGTTCAATTGGCCATAGATGAAGGACGATTGAAGATATATTCTAGCCCTAGAATGAAGCTAGATCATGATCCCTTTCCCGTAAACAACATTGATCTTGACAGGAAGAAGATACTGATTTAGCCCGAACAAGCCAAGTCATCTAAAGGAAAGGCAGTAGTCATTAGGAATGTTGGACCGGAAACGGCGACCAGAGGGGGGGTGAATGGGAGCTTTTAAAATTTCAGACTAAAAATAGCCTTCTTTTTAGTTCTATCTTCTGTGGAACAGGCTTCGAACACACCCTTCGAAGTTCTGGTTCGGAGGAATTTTACACCTCCGAAATCAGGCTTTGGAAGGAGCAAAAGTTCGAAGCCAAGAAGACTTCGCTCCACCCACAGCCCCGAAGATTCAGCTATGCTAAGTCAGTGCATGCTCCGCACACGGGGTGCCTTCGAGCAGGCTTCGCACTTCACTCTTCGAAAGAGCAACTAGTGCTAGGCTTCGTACTTCGAAGGTCTAAACGCACACAGAACACACTTCGCCGAGGACTTCGACAAGGAAATAAAACGGGTTTCAAGTTAAGCCAAAAATAGTGCTTCGCTAGTAATCAGAGAGGTCTAGCCTCTAGTTTACACAGAGCGAACAGACACTGAAAAGCACACAATTCACTCGAACAGACTTCTCACAACACTTCTCCAGAAAAGATTCAGTGCACAAACTCAACTCAGAAGAAGTGATACACAGAGAGATCAAAGCATGCAGTGAAGTAAGTATACAAGTTCAAGCAGTAAATGAAAACAGAATCAAAGCTTCATTACTTGAACAAGGAACCCAAAAATAAACTCACAGATCGGAATACAAAGAGTGTGGTGGTTAGCACAGGAGCTCAAGAATGGCTGCTCAAAGTGTTGATGTGACCTAACTAGCCTCCACTATTTATAGGCACTATTCAGCCCTGTGAATAGACTACTTTATCCCTAAGGTTTACACTGTTTTTGTCTCATCAGAACAGGGGGTACAGTTGGTAGACTACTTTATTTGGAGGCTTCTTTTGTCAACTTCGCAGAGGGGACATCATCAGCTTTTGCAGAGCAGACACGGTCAGCCTTTGCAGTTTTGGAGCCTTCTGAAGCCCCAATTCGCACGCGAGGTGTGTGGTAGCTTCGGTGAGAAGCCTTGAGCCTGACGACCTTCGCTTCACCGAAGTCAGCCTTCGATACAGAGACGGTTTTGAGCCGAAGCCGTCAAAGCCCTTGAGCCTTCACACCATCACCTCTGGAGTGGACCAAAATGGCTTTGTAGCTTCTCCTAGCTCGAACTCCGTCAGCCCATGTACCGAAGCCATGCATGGCCGAAGTACCTCAAGTCAGGCTCACTCCGAAGCCCTACCTTCGGAGTACCACCCTTCGAAGTCCCTCCTTCGTCCAAGGCCTCCGCATGAAGCATTCCATGAGTACTTCATCGCAGTGTCTCTCCCCAAGCACACTCCTCGACAAACCTCACCCGGACCATGCCTTCGATGCACCTCGACTTCTGAGACCTTCGTCGGGTATACCTTCGAGTGCCTCCCTCTGGAGCACACTTCAAACACCTTGCCTCATTGTTGTGGACTTTGTCCACCATACTCCGAAATCAGTCCATTCGGAGTACCCTTCGAAGTGCCTCACCTCCGAGGTCTTTGTCTCGGAGTACCTTCTCTCGGAGCCATGCTCCGCATTTACTGCCTTCTCCTGGCACACCTCGACCCGAGGTCCGACCTCGACCCGTTCGCAGCCTTCATGACCGAGCTCCCTGCTCGCTTGACATCAAGCCTCCCGCTTGACCCAAGTTCACCTGCTACGAACCGTCTGTCGCCTCTGAAGTCACCTACACACCACAGACAGACAGACAAGTGTATCCAGTACTCCGGAGACCTCTCCGGGTAAACAACCTCCGATACACACTCTGGTGTACTACCCAAAGTACCGAACCCTTCGGTACAATCCAGTCATCGTGTACTGTAGGACCCCTCTGATAGGCACACTCCGCTGCAACAGCTGCAGCAAATAGAGCCCACCGAGCCCTTTGGTGAAACAACCTCCGAACCCCTTTGGAGGGACCCCTTCGAATCAGAGGATAAAATCTGTCAATCACTCATCACAAACTCCAAAACCAACCCATGGTTTCTCAATCTCCCCCTTAATGAGTGCATTGACAACCAAATTTAAGTTCAAGAAAAGTTGAAAAATTTTAGCGCACAAGTGACCATAAAAACTCAGAAACGAGCCAAATCATGTCACTTGACAAAAGAATTTTCCTCCCCCTTTCAAAAAAAGGTAGAAGCCCCTTCGGCAAATTTTCCATTTGCAAGAGAACTCCAAAATTTCTTCCCCTTTGGCAATGCAAGCATCAAGGATCATTCAAAAGATGCAAAGCTTCGAAATGGGCAGAATTGCAAAGACATATAAAACAAAAATATGCCAACATTAATACCAATTATCACGTGCTCAGCTCAATTTAACATTCTCTAAAAAACATGATGACAACATGTGATTTTATCATTTTGAAATAAAAGCATCACCACTCAATCAAGGTAACTAGACAAGTAAAAGTAGGGACTGCACAAAGCTAGTCAATTTCTACTCTAGACAAACAAGTCCAGTTCAAGTGGAGCATTGAAAGCAAACTTTATGATCAATGAATTTGATGTTCTTTTCATAATGCCAGGGGTTATTTGTTTGTCTACATTATACTTTCCAATCAAGCCAAGCCTAGGCATGAAAGCCATCAGAAGCTTAAGGCGGTGATTTTGGCATACACTACACTATCCCAGTTCAGACCAATGTGCAATGGTAAGCAGTCTAGAATAGAGTAGTGCGACAAACAAACCCACCTGGATCTTTTCACTTGTAGCATGCAAATCATGGAGTTTTGGATTTTAACTAAGTGAACAATTTGTTTGGCACTTGATGAATATCCATGAGTGAATAGAACAAATTTTCAAGTTGCAATGTTTAGCATCCAGGGAAAAAGAGTCTTGCTATTTAGCAGATAAAAGATAGCTAAAGCAGTCCTGCCTAATCATGATAGATTCAAGACTAAGCAGTGAGCATGATTTGATTTTGGAAAGAAGAATCATGCACATCATGTTTCAGACATATTAAATAGGGTTGAGCTGACATGATTTCATGAATTAAAATCAGGCATATAAGTGCAAGAGATGTAAATGCAATTTCACACACAATGAGCATATGCAAGATAGTCAAAATATGCTCCCCTTCACAAAATGCCGTAAGGGTGACAAACACCAAGTTCCCCACGCAAGTAAGCAAAACGAGAAGCATCGAGGGGTTTTGTGAAAATATCGGCTAGCTGGTGTTGGGTATCAACATATTGAAGTTCAATATCACCCTTCTCATTATGATCTCTGAGAAAATGATATCGCACATCAATGTGTTTGGTTCGGGAATGCTGAACTAGGTTGTTTGCAATACAAATAGCACTGGTGTTATCACAGAAAAGTGGAACACTATTATAATCTAACCCGAAATCCCGCAAAGTGGAAACCATCCACAAAATTTGAGAGCAACAGCTAGCTGCAGCAACATATTTGGCCTCAGCTGTTGATTGTGCAATACTAGAATGTTTGCGCGAAGACCAGCAAACCAGTGAAGTAACCAGAAAATGACAAGTACCAGAGGTACTTTTCCTATCAACCCTACACCCAGCAAAGTCCGCATCGGAATAACCTCGAAGACACAAAGAGGAAGGTGCAGAATACCAAATGCCAAATTCGAGGGTATGTTTGAGATACCTGAGAATGCGCTTTACCGCTTGGCGGTGCGAAGCTTGATATGAAGCCTGAAAACGAGCGCACAAACAGACTGCGAAGTGTATGTCCGGCCTCGTAGCAGTCAAGTAGAGGAGGGAGTCGATCATGCTTCAGAATTCCTTCTGATCTATGGCTTCTCCATCCTCATCAGGATCCAATGCTACATATGTAGCCATTGGAGTGATGAGGGGCTTCGCATTAGCCATGTCGAATTTCTTGAGCAGGTCCTTGGTGTACTTCGTTTGGTGGACGAATGTACCTTGTTTGCTTTGCTTGATTTGCAACCCAAGGAAAAATGTGAGTTCGCCCATCATGGACATCTCGAACTCCCTGCTCATGGCATCTGCAAACTCGGCAACCAAAGCATGAGAAGAGCCACCAAAGATGATATCATCCACAAGAGGAAATCTTTGCCATGCTTGAGAGTGAACAGGGTTTTATCAATAGATCCCATCAAATACCCCCGCTCAAGCAGAAAATACTTAAGTCTGTCATACCATGCCCTAGAGGCCTGCTTGAGTCCATAAAGAGCCTTATGAAGTTTAAGGACTTTATGTGGGTATTTGCGGTTTTCAAAGCGAGGGGGTTGTTTTACATAACCATCTTCGCCTATGAAGCCATTAAGAAATGCACTTTTGACATCCATTTGATAGAGTTTGAATCCTCGGGATGTCGCAAAGGCAAGCAAAATCCTAATGGCCTCTAGGCGCGCAACAGGTGCAAAAGTTTCGGTAAAATAAATCCCTTCTAATTGAGAATAACCCTGAGCTACAAGTCTAGCCTTGTTTCTAACTACAGTCCCATCCTCCCATTGTTTGTTTTTGAAATTCCATTTTGTTCCAATGAAATGAACATTTGGAGGAGGATCAACTAAAGTCCAGACTTGGTTTCTCTCAAAATTTTCAAGTTCTTCATGCATGGCATTGATCCAACTAGAATCAGAAAGTGCATGACTAACATCTAAGGGCTCAAAAGAAGCAGCAAAAGCTGAATCAATGAAATGAGCATGAGAACGTGTTACCCTTTGATCAAGCTCACCAATGATCTGCTCTCGAGGATGCATCCTTTGAACGTGATGTGGAGCCTCGCGACGGGATGCAGTCTCCCCCTCAACTTGTGCATAGGAGTGGTCCAAGATGACCGATGTCGAGGTAGTTGCTTCAGGACCTTGTGCCAAAGTGGTCGAAGCGGGGTCGGCTTCCGGGGTTGATGTCGAGGGTAGTAGGGGTTCATCCTCGAAATCTCTAGGATCTTCTTCTTCGAAGATGGTCTGCTCCATGTCGTGTTCACTTGCCTGTTCAAAAGTGAAACTAACAGAGGGGGTTGATTCATCAAAAGTCACATCACATGACTCGATGACAGTGTTAGTCTCTAAATTGTAAACACGATAAGAATGACCATGAGTAGTGTAACCTAGAAAGATCCCGTCAGAAGAGCGCGACTCAAATTTATCTAAATTTCCAAGTTTTACGATAGAGCAACGACAACCAAAAACTCAAAGATGAGTAACTTTGGGCTATCTCCCAAAACGTAGCTCATAAGATGTCAAGTTCAAAATTGAGTGCAAAAAGATTCAGTTTGAGATGTAACATGCAGTGTTCATGGCCTTAGCCCAGAATTTACTAGGAGTCATATGCTCATTGAGCATCATCGTAGCCATCTCAACCAAAGTGCGGTTCTTTCTCTCAACAACACCATTTGTTGAGGAACCCACGGAGTAGAGAATTGATGTTCTATGCCATGCTCCATGCAAAAGTCAACAAAGAGACTGTTCTTGAACTCAGTGCCATTATCACTTCGAATGAATTTCAATGCACCAGGGAGTTCAGTGAAAAGTCTCAAAGCCAAGCTCCGAAAGTGTGAAAACACTTCATCCTTGCTGGCAAGAAAGAAGACCCAAGAGTAGAGAGAGAAATCATCGACAAAGACTAACACATACCACTTGCCGCATAAATAACTAACCCGAGAAGGACCTACAGTGTCCATGTGGAGAAGTTCTCCAGGTTGTTCAGTCATCACCGTGGTGACAGGCGAGTGTGAAGCGGCAATCATTTTTCCATGTCGACAAGGAGCGCAAACTAAATTCTTCTCAAACTTGAGCTTGGGCAATCCTTGGATCAGACCTAGGGCACTCAGATGAGCAAGCAACTCAAAGATCATATGCCCTAGTCTCCTATGCCACTTCCAAAGCTCAGAAGTCGAATGTGCAACAAGGCAATGAGAAGAACCAGATGACTCAGAAAAATCAGCTCCAAAAACTCTCCCAACTCTAAAGATCTTACATACCACAACGTCATCAGAATTGAGTACTTGCGAAGTATCATGATGGAATCGCACTTCGAAACCATCATCAAGCAATTGAGATACAGAAAGCAAATTGTATCCCAAGTTTTCAACCAAAGCAACATCTTTGAGAGTGAAATTTGAGTTGATTCTTACCACACCTTTACCTTTCACTCTACTCCTTCGATTGTTGCCGAAGGTGATATGTTCCTTTTGCTTGGTTGTGGTGAGGCTAGAGAACCATGCTTCATCTCCGGTCATATGGCGTGAGCAACCAGAGTTCATGATCCACGTGCCCTCCAAGCCTCGATCTGGTGCCTACACATTATAAGAAAATCTCGATCGCTTAGTGCTGGGGTGAATGAATACATGACGAGGCCTCCAACACTGAGTGATACGAGTAGTAGGCACAGTAAAAATAGACCGTCTACGCACAGGATAATCAGAATGATGCAAAGTGCTAGGTCTACCTACATGTTGTGACCCAAGTGCATGACGAGGTCTCCTACTCTGATGAGGTACAAAGCTACTCGCCCGGGTTCTACCACCATATGGAACATGGTGAACACTTCAAGGAGCAAAACCTCTCCGAGAAGTACGAGGAGCTTCGAAAACAGGATGAGAGTAAAACTCAGACTCATGCATACGTAAAGATGGGTATTGCATGTTCTGGAACATCATCGCCTGAGAGCGTCGCTCATCCTTGATGCGATGAAAACAGAACCCAACCAGATGACCCACCCACTGACAATAGGAATAATGAAAAACTCTCCTAGGGGCACTCTCATGGGTCATAGGAGCAACTCTCACAGGCTCCTTGGGCTTCTGTTGAGTGGTTTTCTTGGGAGGAATTTTCTTGGCAGGAGGAGTGATTTTCTTTGGAGTCGTGGTAGGCTTTTTGGCTGATGGAGTGTCTAACAGGGATATCTCATTCTCTAAGGTAGTGGGAGAGGTAAAAATAGTTTTGTTTACACTGTCTGAAGGAATCCTCTCAAAATCAAATCCTAGAGCTAACCCTGCCCTGTCAGAACACATCTTGGTTTTGGCCAAGAGAAAATCCATCCTACCCTTTCCCTCAGTGCATTTGTTAACCACCGAAAGAAGGTATTCATTTTCAGTCATGAGGTTTTCAGCTCGCTCTCTAATAGTGCCTAGTTGGTCCTTAAGGGTTATGCAAGTGTCACACACAAGTTGCACATCCTTAGAACTACCGGCCCTCTCCAATCTAGCCTCTAAGTCCTGAACATGCTTATCACGTAATAAGGGACAATTCATGCTTTCAATTATATCATGAGGACTAGAATCCACCATCAAAAGCTACTTCTGTGCAGTCTCAAGCTCAGAAAGAGTTTGAGCATGCACAGAACATAACTGAGCAAGCTCACCCATGACAATAGTGCAAGATTCACATTCAGCATCATTAATCCTAGACTTAAGCATGGCATAATCAGTAGAAACAGATTCTAGCCTAAGTCTAAGGTCTTTTCTATCTCTAGCGGCTTGCACAAGTAATCTATCTTGACCAAGAACTACCTCATTTAGTTCATCTAATTTAATTGAAAGCTGGTCATAGGATAGAGGTACCTCAGATGAGTCAAGCTCATCGCCGCTGTGATCACTATCGGCCATTGAGAAACCATGTTGAAGTACATGGGTTTGATACTCCATATGTGATGAGTGATTGTCAACGGAACTCAAAGAGGAAGAGAAAGGAAGACCTGCGGAGTCTGAGGTGCATGTGACTCAGGTACACGGGCAGCGAGCGATAGTCGGGCAGAGGAGCCGCAGAGTCGAGCTGGCCCAATCTGGGTACATGGCTAGGAGCGGCAGATGATCCATCGGTCTGTTGACTGGGTTTGACTCAGGTACACGGGCGGCGAGTGATTGCCGGGCTAAGGAAGCTGCTGGGTCGGGTCGGCCCAATCCGGGTACCCGGTGCGAAGACGATGGACGCTTTGTCAGTTTCGGCCTAAAACTGACAACCTATGATTAATTCGTTTTTAGGATATTAATATTTAGTTTTTAAGTTTAGAATATTTTTATTTGAGTTAGGTGATTTTTCTAAGAATATTTTAGTAATTTTCGGAATTTATTTTAGAGTCAGTTTAATTTACCCTAGGAGTAAATTAGTCTTTTCATGTATTAGGAGTCGCCTATAAATAGGCCCCTATCCCCCTGGGGATAGATGACTGTTTTTAGAAATCAATCTACAGTCCATCTTCCATCACCGCTCGTCATCTCCCACCGATATTTTCTTTTCACCGCCGCTAATCTTGATTCTCCGCTGCTGTTCGTTTTCTGCCATGCGTGGATCTCACAGCCGTGCAGCGAGGCGTTCAATTTTTATCGGCAGCCATTGCCAACACGCCGGAAGCTAGTTCCTAGCCATGGGAAAACGTGTCACAACAGGCGGCAGTGCAGATTGCTACAGCGACAGGAGTGATGAGGAGCTTGCATGCGGAAGCTTTGACCGGCTGAATGTTTTTGGCAGAGGACACATCACCTACAGTTGCATCGTGCGGTGTCAGTGCTCAAGGCGCGGCGGCCGAGATGAGGAGTAGCACCTACACATCGGCCGGTGTGACGTGCGCGGGTGAAAATTCCACGGCGTTGTAGCATGGTTTTTTCGGCATGGGCAAACAAATGCACGTAAATACTTTCAATCTAATCTACTATTTTTCAGTTAAGACTAATTAATTAGCATGCAAACCTGATTAGTTATTTCGTGATTAATTTTTATCTGCTAGATTTTATTAGTGTTAGCATATTATTTATTTAAGTTTTATTCTGTTCGTATAAAAATATATATATATATATATGTTTTTGTCGCAGTGATAATTTTCTGTCTAGTTTTCTACGTACAATATTTTAGGTTTAGTTCTGAATTAATTCTTAATGATCCATGATTTATTCATTTAATTAGTATTTTATTTCTAGACTGAAATATGATTATTTTGAGTTTTTATCTAGGTATTTTTATTTATTGTAGTATTTTTATTTAGTTTATTTTTAATATAATTTTAATTAGGACACTAGTCATTTTTAGGCTAGACAACTATAGTATCACTATTTTGCCTTGCTAATATTATTTGTCTGGTTAAGTTCATTTGAGTGTTGGGATTAAGATATAGTTTAGCAAGAAATTTTTAGGCGCCCATTCACCCCCCCTCTAGTTGCTACTTTTGGTCCTACAAGTGGTATCAGAGCAAGGTTAGGGTTTTCTAATATCTTAACCGATTCTAAACCTAGGTAGTGACCATGACATCTTCTGGTAAAATCCCGTCCCTAGAAGCTTTTGGCTACACTTATTGGAAGACTCGCATGCGAGCATACTTTATGAGCCAGAGCTCGGACATATGGGAGATTTGTGTTCATCCTAGTTTCACCATAACGACTATTGCTGTGGATATTGCTGCTGATGTAATTACCTAGCATCAAAATAATAGTAAGGTGGTGAATATTTTATTTTCTGGTCTAGGTCCTAGTGAGTTTGAGCGTGTTAGCCATCTCATCACTGCTCGAGAGATCTGGGCTACCCTCCAAGCACACCATGAGAGGACAACTTAGGTCAAGACTAGGCTATATCAAACCTACCAGCGTGAGTATGAGAATTTCTCACAGAAGGCAGGTGAGACGGTTGAGGCTTTATTTGGTCGTTTTCAATCGATCATTAACAAGCTTCGCGTTAACAAGGCCGAGCGTGATCAGCTGGTCTCGGATCATGAGCAGGCGCTTAAGGTACCCCATACCTTGGACCCTAAGATCTGGGAGATCAAGGTCTCTTCTATTGTTGAGAGCGCGTCTTATGATGCCTTGACCGTCACAGAGCTTTTTAGTAAGCTTAAGGCCTTAGAAGCCGATATCCAGTTGAGATCAAATCTCACTGGTTCTGGATCAAAGACTCTGGTGCTTGCGACACCATCTGCTGATCCCAATGCCATGAGTTGTACTACATTTTCCTTGATGTCTATTTCCGAGGAACAACTTGATATTCTAGGAGATGATGATCTATGCTTCTTTAACAACCAGGTGCGACGTGTCTATGATAAGCGGATGTTTAAGAGACACGACACAAAATCCGGATGCTTTGAGTGTGGTGATACAGGTCATTTCATTGCCGGCTGCCCCAAGCGGAAGAATTACAAGAAGGGAACCGACGGCAACTCCTACGACTCTAACAAGTACGACAACTCTACAAAGGGCAAGCCCAAGACGAGATTCTTTCAAAAGTATTTGAAGGACTACAGGCATGAGAACAAGAAGCGAGACAAGGCTTTCTTCGCCGAGATGGAGAAAAGCTACTCCAAGAGATCCTCGTATTCCTCCACATCTTCGAGCTCAAGTGATGAAGAGATCGTGATCAGGAAGGGGAAGGACAGGGATGATCCGGCGGGCCTCTGTTTCATGGCCTTCAGGGACAAGCCGAAGAGATGCTCACGTGACAGCCGAAGACCCCACCAGAGCTTCTGCTCAATGGCTCTTGGGGATAAAGAAAAGGACTCCTCCGACGACTCCGACGTCGACGATGATGAGAAGGTATCATCCTATGAACAAGAAGTTGTAAATTTAATAGAACAGAACCGTCAGGAGTTGAAGTATAGGGAGAAACTGCTTAGAGGGGCTAAGAAGAGGATAGATGAGCTTGAGAGTGAGCTTGCCACAACAAATGGCAAGATTGAGAGTCTGTCTTCTTCCCCTTGCTTGGGTGATAGTGGTGAGTGCCCTAACTGTGAGGTGCTGTTGTGTGACCTGACGACTCTTAAGTCCAGGTACACAGAGAGAGTAGATGAGAGAGACGCATTGGCCACTGAGCTAGAGAGCACTTAGCAGGAGCTAAAAGATGCTCATGCCACTGTCGTCGCACCTTGTGTAGTCTGCCCATCTCATTTAGCTAGTATAGCTGAGCTGAGAGCCAAGAGTGATCAGTAGTTGAGCGAGTTAGCTGGAGTGAGAGATGAGTTGGAGCAGACTAAGCTAGAGCTTTAGACCTTGTCAGTTCCACCCACTGTTTGTGAGAACTGCCTGACCATTAGAATGGAGTTGATCAAGCTAAAAGCTGAGAAGTTTGTCGAAGCTGATAAAGAGTGTGAGATCTGCTTGTCTCAGGTGGAGGTGTTAGCTTTTTTGAGAGAGAAGCTAGCTGATGTTCAGAACGAGAATTTTTACCTCCGTCAGATCCTGAGTTGGATTAGTGCCAGAGAGCCACGGCTCAGCATGATGATCCAGCAGTTCAAGAGACAGGATGGTTTTGGGTAGGTTACACATATACCAAGGCTGATTTTGAGAGCACCATTAGCCGTGCAGTGGAGTGGAGTAAGATGACTCCCGAACAGAGATATCCCAAGACTCACTCCACTGAGTCCTTTAAGGATAGTCAGCCCAAGGATGGAGTGATCCAAGAACAACCTAAAGCTCCACCTAAGAAGCAGATCTGGGTTCTAAAGCCTAAAATTCTCCACACTTCTCTTGATTCCTTACCTGGACCTTCTCACACCAAGGATGCTACACCCAACACCAGCAAGCCTAAGAACCCTAAGCCACAACAACATCCCAATAAGCCTACCTATCACTATGAGTTTTGTCAGAGAGACAGGCATCTTGAGGAGTTTTGCTTCAGGAGGAAGCGGGTTGAGTGAGCAGAGAGAGCTCGAGGTGGGTAGGAGTAGTTCTACCAGCAGGGTGGTAGACAGAGAGTTCCTTAACGTAGATAGAGGCTAGAGGCCAGGACACGTAGTGTAGGTGGTGGTAGAGGAGACGGTTTTCATGATCGTGCTCAAGAGGGTGGTTTCCGTTCCGGCAGAGTTCCAGGTCGTTATAGATACAGTTTTGGACCTCGTGACCGTGATTTTAGGTAGAACAAAGGACCGCGCTTTGAGCCGCGTTTTGGTCCCGACTCATATGATTCCTTCTGCTTTCCTACTTACGAGCAGATGGCTCGACACTGGTTTAGTACTTTTGCTAGACCTAGTGGTCGACCATTTGCTCCCACTCATGACCATTGATCTTGCACGATCGAGGACTGGAGGACGTATGGATCATGGACTCAGGATGTTCTCACCATATGACTGGGACACCGCAGATGGTTCTCCAGCCTCACTCCCCCGAGCTCCAAGGAATACATCACTTTTGGGAACAGTGGTCAAGGGAAGGTACAAGGTATTGGGTCGATTCGTATTTCTGATTATTTCTCTTTAAAGAATGTTGCTTTAGTTGGAAATCTGAACTTTAATCTAATTTATATTTCGCAACTGCTTGAGGATGGTTTAGAAGTGCGCTTTAAGAAGGGCATGTCTTCTGTTGTTGATTCTAGAGGATCTTTAGTTTGCCGGATCTTACCTTTTGGTAAGGTTTTTCGTATTGATTTCTCTAGTACTTCTGGCTCTTCTCGCTGTCTGATGGCCGGATCCTCCTCTGAGTTATGGAAGTGGCATAGAAGGTTAGGCCATTTGAGCTTTGATCTACTTGTTAGATTGAGTTCTATGGATCTTATCCGAGGATTGCCTAAGCTTAAGATGGAGAAGGATCTAGTGTGTCATCCTTGTCGTCATGGAAAAATGGTTGCCGCTTCTCACGCACCTGTGACTCAGGTGATGACGTCGTACCCTGGAGAGCTTTTGCACATGGACACAGTAGGTCCAGCTCGAGTACGCTCAGTCGGTGGGAAGTGGTACGCCCTGGTAATATTTGATGATTTTTCTCGATTTTCATGGGTTTACTTTCTAGAGTCTAAGGATAAGACTCTTCAGTATGTTCATGACCTGATTTTAATGCTGAAGAACGAGAACAATGGTCTGATGCGAGCAATTCGTTCGGACAACAGATCTGAGTTTAAGAACTCTCAGTTCGTCAGTTTTTGTAGTGAACGAGGTCTTAATCATCAGTTCTCTGCTCCTTACACTCCCCCACAGAACGGCGTTGTGGAACGAAAGAACCGCACGCTTGTCGAGATGGCCAGGATGATGCTTGATGAGCATAGGACTCCTAGGTGTTTTTGGGCAGAAGCAATGAACAGAGCTTGCTATCTTGCCAATCGCATTTTCCTTAGAGCCTACTTAGGTAAGACGTCATATGAGTTGCGTTTTGGTAGACAACCCAAGGTGAGTCACTTGAGAGCTTTTGGATGAAAGTGCTTTGTGCTTAAGAAGGGAGGGCATCTGGACAAGTTTGAGTCTCATCGTTGGGATGGAGTCTTTCTTGGTTATGCTTTGCATTCACGAGGCTTTCGTGTTTGGAATCTAGACTCCCTGATGCTTGTCGAGACTTGTGAGGTTTCTTTTGATGAGTCTTTGCCCTCGCCAACTCCTTCTTTTGAACTTTCTGGAGATGATGAGCTTGGAGAGTCCATATTCGAGAAAGATGATGACCCTCCTGCTGTTGATGAGGGTGGGCCCTCTGCACCGCCTGCAAACCCCACACCTTCTGAGACTTTGACTGAGGATGAAGACAGACCTCTAATTACTCCTTCTACTTCGATCGAGCCTCCTCAGCCGAGTCCAGAGGTGCCAGGTGTTGACTCCGGTGAGATGACTTCTCAACCGAGTCTAGAGGAGCCAGTTGCTGACTCTGGTGAGGTGACTTCAGATCACCTAGGATCTTGAGCAGTTCAGCGTGATCATACTTCGGAGCTCATCATAGGTGATCTTATGGAGAGATCCTTACGGTCTTCAGGTTGTTCTCTTGCTATGTTTGCTGAGTCTGCTTTTGTTGCTACTTTTGAGCCCCGAGACGTTTCTCATGCTCTGTCCGATTCAAATTGGATAAACGTCATGCAAGAAGAGCTTGAAAACTTTGTTCGCAATCGGGTTTGGACACTAGTTGAGCTGCCACCTGGATGCAACACCATAGGCACAAAGTGGGTGTTTAAGAACAAACAAGGAGAAGATGGTGTTGTGGTGCGCAACAAAGCTCGATTAGTGGCACAGGGTTTCTGTCAAAAAGAAGGTATTGACTTTGAAGAGACCTTCGCCCCTGTTGCTCGCCTTGAGTCCATTCGTATTCTTTTGGGCTTTGCTGCTTCTAAAGGTTTTAAGCTTCGTCAAATGGATGTCAAGAGTGCTTTTCTAAACGGGTATATAGAGGAGGAGGTCTATGTTAAGCAACCCCCGATTTTGAGAACTCTAAATTTCCACGACATGTTTACATGTTGCAGAAGGCTTTATACGGTCTAAAGCAGGCCCCCAGGGCTTGGTATGATCGCCTGAAGCAGTTCTTGTTGCAGAAAGGTTTCGTGATGGGTTCTGTGGACAACACTCTTTTCTTGCTTAGAGATGGCGCAGACTTATTGGTTGCTCAAATTTATGTGGATGACATTATTTTTGGTGGTTCTACTAATGAGATTGTTTCCAAGTTTTTTGAGTAGATGCATAGCCAGTTTAAGATGAGTCTCATGGGAGAACTCAAGTACTTTTTAGGGCTCTAGATCAAGCAGACCAAGAACAACATTTTCATCCACCAGGGTAAGTATACACGGGACATGCTAAAGAAATTTGATTTTGGTGGAGAGCTAAAGCCACAGATGACCCCAATGGGTACATCTGGAGGTCTGGACAAGGCCGAGGACAGCGTCAAGGTAAATGAGAGAGAGTATCGAGGGATGATCGGTTCGCTACTATACTTGACTACGATGAGACCGGATATTCAGTTTGCTGTAGGTGTGTGTGCGCGTTTTCAGTCATCGCCACGCGCATCTCACCGGCAGGTTGTGAAGCGTAGTTTTAGGTATCTTACATATGCTCCTAATTTAGGTCTTTATTATTCTGCATCATCGTCTCTTGATTTAGCTGGTTTTTCGGATGCTGATTTTGGTTGGTGCCGGCTGGATCGCAAGTCTACTTCCGGTACTTGCCACCTTCTTGGTTCTTCACTTGTTTCGTGGTCCTCTAGAAAACAATCTGGAGTTGTGCTTTCTACTACTTAGGCTGAGTATGTAGCTGCTGCTAGCTGCTGTTCTCAGTTAGTTTGGATGATTTCTACGTTGCGGGATTTTGGATTGTTCTTCCCTTCGAGAGTTCCTTTGTTTTATGATAGCACCAGTGCAATTAGTGTAGGGAAAAACCCATGTCTTCATTCTAAAACCAAACATATTGATGTGCGCTTTCACTTTCTGAGGGATCAATATGAGAAAGGAGTCATTGATCTTATACATGTTGATACCCATCAGCAGTTGGCTGATATTTTTACTAAACCCCTAGATCAGTGTACTTTTGAGCGTTTACGAGGGGATTTGGGAGTTGTGTACCCTTTTTAGGATACTTTGAGTCAGTTTTTTTCTTCTTTATTTTTTTTATTGAGTCTTTTTGTGTGCGTTCATATCATGCATAATCATCTATCACATTTTGAGCTTGCTTCTGTTATATGATTAATCTGCTTTTACTTTCTCTAGCTGGTATATGTTTTTTATTACTTGTCGATGATCATGTTCTGTTTCAGTTCACATGATATATCTGATATTTGTCATATGCATGGCTTTTATGCTTTAAAATTGAAAAATGATCACCATTGCTTCTGGTAACTAGCATGTGTAGGTTGAATGCTTTCGCTATCTTTTACATGCCTTGTAGCTAGATCCTTACTTAGATGCATATATGCAACTTGGACATCTATATGCTTTAAATATGAAAATTGTGCTATAAAAATGATAAAAAAATCAGAAAAATGAAAAATTTATGCATTTTTATGATTATCAGGAAAGATCCAGGTGGGTTTGCTTTGTCGCATTGCATTGTTCTGGACTGCTTACCATAGCACTTTGGTATGAACTAGGACGATGTAATGTATGCCAAGACCAATGTCTTAAGCTTCTAATGGTCAAGTTCTGGCCTAGGCTTGACTTGGTCGGTTAGCATAAGGGTTGACATGCAAATAACCCCTGGCAGAAATGAAAAAATAAAAAGAAAAAGAAAAAGTCTAAATTTTTTTAAAAAAGATGACAAGTTTGCTGAAGCACTTTGTTTTGGACAATGCTTTTCTTGGTAGATATCAGTTAGCTTTTGTATCTCATGCTTTACTTTGCTTGTCAACTAGAAAATATGGTGATGCTTTTGCTTGCGAAAATCAAAAATGCGTGCTAATGACTCTCTTTTGATATCATCTATTGCACTGATCATGTCATGTATCTTAGACAATATATCTTTTGCTATACCTATTAGATGTTGTAATTGCAGTTAATCATATCTAAGAAGCATGCTTTTCACACTCCACCTGCACCCCATCTGCATTCATGGCATATTTTGAGGGGGAGTTGCATTTCAGGGGGAGTTTGTGTCTATGTCTCTTTAGAGTGCATTTAGTCTCATTTGATGAGTCCAATAGTCAACAAGGGAGAGAAATTTTGGATATATTTTTGGCTTTCTCTGGGATTTATTTCAAGGGGAGTTTATTCTTGTTGGTAATTCTGAGATTTGCACTTGTTTTTTTGAGGCTTTATTTCTGGTTAACCATAATGACCATTTTTCTTGCTTCTGTTTGGCTTTTGGTCATTAGGGTTAAACTTTTATTTTCTTTCTTCTATTTTCTTTTGTCTTTGTTTTCCTGTTTCCACATGTTTTGTAGGTTCTAGAGATAAGCTGAAGAGGGTGTTGACAATGCACTCATCAAGGGGGAGATTGAGAAACCATGTTGAAGTACATGGGTTTGATACTCCAGATGTGATGAGTGATTATCAACGAAAGTCAAAGATGAAGAGAAAGGAAGACCTGCCGAGTCTGAGGCGCATGTGACTCAGGTACACGGGCAGTGAGCGATAGCCGGGCAGAGGAGCCGCGGAGTCGGGGTGGCCCAATCCGGGTACATGGCTAGGAGCGGCAGATGATCCATTGGTCTGTTGACTGGGTTTGACTCAGGTACACGGGCGGCGAGCGATTGCCGGGCTGAGGAAGCTGCGGGGTAGGGTCGGCCCAATTCGGGTACCTAGTGCGAAGACGGTGGACGCTTTGTCAGTTTTGGCGCAAAACTGACAACCTATGATTAATTCGTTTTTAGGATATTAATATTTAGTTTTTAAGTTTAGAATATTTTTATTTGAGTCAGGTGATTTTTCTAAGAATATTTTAGTAATTTTCGGAATTTATTTTAGAGCCAGTTTAATTTACACTAGGGGTAAATTAGTCTTTTCATGTATTAGGAGTCGCCTATAAATAGGCCCCTATCCCCCTGGGGATAGATGACTGTTTTTTAGAAATCAATCTACAGTCCATATTCCACCGCCGCTCGTCATCTCCCACTGATATTTTCTTTTCACCGCCGCTAATCTTGATTCTCCGCTGCTATTCGTTTTCTGCCTTGCGTGGATCTCACAGCCGTGCAGCGAGGCGTTCAATTTTTCTCGGCAGCCATTGCCTACACGCCGGAAGCTAGTTCCTAGCCACGGGAAAACATGTCACAACAGGCGGCAGTGCAGATTGCTACAGCGACAGGAGTGCTGAGGAGCTTGCATACGGAAGCTTTGATCGGCTGAATGTTTTTGGTAGAGGACACGGCGCCTATAGTTGCATCGTGCGGTGTCAGGTCTCAAGGCGCGACGGCCGAGAAGAGGAGTAGCACCTGCACGTCGGCCAGTGCGACGTGCGCGGGCGAAAATTCCACGGCGCTGTAGCACGGTTTTTTCGGCATGGGCAAACAAATGCACGTAAACACTTTCAATCTAATCTACTATTTTTCAGTTAAGACTAATTAATTAGCATGCGAACCTGATTAGTTATTTCGTGATTAATTTTTATCTGCTAGATTTTATTAGTGTTAGCATATTATTTATTTAAGTTTTATTCTGTTCGTATAAATATATATATATATATATGTTTTTGTCGCATTGATAATTTTCTGCCTAGTTTTCTACGTACAATATTTTAGGTTTAGTTCTGAATTAATTCTTAATGATCCATGATTTATTCATTTAATTAGTATTTTATTTCTAGACTGAAATATGATTATTTCGAGTTTTTATCTAGGTATTTTTATTTACTGCAATATTTTTATTTAGTTTATTTTTAATATCATTTTAATTAGGACACTGGTCATTTTTAGGCTAGACAACTATAGTATCAGTATTTTGCCTTGCTAATATTATTTGTTTGGTTAAGTTTATTTGAGTGTTGGTATTATGATATAGTTTAGCAAGAAATTTTTAGGCACCCATTCCCCCTTCTGGTCGCTACTTTCGGTCCTACAGCCATGAAGCAGAAGCCGGTGAAATCTCGTCCCTTCTTATCCTTCTTCTCCTCCTTCCTTGGAGACTCCTCCTCCTCAGAGCTCGACTCCTAAGTTGAGGAATTGTCGATGTCGCTGAGAGCAGCAACAAATGCTCTAGAAGCGGCTTTGGCTACCCTTTTAGCCATTTTGCCATGCTTGCCCTTCACAAAGGGTTTCCTCTCCTTCTTGTGGTATTTGGGGCGCTCACTCTCATCTCTCTTCTTGAGTTTAGGACAATTTGCCTTGATGTAAGAAGTGTCACCACACTCAAAACAACCACTAAAACCACTTCTCCTCTGATCCCGTCTCTCATGGTGAAAATGGGTGAACCTTCTAGCAATGAGAACAAGCTCATCATCATCCAGAGTATCCACCTGCTCCTTAGTGATGGAGACCAGGGAGGACAAATCAAAACCATCTGCAAAAACACAAGTGCCTGATGTGCTTGGTTCTGGAGGAGTGCCACCGCTAGTACTAGAAACCAATGCCAATGGTTGTGGCAAAGAGTTCCTATGCACTGCAAGAGATGCCTTGGCAATCTCTGTGGACTTTAGCTTGCTGAAGAGCTCATCACAGGTCAATGTGTCATAACCTGCGGACTCCTCAATGCTGGATATCTTCACTTTCCATATGCTATGGTCAAGAGCATAGAGAAGCTTGATAGCCCTGTCATGATCATTGTAAGCAAGCGTCTCGTTGGACCGCAAGTTACTTACTATTGCATCAAAGCGAGAAAACATGGCATCTATAGATTCACTAGGTGCCTGCACAAATAGCTGATACTGTTGATTATATGTGCTTTGGAGCCTGGCCTTAATCTGTGTAGAGCCCTCATGAAAAATAGTGAGTGTAGTCCAAATTTCCCTAGCTGTCCTAAGGTGTTGTACCCTATCAAACTCACTCCGACTCAAACCAATGAACAATATATTTCTAGCCTTGGAGTTGGCATTATACTGATCCTTCTCTGTTTGAGAGGTGCGAGTTTCAGGGATGGAGTATTGTGAGTCCACAATCTCCCAAATTGCATTTCCTTGGCTTAGCAAGTAAGCCTCCATGCGCACCTTCTAGTATGCAAAATCTGTCTTATCAAACAAAGGTATTTTACTAACTCTGTCCATGTCGCCAACAGATCACAAAACAGGTTAAGGTCAATAGGTGATCTTAACCAGCTCAGATACCAATTGTTGGACCAGAAATGGCGACCAAAGGGGGGTGTGAATGGGAGCTTTTAAAATTTCAGACTAAAAATAGCCTTCTTTTTAGTTCTGTCTTCTGCGGAACAGGCTTCGAACACACCCTTTGAAGTTCTGGTTCAGAGGAATTTTACATCTCCGAAATCAGGCTTTGCAAGGAGCAAAAGTTCGAAGCCAAGAAGACTTCGCTCCACCCACAGCCCTGAAGATTCAGCTCTGCTAAGTCAGTGCAGGCTGCGCACACGTGGTGCCTTCGAGCATGCTTCGCACTTCACCCTTTGCAAGAGCAGACTTCCCTCTAAGGACTTTGACCAAATACTCAGCGATAGCAACTGGTGCTAGGCTTTGTACTTCGAAGGTCTAAACGCACACAGAACACACTTCGCTGAGGACTTCAACAAGGAAAGAAAACGGGCATCGAGTTAAGCCAAAAACAGTGTTTCGCTACTAATCAGAGAGGTCTAGCCTCTAGTTTACACAGAGCGAACAGACACTGAAAAGCACACACTTCACTTGAACAGACTTCTCACACACTTCTCCAGAAAAGATTCAGTGCACAAACTCAACTCAGAAGAAGTGATACACAGAGAGATCAAAGCATGTAGTGAAGTAAGTATACAAGTTCAAGCAGTAAATGAAAACAGAATCAAAGCTTCATTACTTGAATAAGGAACACAAAAATGAACTCACAGATCTGAATACAAAGAGTGTGGTGGCTAGCACAGGAGCTCAAGAATGGCTGCTCAAAGTGTTGATGTCACCTAGATAGCCTCCACTATTTATAGGCACTATTCAGCCCTGTGAATAGACTACTTTACCCCTAGGGTTTACACTATTTTTGTCTCATCAGAACAGGGGGGTACAGTTGGTAGTCTACTTTATTTGGAGGCTTCTTTTGTCAGCTTCGCAGAGGGGACAACATCAGCTTTTGCAGTGCATACATGGTCAGCCTTTGCAGTTTTGGAGCCTTCTGAAGCCCCCCTTCGCACGCGAGGGGTGCGGTAGCTTCGGTGAGAAGCCTTGAGCCTGACGGCCTTCGCTTCACTGAAGTCAGCCTTCGATATAGAGACGGTTTTGAGCCAAAGCCATCAAAGCCCTTGAGCCTTCACACCATCACCTCCGGAGTGGACCACCACGGCTTCGTAGCTTCTCCCAGCTCAAACTCCGTCAGCCCGTGTACCGAAGCCATGCATGGCCGAAGTACCTCAAGTCAGCCTCACTCCGAAGCCCCACCTTCGGAGTACAACCCTTCGAAGTACCTCCTTCATCCAAGGCCTTCGCATGAAGCATTCCATGAGCACTTAGTCGCAGTGTCTCTCCCCGAGCACACTCCTCGACGAACCTCACCCGGACCATGCCTTCGATGCACCTCAACTTCTGAGACCTTTGTCGGGTATACCTTCGAGTGCCTCCCTCCGGAGCACACTTCTAACACCTTGCCTCATTGCTGAGGACTTTGTCCACCATACTCCAAAATCACTCCATTCGGAGTACCCTTCAAAGTGCCTCGCCTCCGAGGACTTTGTCTCGGAGTACCTTCTCTCGGAGCCATGCTCCGCACTTACTGCCTTCTCCTGGTGCACCTCGACCTGAGGTCCAACCTCGACCCCTTCACAGCCTTCATGACCGAACTCCCCGCTCGCATGGCATCAAGTCTCCCGCTTGACCCAGGTTCACCTGCTATGAACCGTGCGTCGCCTCCGAAGTCACCTGCGCACCACAGACAGACAGACAAGTGTATCCTGTACTCCGAAGACCTCTCCGGGTAAACAACCTATGATACACACTCCGATGTACCGCCCAAAGTACCGAACCCTTCGGTACAAACCAGTAATCGTGTACTGTCGGACCCCTCCGACAGGCACACTCTGCTGCAACAGCTACAGCAAACAAAGCCCACCGAGCCCTTTGGTGAAACAACCTCCGAACCCCTTCGGAGGGACCCCTTCGAATCAGAGGATAAAATCTATCAATCACTCATCACAGACTCCAAAACCAACCCTTGGTTTCTTAGGGAAACTTCACACACGCATGCTCATACCGAAGAACCCTGAGGTAAGAGTGTGGAAAGTAAATGTCGAGAAGCCATCTTCGGCTAGATCCCGCAAAAAGATGAAGGTAACTTTTGGGATGCTTCTCTGGAGGCATAGGAGAAGGGACGAGGACAAACACCCTCATCCACCCCTGCCAAAGAGGTCGAACCTTCAACAGGAGCATGAGTTTGGCCCATAGGTAGCTAAGGCCATTCCATGTACACCCTGTTCGGCCGAAGGTTTTGGGAGAAAATTTGTGACGCCTAGAACCAAGCTGCAAGCTTTATGGGCGCCTCCCAAGATGACTAAGTCCCCAAAGAGGCGATTGCAACATCTTCGTGTCGAGTATCTTAGAGAAAAAGAGGCCAAAGAATGCAAAGGTAGCCCACCGGGTGAGTCCATAGTTGTAGCTAGGACACGCCAGGTGTGGAGACCAAAGTTGGCTGGCAAGCCAGCTTCTACCCTCGCTGAGTAGGAACCGCGTCCTCATGAGGGACCCGGGGGCAAGTAAAAGTACTAAAGGCCGATTTTGGGGAAAATCTGGAGCTTAAGTCCCCTCATTTTATTAGTATTTTGTGCAACTCGTCCTCCTCAAATTCACATGCCTTGAGTTTTGAAATGGACGATTTGGTAGGCGAATTCATTTTATGCTCTTTTGGGAACTCACAAAACAACACCTGGGAAACATAAGGCCGATATGGACCGTATCGTCCTTAGCCCATTGTGCTTTTAGCTCACTAAGTTTGCTAAAAGGCAGGGGGCATGTATTGACACCCAAATTTGGCATTAATGGTTAAAATTATCAAAATATCAAGTTTTGGTAATTTGGGCCGAAAATATGCCTTCCCCGACACAGGCCAGTCCGACCGGCCATGGTAGGCCAGTCCGGCCGGGCATGTAGGCTTGGTCAGACAGGCCCAATGAGAGGTCAGACCGACCCAAGTCTAGGTTTATAGATAGAGTTTGATTCTGGGTTGTTTTTATCTATAAACAAATCATAACAACTTTTGGCCGAATCTTACTCATTTTAGGAGTCGAGGAACATGAGACTAGCCCGTATAAATAAAGGGGTGAGGTCGATTCAAGAGGACCCCCGCTTTCATATCAACACAAAGCCCTCGCTTTGAATCATTCTTTTACCTTTCAATCTATGTTCCTTGTCCTAGGATTAGCCAAGTAACATCCATCTTCGTGGGTTTGCGCTGAAAGCCCTCCGTTCGCCGCGTCGAAATCATGGTAACCCTTGTTGATTCGCTCATGAAGCTTTTGTTTAATCCGCTAAACGGATTTTTATCATCTTTATCAGTTTTATTGCTACTCTTGGGAGTTCGTCCTTTAGGACGGATTGCACTTGATGTCTTATTTTTGCAGGGGAACCACTTTCAAAATCATGTCCAAGAAGTTTGGGGTGATTGACATTCATCTAAAATGTCACCGGAGCCCTTAGGCAATTAGATCGGAGCTTGTCGGTCTGACTGATAGGGCTTCATCGGTCTGACCGAACATTGTCGTGCCGGGCAGTCAGGCTGTTGCTGGCACGGTCTTCGTAGCCCTTTGCAACACGTGCGCTGAGGCCGTGCGCCCGAAGGCGTTCTTTGGTCCGACTGAGGGGCCTTCACCAGTCCGACCGGACCTCTTCGCAGTGAACCACTCCGCGCTGCAGCACCCTTCGCCATCACGCCGAAGTCCTCTTCAGCAAGAAGCCCTCCGAAGAAGACTTTGCACCGGACTCCGTGACGCTGGAGTCCTCGGTCTGACCGAGGTCTTCTGTCAGTCTGAACGCCCGGAGCCTGCTTCGTAACAGAACGCCGAAGCTATTTTCGGTGACCTCTTTGCAGGCGTCATTTCGACTGGGAGTTCTACTCCGGTCCGACCGGTCAGCAGGACGAAGCCCCTTTGGGACGCTTCGGACTCCCTTCGGTACAAATCTAAACCGGAGTTAGTCTAGCCGGTTTGCTTTATTATCTTTTATTCACACTTCAGTTCATCAAACTTTATTTCTAAATATTTGTTTGATTGCCTGGCGACTCCGTTTTCCCTTACCACTATTTAAGGGTCGTCGGAACGCGACATCGCCATATCATGACGTTTTAGGGTTTATCCTTGAGACGATCGCGCACTTTTGGATCGTCGAATTAACGTCAGTGTGTGGGTGCATTTTCGTGTCAACATGTGCAAACTGTTGACTTCCCAGCGGTTTTAGAAGGAACGGTGGTGCCAGGGCGGAGATATGATGTGAACACGAGTGGGCAACTCTCTTGTTAATAATAACAATGATTTTTTAGCAATATAAATAACTCAATAAGAATATATATATTAAAAATACATTTACCTAGATCTCTCTCAAATATTGTAGTTAAAATTCTTATTTGTTCATCTTGTGGCAGTACAGAAGTATTATGATCAGGGCAGGGGTTTGCACATTAACCGATTAGACCGGTTCAATAGATTGATCAATAGTCACGCTAACATTTTTAGCACCATACTAACTTGGATTAACTTGCTTAAAAAAACTATCAATAGTTGTAAACTTCTTCATTAAACAAAAATATAAATAACTCAATAAAAATATATATAATAAAAAGACATTTACCTAGATCTCTCACAAATATTGTAGTTAAAATTCCTGTTTGTTCATCTTATGGCAGTACAAAAGTATTCTGATCAGGGGTGTTGACACTAAAACCTGTTGATCAAAATCCCAATATACTGACGCCGATTCGACGATTCAAAAGCGCGTGGATACCTAGCAGTGGCGAATCCAGGATAAAAATGAAGGGCGGGCTAGACTTTAAAGTTTAATATCAATTCATACAATTTAAATGAAACATACATCCTTACACAAGTCAAATATATAGTGCATACATAGTTAAATTGAAACATATTGTTGGGGGAAAATATCTCATCTTCGGAGTTATTGCCGGAACAACATAAAGGCAGACAGCGGATTCGAAGGTTCCCAGACGTTCATCTTCGAAGATACCCGGAGTCAAGTTCGAAGTACGAAGATAGGCATTGGTTCGGAGTACATCTTCGAACTAAGGCTTTTCAAGATCTTTTCCGTCAGCTAAGATGGAAGACTTATCTTCTATCTCATTAGATTAGTCTTTTACCATTTTAGCCCTATTAAGGGAGCCGAATAGTTTCTACTATGTCGGTTGTAATAAAGGGGTAAATAGGTCTTTTCCTTAATATTTGGGCCTATAAATACCCCCCTTTTTCACCCTGTAATAGGGACGGAATACAAGTTATTCAATACACACGTTCGAACTATTCTAAGTTATTATCCTTTCGGAGGCTTAGAACAGTTCTCTTCGCAAACACTTCGTTTGTTAGTTTCTATTCTACAGAAACCTGTTAGCGTAATCTTTTACGCCAACAGTTGGCGCCGTCCGTGGGGAACCAAGTTCTAAAAGCTTGTTCTCTACTGCTGACTGCACTCCGAAGAGTACTTACGGAGGGAGCCTCGGAGTCCCAAGACTCCGCGCACCCTTCAGTTAAGGGCTTCTTAGTGCAGCTCAAAAGCCTTCTCTCGACCCCTCGAGTCGTTTGAAGTCCCCCATCTCCAAGACATCTTAACGGCTAGCTATGCCTCCGAAGCGTGGTCAAGCTTCGGGTCCTCTTCGAAGGTCCCCTCGGACCAATGGAGCCGGACCCTCAGCTAATCCAGTGATTCTTGCAGAGACCGCTGGGCGTCGAGCGCCCTGGGGCCCTCTGCCTCCTCCTACGGTGCTTTAGACCGACTACGCAGCAAGCCGAGATCCAGAAGTGCCCTCCGAAGAAGACGAAGGCCCTCCCGAAACCAAGGCTACCCAGTTAGCCAGGCTTCAGGAGGAGGTATCCAGATGGAGGCAAGAGGCCGCCGATCGCCTCCGCACTCAAGCTTCCACCGAAACTCCAAGGGAGCCTCAAGACGATGGAGCCCGCAATCCCCCAGAAGTTATACAAGTCCCGGAGGAAGCTGAGAATGCCTCCTTCGATAATGAGTCTCCGTTACACCCTGATCTACAGAGAGTGCCTTTCGACCCCAGGTTCAAGGCCTCGAAGCTGCACAAATACTCCGGGGGGTCGGACCCCGGAGAATTCGCTCGCTCTTACGCCCTGGCAATAGAAGCAAGCGGAGCGGTGCGAAGCACCATGGCAAAATGCTTCCCCCTCGCTCTCGAAGGTGTGGCGCTCCGCTGGTTCTGGTCCCTAAAGCCAGGATCGATCAGTTCATGGGAACAGCTCAAAAAGAAATTTGTGAGCAACTTCCAAGGTACCTTCGTGGCCCCAATGTCCACAGGAAGTTTGTTTCAGGTAAAGCAGCGGGTGGGAGAAACCCTCCGGGAGTACTTCACACGCTTTGCCCAGACCAAGTCACAGATCAAGGGCCTCTCTACCTCCTCGGTAGTTGATGCTGCCCGTGAAGGGGTGCTGAACCCCGACCTCCTCAGCAAACTCCATCGGAAGCCGGTAACGTCTGTGGCACAACTCATGGCGTACTTCGAACAGTATGCCAAGGTGGAGGAAGGATGTCTTCGGCGAGTTGAAGCGACATTGCCCACCCTCCGGGAGGTCAAAAGGGAGCCTGAAGCCTCCGCTACACTGCAGCCTCCACAAGACAACCGTTCCAACGAGTACAAGCGAGGGAAGAAGCATTTCCGCTCGGAGGTGCTAAACATTGCTCCTTCGGCCTCGAAAGCACCTGCCAATTTCCAGCAGGTAAAAAATTTCAAGGCTGGGCCACCAAAGCCTCAAGAAAGGATGCCTGGTAGGCGCCAGAGTTTTTTCTGTTGCGTGCATGGCGACAACAGAAGCCATGACACGAAGGATTGCAAGGCAGTATTAGCCCTTCGGGGTGACTACCTTGAGCAAAATACCGGGCGGGGTACTTCGGATCGAGCTCCACCAACGGCACGCTCGGAGCCTGTTCAAACTGTGGCCCGAGCCGGTGCCCTCGAAGCCCCCATACGGCTACCGGTGGCCAGTATTATGCCACCACCAAAGCAAGAAGACCCACAAGACCGCGGCAAGAGAGTGGTCCTGCCCATCTCCGGAGGGGGGACCTTCGGAAGCATGTCCAAGAGACAGCGTCGCGAGTACGTCCGCGAGGTCGGGCACATTGGGACCGCAAGTTCCGCAGAAGGGATGCCAGAATGGTCCCGTGTGCCCATCTCGTTCACAGCCAGCGACGCGGCAGGGGTGAAGTTTCCCCATGCTGACCCATTAGTCATCTCTGCCGATATAGCAGGAGCAGATGTTCGAAGGATCCTGGTAGATAGCGGGAGCTCCGCGGACATACTCTTCGTCCAGGCCTTTGACCAGATGTGCATACCTCGCAAGCATATGCTTCCAGCAGCCCGACCGCTTCAAGGGTTCTCAGGACCGCCTCTCGATGCCCTCGGCCAAATAGGCCTCGAGGTTGCCTTCGGAGAGGGGCCTCTGGCCCGAGTAGAAGAGGTGATCTTCGATGTGGTGGATGCCCCTTACGCTTACAATGCTATCTTTGGTCGAGGGATGTTGAACCAATTCGGGGCTATAGCACATCACAATTACCTTTGTCTCAAAATGCCCACGCAAGGTGGGGTGCTTACTATTTCAGGAGACCAAGCTGTAGCCAGGAGGACAGAGTATGGCCATGGGCAGCCATTGGACCCCCGACAAGTGCATAATGTGGCGAAAAGCGCCGAGGAAATACCGAAGGCCTTGAACCCTCCGAAGGGATCCTCACTTAAGCCAAGCTCGGAGGGTGATGTCGAGACAAGAATAATCTCGGAAGATGGCAAAGAATACCCAGTGAAATTTGGCAAGGGGCTATCTCCGGAAATAACCGCCTCGTTAGAAGAAGTCGTCAAGAAGAATCTAGACATATTTGCTTGGACCGACGAAGACATCACTGGGGTCGACCGAAGCATCATCGAGCATAGTCTGCTCGTCAACCCGAAGGCCAAGCCGGTGTGTCAGGGGCTCCGCAAGCTGTCAACAGAAAGAGCAAGCTTAGCCAAGGCCGAATTAGAAAAATTGTTAAGGGCTGGCATTATCAGGGAGGTAGCCCATACTGAGTGGTTGGCTAACCCTGTTTTTGTAAGAAAAAAGGACTCGAACAAGTGGCGCATGTGTATTGACTTCACCTCGTTGAATAAAGCATGCCCACGAGACCCCTACCCAATGCCCCGAATAGATCAATTGATAGATTCCACAGCCGGCTCCGAATTATTAAGCTTCCTCGACGCTTATTCCGGGTACCATCAAGTATGGCTGAAGCGTGAAGACGAAGCCAAGACAAGCTTTATAACTCCTTCCGGAGTATTCTGCTATGTAAGAATGCCTTTTGGTTTACGGAATGCCGGAGCCACCTTTTCTCGCTTAATAGCTAAGGCTCTAGGTCATCAGATAGGCCGCAATGTCGAGGCCTACATGGATGATATTGTAATAAAAAGTACTCAAAAGCACCGGCATAGCCTAGATCTAGCTGAAACATTCGAGAGCCTCCGAGCATGTGGAGTACGCCTCAACCCCGAAAAATGTATATTCGGGGCACAAGCAGGGAAGCTGCTAGGGTACTTCGTTTCGAGCAGAGGGATCGAAGCTAGCCCAACGCAAATAAGTGCGCTGCAAAGGATGGCTCCGCCAGAGAATTTGAAACAAGTACAAAAGCTAGCAGGAAGGCTCGCAGCACTCAGCAGATTCCTGTCCAGGTCGGCAGAGTGAAGCCTCCCAATTTTCAAGGCGCTGAAGAGATCCGAAGGCTTTAGCTGGACGCCGGAGTGCCAGAAAAGCTTCGAAGATATAAAAGCATACCTCGGCACATTGTCAACCTTAATTGTTCCCCTTCCAGGGGAAGCATTGTTTTTATATCTTGCAGCAATAGGTTCAGCAGTAAGTGCAGTGCTGGTTCGAGAGGTCGAGCTTAAAGGAAAGTTGGTACAAAACCCAATTTATTTTGTGTCGGAGGCATTATCCGGAGCCAAGGTCAGATACTCCGAGCTCGAAAAATTTGCTTATGCCCTAGTAATGGCCTCGCGAAAGCTAAGGCATTATTTCTTGGCGCATAACCTCATCGTCCCTACGTCGTATCCTCTTGGAGATATGCTCCGAAACAAAGATTCCACAGGCAGGGTTGGAAAATGGGCAGTCGAGCTCGCACCCTTCGAAATCTCCTTCACGGCGAGGACGGCTGTTAAATCTCAAATTATAGCAGATTTCGTAGCAGAGTGGACTCCATCGGCAGTATGGACCCCGGAGGAACCCTCCAAAGGTTTCTGGACAATATTCTCCGACGGAGCTTATCAATCATCACGTGCCGGGGCAGGAGCCGTCATCTTGTCACCATCAGGGCAAAAGGCAATGTATTCCGCAATACTCAACTTCCGAACCACTAATAACATTGCCGAGTATGAAGGAATCTTGCTAGGCCTCCGAAAGGCTAAAGCACTCGGAGCTACAAGAATAGTGATCAAGACAGATTCCCAAGTCGTCGCGGGGCATATTGACAAAAGCTTCCAAGCAAAAAACCCACATCTCGCGCAATACCTTCAAGAAATCCGCAAGGCCGAAGCAGCATTCAAAGGGTTTACAGTTCGAAGCATCCCTCGGGCAGATAATCAACTTGCAGATATTCTTGCAAAAGCTGCAGCAGGAGCGGTGGACCTCCCGGAGGGCGCCTTCTATGAAGAATTAGAGCAGCCAGCAGCTGACCAAATACCCTCATCAGAAGTAATGTGCATTCCAACTACAGATTGGCGGGCTCCGATAATAACCACGTTGCAAAGTAGCATAGACCCTCCGAAAGGCCCAGAAGCTCGAAGGTTGAAACCAAGAGCTCGAAATTACAAACTTATTGGGGAAGTGCTGTACAAAGCCGGAGTATGATCACCCCTACTTCGATGCATCTCCCAGCCCGAAGGTCAAGACATACTTCGAGGCATCCACGAAGGGCTGTGCGGAGGTCATTTAGCCCCTCGAGCACTAGCAAGCAAGACGCTCCGGCAAGGGTTTTACTGGCCAACAATCGTCAGAGACGCTGAAGACCTGGTTCGAACATGCCAAGGCTGCCAATGGATGGGCAGACGGAGCCATCGCCCGCCAGCTCAGCTTCAAGTTATTGCCCCGGTATGGCCAATGGCTAGATGGGGCATGGACCTCATAGGCCCTTTCCCACCAGCAAAAGGCGGGTTGAAATTTGCGATGGTAGCAATCGAATACTTCTCAAAATGGGTGGAAGCGGAGCCACTAACAGCTATCACCTCGAGGAACGTGCAAAAATTCTTCTGGCAAAATATTATATGCAGGTTCGGAGTTCCCAGAGAATTAACGGTGGATAACGGAACCCAGTTCGAAGCTGATACCTTTCAAACATTTTGTGAAGAACTAGGCATTAAGCTATGCTTCGCAGCAGTGCGACATCCGCAATTCAACGGAGCCGTCGAACGAGCCAACGGGAACATCCTCTCCGGGTTAAATCGCCGAATTGTAGGATTGGCCAAGGGGCTATGGGTCGAAGAACTACCTAAAATCTTATGGTCCATCCGAACCACTCAAACTAGATCAACATGTTTCACACCATTCAGATTGCTCTTCGGAGATGAAGCCATGACCCCTACGGAGCTCAGAGGGGAGTCGCTTCGCGTAATTCAACCCGGAGACGAGGACGATCAGAGTACTTCAATAGATTTGTCAGAAGAGACAAGGCTTCGAGCTGTTGCCAACCTAACTAAGTACCAGGAACACACCAAAACGTGGTATGACCCGAAAGTCAGATTAAGTAAGTTAAAACCGGGTCATCTAGTATTGCGAAGTGTAATAGCTCCGGGGAAGCTAGGAAACAAATGGGAAGGACCATATGTTATCTTACGCTCAGGACGCCCCGGATCGTTTAAATTAGCTAATTTAGAAGGGGAAGAGTTGAAACATGCATGGCATGCGGAGCACCTTAAGAGATATTACGCTTAAGGCCTCCTTGTAATCACTTGTAGCACTTCCTTTTTCTATAAATAAAGCTAAGGGTCGAAACCTATTTTGCCCTTCGAACATCCCTTACTCCTGATGGACGCATTAGGAGGACGGTGATGCTAGTAGAGCCAAGCATTTTTCGCAAAGACCCAAGGGGCTGACTGCGAACCATTGGTTCAGTGGCTCCGCCAACCTACGGATTCCAGGCTCCGGCTTGTTAGGATCCGTAGAAGAGTCTAAGGACTTTAAATAAAACAGATTTTCAGCCTCCGGGTGCGAAGTATCTGTAAAAGAGCCGAAGGTGGCCAACCTACGGATTCCAGGCTCTGGCTTGTTAGGATCCGTAGAAGAGTCTAAGGACTTTAAATAAAACAGATTTTCAGCCTCCGGGTGCGAAGTATCTGTAAAAGAGCCGAAGGTGGCCAACCTACGGATTCCAAGCTCCGGCTTGTTAGGATCCGTAGAAGAGTCTAAGGACTTTAAATAAAACAGATTTTTAGCCTCCGGGTGCGAAGTATCTGTAAAAGAGCCGAAGGTGGCCAAAACCTACGGAGTCCAAGCCATTGGCTGGTAGACATCCGTAAAAAGAGTCCAAAGAGACCATTGCAAACTCCGAACCATTGGTTCGACAGAGATCGCAAAAATAAGCCGAAGGTGGCTAAAGCAAAACAGAATTTGAGCCATGAGCTTCGAATGTCTGTTAACACAGTCCAAAGTGACAAATTATCTAAGATACTAAAGTATCTTGAAAGTTATCTCAAGTAATTTCTTTCATAAAACAAAGGTACTAAATTGCCATTCTTCCGACTGCAAATAGTCGAAGACATTTTATAAGATTTTAAAAGATCTTTAAATTACAGAGGGGCTCCGAACCCCCCCCCCCAAAAAAATTGTACTCCGAAGTTTTTTCTTTGCGCATAACCATCTTTGAATAAAGTTCGAAGTTGCTTATACCCAAAGAGGGGCTAGTAAATATGGAGACAATTTTAAATCGGTATTCATTATTCAAACGAATGTGTTTACAGATTACATTATGAAAAATTGGTATCTATACCAAGAAGGAATCGAAGACCTCTTCGGTCTCTAGAGCTAGGGGTGGAACGACTAGTTCCAGCACCGGGAGTTCTAACAACTTTACGTTTAACTCTCTTGCCCCCTTTCGAAGCTCTAAAATCTTTTTGTTCTTGCTGAAGCTCGGCCCATGTTCGAAGCCGTTCGGGGCTTCTTTCCCAGCTTCTAAGATCTTCAGATCTTTTATTTTGAACCTCATATTCGTCTTCAGACCAAATAGTGTCTTCAGAAGACGAAGTGTTTACGTTAACCTCTTTTTCTTCCTCTTTAATATAAGACAATACATCTTTGATTACTTCGGGCGCAATTATGTCGGAGTCATCTCGAGGAATTAGAAATCGAGGACGCTTGTAAGTCTTTAGAAGTTCGAAGGTGTTCCATAACGAGCGAAGTTCGTCGTTAATTTCTAACACTTCAATATCTTCTATATGAGACAAAGCCTAAAAATATGATAAACAAATTTTCATTGATAAAGGTTCATAAACACGAAGCTTTACATAGTCAAAAATCCTAAATTATTCCTAAACCTGCGGGTTCGGAGGAGGCTGACTGCTTGAAGCTTGGTTCCGAACTTGCTTCTGGCGTTGGCCTTCATCGATCCAAGCCTTGATCGCGGAACGACCTTCGGCTCTCCATGAGGTTTGAAAGGCTCGCCAGGCAGCAGTCACGCCTTCGGAAGGATTTAAAAGCCGCTCGTCGTCGAAGGTAATAGAGCCCTCTGCGCTCGGAGTGATTGTTCGGCCCAAGTCCTCGTAGTAACGAAGTAGTCCAATGGCAGACACTTGTCTGGAGAGTTCTCCGTAACGAATACCCACCGTCTTCATTTGCTTCGCTGCTCCTTGGATCCTTTTTAACCGGCGCAAGAGAGTGACGTTGTCATCTGAAGGAAGTGATCCAGTAGTACCGAAGTACTCCAGAACACCTAGCATCTGTTCTATGACCTCCGTAGCTACCTTCTCAGACTTAAGCTTTTCTTCAATTAATGCATCCTTGCTCGAAGTCGTTTCTTCTAGAACTCCGGAAAGCCTAGCATTCTCCGTAGTTAAAGTATTCTTTTGATTTAGGAGTTGGCTAGCTTCCTCTTGAAGCCTAACAAGCTCGGAACCCGCAGTAGCATGCTCCAACCGCACCTTTTCTATTTCCGCTCGAAGCACGATCCTTTCTGCTTCGAGCTCCTTATTTGCAGCCTCCAAGCCCTGTCTGGCCCTGCGTTCTGTTGAAATCATATTATCCATTTGAGCTACTCTAGCTTCGGAGAATGATAAGTTGCACTGAAGAGCTTTGTTTTCTTCCCGAAGCTGAGCAATTTCACGTTCGCCCGATAAAGTTGCAGCACGGGCCAAGACCGCTTGCTAAGAAAAGAAAAAATCGAAGTAAGATATTATCCATGTATAATTTGCTATTGTTTCGAAGATGTTCCGTACCTGGTAGGCTGCTCGTTCCATGGTAACGTTTAGCTCCGAACTCTTTGCCTCGCTTAAAATAGCTACCAGCTCTGTCTCCCCGACTTCGCGACTGGCTCGACCCAAAGGTTTGAGCAGATTTCGAAGCCCAGTTCTTTGCTCCAAGAAAGGAGTTAAAAGAGGGAGCATTGCCGAAGCTTCCTGGTCATTCCTGCTCGGCAAAGTTCTGGAGGGTTCTCCTGAGGTCCTCGGAGCTTCAGTAGATGGCCCCCCCTCAGTAGATCGACTTTCATCTGTTGATCCAGACGAAGTTGATCCTTGAGTAGGGAGAGGCTCTATATGTCTTTTGCCCCTTCCAGGCCCCTGTTGAGCGACCTCCGGGTGCGGCTCCGAAGTTGTCGAAGGCCCTTGAATTGGACCTTCGCGATGTACTTCTACAGAAAGGGGCTCTGCAAAAGCAAAGGTATTATACATTATATAATTTTGCAGAAAATAATAAGAGAATTATGCGAAGTTTACCTTCGACATTTTGGGGGCGATCGAGCATCGGACTGCTCGGAGGATCAAAGGTGAGGTCTTCGTCTGAATCCAAAGTTAAAATTTCAACTGCCGGAGTATCTCCTTGAGCAGTCCTCCCTTCATCCAAAACTGAAGTTGTAGCAACTTCAACTTCACCTTCGCCCACAGGGGCTTCGATTTGCTCTTCCTCTTGAGCATCCGGAGTTCTTACTTCTTCAATATTAGCCTGAGACTCCATCATACCTGCAGTATCTTCAATATGAATATCTGTTTGAGCTGCATCTTCGTCAATCAACCTCACTAATAGTTTACCATCATCCTCCTTAGAACCGGAGGTTGAGGATCTTGGGCTCGGAGGTGCAGGCTTTCTAGGATTTTTAGCCACCTTTTTCACCGGAGTCTTTGCGGAACTCGAAGCTCCGGCTTCGTCTTTTCTCTTTTTGGGTCCTTTATCCGAAGTCACCCAATCCATTAGAGGGGGCAGAGTGAGTCCCAGCATCCCCCACACTCCGTTAAACCTTCCCCAACTTCCGACTAACTTGACTCTCCATTCTTTTTCGGTCGGAGTTGGAGCGCCCAAAATCTTCTCCGAAGCCCTTATGATCTGTTCCGAAGTAATAGGGGCTGAAGAAGCTAAAAAAGGAAAATAAATCAAGTTAATTTTTCTTCGAATGAATATGAATAAAACATATTGTCTTCGAAGTTACCTGCAGGGCTCGAAGTTGAAGCAATTTTTCGAAGACCGCCTTCCGAATCCTCTTCGAAGATGATAGGCCAGTTGGCCATCAGCGGAGAAATTTGCAGACCGAGGAATTCTTCGGCTAAGTCTCGCATGCTTAACCTTCGGCTAATCTTCTGAAGCAGGTTGACGCGGGCTTCGAGCTGACCTTCGTTGGGCTGAACTAAGGCTTCCTTCTGGAATTGGATTTCTTTAAGGGGTCCGGCCAGAGGACTGCTTGCCCCAACTTCGGCATAAAACCATCTCAGAACCCAATTGGAAACTGAAGGGCATACTCATCTCGAAGCCTAAAGTTGATACTACCGAAGGCTACTACTACTTTTTCACCTCCGGGGCCTACGAAGGTCTTTGGTTGGCATGTTGCTCTATGAAGTGCAGCGAAGATCTCTGCCCTCCCCTCACAACCTTCGGCTCTCAATGCCCATTCGAAGATAGCCAGTCTAGCTACTACATTCGGAGATAACTGAGGGAGGGTGACATGGAATAGATCGAGTACCTCCGCTAGGAAATCTACTGCAGGAAGGCCCAAACCGGCTTCGAAGAAGGCTTCGAAAACAACTATTTATCCGGGCCTTGGGGACGGAATAAGTTCTTTACCGGGCTTACGGATCATCACTCCAGTGCTAATTTTCCCTTCTACTGCGATTGCCAATGACTCTCTCTTGCAGGTAGAAGGCCCCAATTGGAAAGATTGATCCAAATATTTTGTTGATGGCGGGCACAGACCTTGATCATCGATATTTTGGGGATTTCTCCCTCCTGCCGCCATGGATGTCGCTACAGATGCCGGAGGTGCGTCGCCATTGCTGCCACTGCTGCTGCGACTGTGGCCTCCTGCCTAGCCAAAGCTGAAGGCCCCGCACCTTTGGTCTTCGCCATTGCAGTCACTGGGTTGTTTTGGAGAAACTGGAGGCTAGGGCTCAAGAAATCAAACGGCTCAAAAGGCTTTTGATTGCGAGAAAGCGGTGAAAAGGTAACCGGGTAAGTTCTAGACCTTCTATTTATAGCCTAGATTTTACTTTTTTACCGTTAGTCCATGCCGTTTCGCATTCCTGCCGTTACTTTTCTCCGAAATTAACGCATTCTACAGTTTCCGTTAGAAACAGAAAGCTAACGGCTATTTTCTCTAAGTCTAAAAAACTTTCGAACTTCCTGAGTCGGTTCTAAGATAGTTCGAAAAGCAATTATCCTAAGACTGATTCGGAGTTTATATCTTCATGCATTTCGGAGATGAACTAAAAACCAATAACCCCTATGTTTGGTTATCTTTTCCTTCCGTATACTGCTCTCCTAACATTACAGGTTAAACGGAGAAGCGTATTCGAGGGGCTACTGTTGGGGGAAAATATCTCATCTTCGGAGTTATTGCCAGAACAACATAAAGGCAGACAGTGGATTCGAAGGTTCCCAGACGTTCATCTTCGAAGATACCCGGAGTCAAGTTCGAAGTACGAAGATAGGCATTGGTTCGGAGTACATCTTCGAACTAAGGCTTTTCAAGATCTTTTCCGCCAGCTAAGATGGAAGACTTATCTTCTATCTCATTAGATTAGTCTTTTACCATTTTAGCCCTATTAAGGGAGCCGAATAGTTTCTACTATGTCGGTTGTAATAAAGGGGTAAATAAGTCTTTTCCTTAATATTTGGGCCTATAAATACCCCCCTTTTCACCCTGTAATAGGGACGGAATACAAGTTATTCAATACACACGTTCGAACTATTCTAAGTTATTATCCTTTCGGAGGCTTAGAACAGTTCTCTTCGCAAACACTTCGTTTGTTAGTTTCTATTCTACAGAAACCTGTTAGCGTAATCTTTTACGCCAACACATATATTAACAAAATACATACTACTAAGTCGCTGCAATTCTTTTATAGGGCAAAGATACTTTATGGTTTTTCAATGCTTGGAATCGCTTCATGATTGCATCATCATCGATATTTTTGAATATCTCTCGCTCAGTCTAGCATACCATCAAATCATTAAGCCAACTCTCTGATATCTTATTACGCAAATCTGTCTTAATAATGTTCATTGCTGAAAATATATGCTCAACAGATGATGTATCAACAAGAAGAATCAATGCTAGTTCGATGAGACGATACACTAATGGAAATGTTCTATGTTTTTTGAATTTGACTATCAATTGAGCAAGGCTTGAAATATCACTGCATTCCTTAAATTCCTAACATACTTATATAATGTTCACATATAAATTTTATCAAAAAATTAGTTTGATAGTCTGATAGATATACCTTGGGCTAGGTTTGGGACTCGTGTGGCTAGATGCTCCTGCTTGCTGCCCGGTGCCCGCCTGCGGCCTGCGCCCGTGCGGCGTGCCTCTGTGCTGGCACTACGGTGCTATGGCCTATGGATGCTGCCGGCTGCTCGACACCCCGAGCCCCTGACACCGCCAGTCGCCACTACCCACTGCTCTGATTTGTGCGACTGCGCTTGTGTGGCTGTGTGCCCTAGCTTGCCTTGGTATTGGGCTCTTGGCTAGCTAAAAAAATTGGGCCAAATGGGCCAAGCATCCAAACGGCCAGGCGGGCCAGCTAAAAAATTAAGCCCAAGTGCAAGTGACTAATGCAGGAGAAAGTCAGGCAGACTCTTCTTCTTCCCCAAGACACCGATCTAGACACATGTAGGCTCGCCACCGATTGTAGATGAAAATATGATATATATATATAATTCACAAAAATCGGAGGTAGGCTACAGCCTAATGAAGCCTAGCTCTTGGATCCACCCTTGATACCTAGAGATAACCCTAGGCGTGACACAACGCCGACATCACGTTCCGATGACCCTAAATAGTGACAAGGGAAACTTGAGTCACCAGGTAATTAAACAATACTAAAATATTATTTAACTAACCAAATTGTCGGGGGAGTTGATCAAATCAGCCAAGTCAGGGCCGTTCAGACCGAGGTGTACACAGCAGCCAGACCGGCCAAGGCGATCCGGTCATACCGACAATACACCACCGGTCAGATTGATGGTGTGAAGGGTTTGTCGAAGGGTGGCCTCTAGCATATACTGCGAAGGGTGGCTGAAGGGGGCCTCATCCCTTCAGTCGGTCAAACCGAAGGTAAGTCTCCAGTCAGACCGAACTGCGCGAGGGGAACTCCGAAGGGTGGCTCCGGCGTCTGCTGCGAAGTATTCCCGAAGCCCTCTACGAATCCTGGTCAAACTGGCCTCGTGCCTCCGGTCAGACCTTAGCGTGTTGGCTCATCACATGATGACACGACACAGGCCATTCAAACCAGAGCGGAGCCGTCAGTCAGACCGATAATGTCCGAAAGTTGGCCTTTGGACTTCGGCGACCATGTTGACGATGGTAGATGGATTCAAAACTCTTTGGTGATGAAGATGAGATGAAAATACTACAGAAAGACCAAAATATGAGAGGCAATTCGTCCAAGAGACCAAATTACCAATAAAATCCATTGAGTGGATTAAACATGTGATTTACATGCGAATCAACAAGGCTTAACATGATTATGACGCGACGAATGGTTTACAACGCAAACCAACAATGATGGATGCATTAAACTAATCTTAGGCAAGGATGTAGATTTAAAAGTAAAGGTACAATTAAAGATAATAATAGATTGGATCTGTTAGGATTTCGAGGGGTCCCTTGAATCGGTCTTGCCCCTATATTTATAGGGGTTGGACATCATGTGCCTGGGCTATAATTTGACTTAGGTACGAGTCCAAGTAGTTAGAAATTGATTAGAGATAAAAATACCCCAAAATCAATAAATCTGAATCAGACTCAGATTGGGCTGGTCTGACCGGGCTTACGTGGCCGGTCATACCGGGCCTACATGATCGGTTGGACCGGCCTGTGCTAGGTCTGGCATATTTTCGGCCCAAAATTACCAAAATTGATATTTTGACAATTTCGACCATTAATGCCATTTTTTCCCATCAACACATGCCCCCTGCGTTTTGGCAAACTTAGTGAGCCAAAAGCACAATGATCTAAGGGCGATATACTCCATATCGGCCTTTTGATACTTGAAGTGTTTTGCCACACACTTAGGAAGTACTTTTTAAGATACCTACCATACAAAGCTCTTCGAAATCGCTCTCCTTGCAAACACTCTAGAAAATATGCATTATTTGGAGCGATTTCAACAACTCTAAAAGAACCTTCCCAACAAGGCGACCATTTACCAAACTTTGGGCTTTTAGTGCCTAAAGGCAAAATCGTCTTCCAAATCAAGTCACCAACTTGAAATGATTTTGATTTCACATTTTTATTATAAGCTCTATCCATTCTTATTTTGTCTCTTTCTATTGCCTCATGAGATCTCAATCTCATATCAGTCATTTCCTCCAAATTGTCCTTCAAGAGAACTTCATAATCACTGATCGATAAGTCATCTTGCTTAAGCAACCTAAAAGAGTCAAGATTCACCTCTACGGGTAAAACGATTTCTTGTCCATACACCAACTAATATGGACTTACCTTGGTGGCGCCATGCTTTACAACTCTACATGCCCATAATGCCACAGAAAGCACTATATGCCACCATCTAGAAAACTCTTCAATCTTTTTCTTAATAAGCTTAATCATTGTTTTATTACTAGACTCGGCCTAAGCATAGTATGGTGAAGAGTTTATCAACTTTATACCATAAGATTTAGCAAAATCACACACCTCTTTAGAAACAAACGAAGCACCCTAATCTGTAGTAAGAGTTTGAGGAATACTGAATATATGTATAATGTGCTTCAAGATAAAATCAATTACCTCGTTTTGCGTCATGTTCATGAGAGGCACGACTTCGGTCCACTTGGTGAAGTAATTCATAGTCATCAACACAAACCGATTCGATGCATGAGCAAGCTGAATATTACCAAACCTTTGACATGCTTCACATCTTCGATAGTACCTAAAACTGTCTTCAGTCATAGTCGGCCAATAAAAAACCCGCTCTTTTGAGCATCCAACTCATTTTCTGAGCCGACTAGTGAGTACCACAAAGTCCTTCATGTACTTCACCCATAAGAAGTCTAGAGTGATCAGCATTCAAACTTTTCAAAAGTAATTTGTCAATTGTTCGACGATACAACTCATCATCAAGCAACACAAATTTAAACACTGGTCTCCGAACTTTCCAATCAACCTGCTTACTAGAATCTCTCAAATATTGAATAATTGGAGTCATCCAATCATCCTTGTGATTTCTCGAAGTACTCGCCAAATTCTAACTTTAATTGGCGTTCATATAAAAAATGGAGTTTCCCCTTGAGCCTTGGACCAGTTTGGCTCATGTCAGTCAGACCGGCCATAGTGGGCCAGTCAGACTGGCCTAGCATGGCCGGTCAGACCAACTACAGACTAGTAGTGGTACCGGCCATGTCAGGTCGGTCAGACCGATGTGTGTTGACTCGCATGGTAAAAATAAATCAAGCATCGATTTTTCTTGTGCGAAACATTTACCCCTTTTAATGTGGTAACTAGATGCTTGCTGAGCCAAATAATTTTCCATTGAGTTGGCTTCTTTAGACACATGTGAAATCTCAAAGTCATCAAAAGTGCCAATTATGTCTAGACATTTATCCAAATAGCTATTTAGTAAACCATTAAAGCATTGAGCACTTCTAGCTACTTGTTGAACAAATAATAGAGAATCACCATATGATTGAACATATTTAACATCCATGGAGCTCAACAATTCAAGTCCTAGCAATAAAGCTTCATATTCGGCTTGATTATTAGTACAAGAAAATTCTAATCAGGACGAGGTCTCGAAACTCATACCACTAGGTGACATGAGCACAACTCCAACACCTTGGCCATTCTTGCAAGCCGAACCATCAAAGTAAAGTTTCCATGGCACTAGCTCAATCAGAGAAGTATCATTACTCCAATTGACATCTACATGGTGATCAAATATAAAATTTGCAAACAATTTGCCCTTTCATAACTTTCAAAGGTTCGTAAGCCAAATCGCACTCAATTAAAGCATAAGCCCATTTTTTTAATCTCCCACTTAGAATCAGCTTTTGTAGCATGTATTTTATGACATCAGTTTGACAAGTAACAATACATGTGCCAGATAGAAGATAGTGGCAAAGTTTGGTACATGCATAATATAGTGATAAACATAAACGCTCTAAGAACACGTACCTCATCTCGACATCTAACAAGCGGGGACTCAAGAACGTGATGATGTACTCCTTTTCCTCTACCTCCTGAGTAAGCACAGCTCCTATCACGCTATCTTCTACAACAATGTATAGCCGAAACAGAATCCCGACTTTTGGTGCTCTTACCACAGGCGGTGATGACAGGCATTCCTTGATTCGATCAAAATCATGTTTCTGGCTTGCCCCCAAAGTGAATTCGGCTTCGTTATTTAGCTAAAGTATGGGGACGAAAGCATCAATCTTGCCAGATATGTTAGATATAAAATGACGCAAATAGTTTACCTTGCCTAGCAACTTTTGCACATCTCTCTTGCATGTCGGCGCTTCCAAGTTCTTAATCTTCTCAAGCCTCATAGGATCAATTTCTATACCTCTTTCATGAATCATGAATCTGTTGATAGCAAAAAATGACATTAATGGTCAAGATTGTCAAAATATCAATTTTGGTAATTTGGGCCAAAAATACACAAGTCCTGGTACAAGCCGAAGCCTTATAGGGCCCAAGGCCGATCAAACATTAGGCTTCAGATGCCTTTTAGCGGTCTGCTAGCTTTGGCCCGAAGGCCCTTCGGAGGCCTGCCTCACCGAAGCTTCGGCCCGAGGAGCAAGCTTCGGCAGGCCTGCCGAAGGCCCACTTCGGACTGGCTTTGGAGATAGAGTTTGATACTGATTCTGGTTGTTTTTATCCCTAAACTTGATTAGGCCGAGTCTTATTAGATTAGTTTTAGAGATAAGAAGACTATCCCCTATAAATATAGGGGTGAGATCGGTTCATCAACCTTGCACAACACAAGCCAATCTCAAACCCTATTTGGAACTGTACCTTTACTTTCATTTACTTTCCTGTACTACCTTCGTGGGTTTGCCTATAAGCCCTCCACCGTCCACTTCAAAATAGTGGTAAGCCTTGTGTTTGACCAGAAACGGCGACCAGAGGGGGGGTGAATGGGAGCTTTTAAACTTTCAGACTAAAAATAGCCTTTTTTTTAATTCTGTCTTCTGCGGAATAGGCTTCGAACACACCCTTCGAAGTTTTGGTTCGAAGGTAGTTTACAGCTCCGAAAACAGGCTTCGCAAGAAGCAAAAGTTCGAAGCCAAGAAGACTTCGCTCTACCCACAACCCCGAAAATTCAGCTCTGCTAAGTCAGTGCAGGCTCCGCACACAGGATGCCTTCGAGCAGGCTTCGCACTTCAACCTTCGCAAGAGCGGACTTCCCTCTGAGGACTTCGATCAGCTCTGCTAAGTCAGTGCAGGCTCAGCACACAGGGTGCCTTCGAGCAGGCTTCGCACTTCACCCTTCACTAGAGCAGACTCCCCTCTGCATACTTCGACCAAATACTCAGCGACAGCAACTGGTGTTGGGCTTCGTACTTCGAAGGTCTAAACGCACACTGAACACTCTTCGCCGAGGACTTCGACAAGGGAAGAAAATGGGCTTCGAACAGTGCTTCGCTAGTAATCAGAGAGGTCTAGCCTCTAGTTTACACAGAGCGAACAGACACTGAAAAACACACTTCACCCAGACAGGCTTCTCACACACCTCTCCAGAAAAACTCACAAGAAGAAGGTGCACAGACAAATCTAAGCATGTAGTGAAGTACACATACAAGTTTAAGCAGTAAATGAAAACAAAATCAAATCTTCATTGCTTGAACAGGGAACACAAAATGAACTCACAGGATGAATACAGAGAGTGTGGTGGCTAGCACAGGAGTTCTACAATGACTACTCAAAGTGTTGATGTGACCTAGCCAGCCTCCACTATTTATAGGCACTATTCAGCCCTGTGAATAGACTACTTTACCCCTTCGCAGCCTTCCTGATGGAGCTCCCTGCTCCCCTGGCATCAAGCCTCCCGCTTGACCCAGGTTCACTTGCTACGAACCGTCCGTCGCCTCCGAAGTCACCTGCGCACCATAGACAAATAGACAAGTGTATATAGTACTCCGGAGACCTCTCCGGGTAAACAACCTTCGGCACACACTCCGGTGTACCGCCCAAAGTACCGAACCCTTCGGTACAACCCAGTCATCGTGTACTGTCGGACCCTCTGATTCGAAGGGGTCCCTCCGAAGGGATTCGGAGGTTGTTTCACCGAAGGGTTCGGTGGTTGTTTCACAGACTCCGAAACCAACCCTTGGTTTCTCAATCTCCCCCTTGATGAGTGCATTGACAACCAAATTCAAGTTCAAGAAAATTTGAAAAATTTCAGCACACAAGTGACCATAAAAACTCAGAAACGAGCCAAATCATGTCACTTGACAAAAGAATTTTCCTCCTCTTTTTCAACAGAGTAGAAGCCCCTTCGGCAAATCTCCCCTTTGCAAGATAAAAACTCCCCCTGAGTTATTTTCCCCCTTGCTGCAGAGAACTCAAAAATTTCTCACCCTTTGGCAATGCAAGCATCAAGGAGCATGTAAAAGATGCATAGCTTCGAAATGGGCAGAGTTGCAAAGACTCATAAAGCAACAAATATGCCAACATTAATACCAATTATCATGTGCTCAGCTCAATTTAACATTCTCTAAAAACATGATGACAACATGTGATCTTATCATTTTGAAATAAAAGCATCACCACTCAATCAAGGTAACTAGACAAGTAAAAACAGGAATTACGTAAATCTAGTCAATTTCTACTCTAGACAGACAAGTCCAATTCAAGTAGAGCATAAAAAGCAAACTTGATGATTAATGAATTTCCTGTTCTTTTCATAGTGCCAGGGGTTATTTGTTTGTCTACCTTATAATTTCCAATCAAGCCAAGCATAGGCATGAAAGCCATCAGAAGCTTAAGGCGGTGATTTTGGCATACACTACACTATCCCAGTTCAGACCAATGTGCAATGGTAAGCAGTCTAGAATAGGGTAGTGCGACAAACAAACCCACCTGGATCTTTTTGCTTTGAAGCATGTAAAACATGGAATTTTGGAATTTGAATTAAGTGAACAATTTAGCATTTGATGAATATCCATGAGTAAGTAGAATAATTTTTCAAGTTGCAATGTTTAGCATCCAGAGAAAAGGTGTCTTGCTATCAAGCAGATAAAAGATAGCTAAAGCAGTCCTGCCTAAACATGCTAGATTCAAGACTAAGCAGTGAGCATGATTTGATTTTGAAAAGAAAAATCATGCACATAATGTTTCAGATATATTAAATAGAGTTGAGCTGTCATGATTACGTGAATTAAAATCAGGCATATAAGTGCAAGAGATGTAAATGCAATTTCACACACAATGAGCATATGCAAGACAGTCAAAATCTGCTCCCCCTCACAAAATGTCGTAAGGGTGACAAACACCAAGTTCCCCATGCAAGTAGGAAAAACATGAAGCATCGAGGGGTTTTGTGAAAATATCAGCTAGCTGGTGTTGGGTATCAACATATTGAAGTTCAATATCACCCTTCTCATTATGATCTCTGAGAAAATGATATTGCACATCAATGTGTTTGGTTCTGGAGTGCTAAACCGGGTTGTTTGCAATACAAATAGCACTAGTGTTATCACAGAAATGTGGAACACTTTTATAATCTAACCCGAAATCCCGCAATGTGGAAACCATCCACAAAATCTGAGAGCAATAGCTAGCTGCAGCAACATATTCGGCCTCAGCCATCGATTGTGCAACACTAGACTTTTTGCGGGAAGACCAGCAAACCAGAGAAGTACCTAGAAAATGACAAGTACCAGAGGTACTTTTCCTATCAATCCTACACCCAGCAAAATCCGCATCGGAATAACCTCGAAGACACAAAGAGGAAGACGTCGAATACCAAATGCCAAATTCGAGGGTATGTTTGAGATACCTGAGAATGCGCTTTACCGCTTGGCGGTGCGAAGCTCGTGGTGAAGCCTGAAAACGAGCGCTCAGACAAACTGCGAAGTGTATGTCTGGCCTCGTAGCAGTCAAGTAGAGGAGGGAGCCGATCATGCTTCGGAATTCCTTCTGATCTATGGCTTCTCCATCTTCATCAGGATCCAATGCTACAGATGTATCCATTGGAGTGGCGAGTGGCTTCGCATCAGCCATGTCGAACTTCTTGAGCAGGTCCTTGGTGTACTTCGTCTGGTGGACGAAAGTACCTTATTTGCTTTGTTTGATTTGCAAACAAAGGAAAAAAGTGAGTTCACCCATCATGGACATCTCGAACTCCCTGCTCATAGCATCTGCAAACTCGGCAACCAAAGCATGAGAAGAGCCACCAAAGATGATATCATCCACATAAATCTGAACTAGGAGGAAATCTTTGTCATGCTTGAGAGTGAACAGGGTTTTATCAACAGATCCCATCAAATACCCCTGATCAAGCAGAAAAGACTTAAGTCTATCATACCATGCCCGAGGGGCCTGCTTGAGTCCATAAAGAGCCTTATGAAGTTTAAGGACTTTATGTGGGTATTTTGGGTTTTCAAAACCAGGGGGTTGTTTTACATAAACATCTTCTCCTATGAAGCCATTAAGAAAAACACTTTTGACATCCATTTGATAGAGTTTGAATCCCCGGGATGTTGCAAATGCAAGTAAAATCCTAATGGCCTCAAGACGAGCAACAGATGCAAAAGTTTTAGTAAAATCAATCCTTTCTAATTGAGAATAACCCTGAGCTACAAGTTTATCCTTGTTTCTAACTATTGTCCCATTCTCCCCTTGTTTGTTTTTGAAAATCCATATTGTTCCAATGAAATGAACATTTGGTGGAGGATCAACTAAAGTCCAGACTTGGTTCCTCTCAAAATTTTCAAGTTCTTCATGCATGGCATTGATCCAACTAAAATCAGAAAGTGCATGACTAACATCTAAGGGCTCAAAAGAAGCAACAAAAGCCGAATCAATGAAATGAGCATGAGAACATGTTAGCCTTTGATCAAGCTCACCAATGATTTGCTCGGGAGGATGCATCCTTTGAACATGGTGTGGAGCCTCGCGGCGGGATGCAGTCTCCCCCTCAACTTGTGCGTTCGAGTGGTCCAAGATGACCGATGTCGAGATAGTTGCTTCGGGACCTTGTGCCAAAGTGGTCGAAGCGGGGTTGGCTTCGGGGGTTGATGTCGAGGGTAGTAGGGGTTCATCCTCGAAATCTTCAGGATCTTCTTCGAAGATAGTCTGTTCCATGTCGTGTTTATTTGCCTGTTAAAGAGTATAACTAACAGAGGGGGTTGATTCATCAAAAGTCACATCACATGACTCGATGACAGTGTTAGTCTCCAAATTATAAACACGATAAGAATGGCCACGTGTAGTGTAACCCAAAAAGATCTCATCAGAAGAGCGCAACTCAAATTTATCCGAATTTCCACGTTTTAGGATAAAGCACCGACACCCAAAGACTCGAAGATGAGTAACTTTGGGTTGTCTCCCAAAACACAGCTCATAAGATGGTAAGTTCAAAATTGAGCGCAAGAAAATTCGGTTTGAGATGTAACAAGCAGTGTTCATGGCCTCAGCCTAGAATTTTCTAGGAGTCCTATGTTCATCGAGCATCGTCCTAGCCATCTCAACCAAAGTGCGGTTCTTTCTCTCAACAACACCGTTCTGTTGAGGAACCTACGGAGCAGAAAATTGATGTTCTATGCCTTGCTCCATGCAAAAGTCAACAAAGAGACTGTTCTTGAACTCAGTGCCATTATCACTTCGAATGAATTTCAATGCACCAGGGAGTTCAGTGAAAAGTCTCAAAGCCAAGCTCCGAAAGTGTGAAAACACTTCATCTTTGCTGGCAAGAAAGAAGACCCAAGAGTAGCGAGAGAAATCGTCGACAATGACTAGCACATACCACTTGCCGCCTAAAGAACTAACCCGAGAAGGACCTACAGTGTCTATGTGGAGAAGTTCTCCGGGTTGCTCAGTCATCGCCGTGGTGACTGGCGAGTGCGAAGCGGCAATCATTTTTCCATGTCGACATGGAGCGCAAACTAAATTTTTCTCAAACTTGAGCTTGGGCAATCCTCGGATCAGACCTAGGGCACTCAGGTGAGCGAGCAACTCAAAGCTCATATGCCATAGTCTCCTATGCCACTTCCAAAGCTCAGAAGTAGAATGTGCAACAAGACAATGAGAAGAACCAGATGACTCAGAAAAATCTGCTCCAAAAACTCTCCCAACTCTAAAGATCTTACAAACCACAACGCCATCAGATTTGAGTACTTGCAAAGTATCGCGATGGAATCGCACTTCGAAGCCCTCATCAAGCAATTGAGATACAGAAAGCAAATTGTATCCCAAGTTTTCCACCAAAGCAACATCTTTGAGAGTGAAATTCGAGTTAATTCTTACCACACCTTTACCTTTCACTCTACTCCTTCGATTATTGCAGAAGGTGATATGTTCCCTTTGCTTGGTTGTTGTGAGGCTGGAGAACCATGCTGCATCTCCGGTCATATGGCGCGAACAACCGGAGTCCATGATCCACGTGCCCTCCAAGCCTCGATCTGGCGCCTACACATGATAAGAAAATCACGATTGCTCAGTGCTGGGGTGAGTGAATACATGACGAGGCATCCAACACTGAGTGATACGAGTAGTAGGCATAGTAAAAGTAGACTGTCTATGCATAGGATAATAAGAATGATGCAAAGTGCGAGGTCTACCTACATGTTGTGATCTAAAATCATGACGAGGTCTCCTACTCTGACGAGGTACAAAGCTACTCGCCCGAGGTCTATCACCATATGGAACATGATGAGCACCTCGAGGAGCAAAACCTCTTCGAGAAGTACGAGGAACCTCAAAAACAGGACGTGAGTACAAGTCAGACTCATGCATACCTCGCGATGGGTAATGCATGTCCTGGAAACTCATCGCCTGAGAGCGTCGCTCATCCTTGATGCGACAAAAATAGAACCCAACCAGATGACCCGCCCTCTGACAGTAGGAACAATGAAAAATTCTCCTAGGGGCACTCTCATGGGTCATAGGAGCAATCCTCACAGGCTCCTAGGGCTTCTACTGTGTGGTTTTCTTGGGAGGAATTTTCTTGGTATGAGGAGTGGTTTTCTTTGGAGTACGGGTAGGATTTTTGGCTGATGGAGTGTCTAACAGAGCTCTCTCTTTCTCTAAGGTAGTGGGTGAGGTAAAAATAGTTTTGTTTACACTGTCTGACGGAATCCTCTCAAAACCCAATCCTAGAGCTAACCCTGCTCTGTCAGCACACATCTTGGTTTTGGCCAAGAGCAAGTCCATCCTACCCTTTCCCTCAGTGCATTTGTTAACCACAGAAAGAAGGTATTCATTTTTAGTCATTAGGATCTAAGCTCGCTCTCTAACAGTGCCCAGCTGGTCCTTAAGGGTTATGCAAGTGTCACACATAGGTTGCACATCCTTAGAACTACCGGCCCTCTCCAATCTAGTTTCTAAATCCTGAACATGCTTATCACGTAAATCAATGCTCTCACATAATAAGGGGCAGTTCATGCATTCAATTATATCATGAGGACTAGAATCCACCATCAAAAGCTGCTTCTGTCCAGTCTCAAGCTCAGAGAGAGTTTGAGCATGCACAAAACGTAACTGAGCAAGTTCACCCATGACAATAGTGCAAGATTCACATTCAGCATCATTAACCCTAGACTTGAGCATGGCATAATCAGTAGAAACAAATTCTAGCCTAAGTCTAAGGTCTTTTCTATCCCTAGCGGTTTGCACAAGTAACCTATCCTGACCAAGAACTACTTCATTCAGTTCATCTAGTTTAATTGAGAGCTGGTCATAGGATAGTGGTACCTCAGATGAGTCAAGCTCATCGCCGCTGTGATCGCTGTCGGTAATGAAGCAAAGGCCGGTGAAATCTCGTCCCTTCTTGTCCTTCTTCTCCTCCTTCCTTGGAGACTCCTCCTCCTTAGAGATTGATTCCTCAGTTGAGGAAGTGTCGATGTCGCTGAGAGCAGCAACAAATGCTCTGGAAGCGGCTTTGGCTACCCTCTTAGCCACCTTGCCGCGCTTGCCCTTCACAAAGGGTTTCCTCTCCTTCTTGTGGTATTTGGGGCGCTTACTCTCATCTCTCTTCTTGAGTTTAGGGCAATTGGCCTTGATGTGAGAAGTGTCGCCACACTCAAAACAACCACTAAAACCACTTCTCCTCTGATCCCATCTTTCATGATGAAAACGGGTGAACCTTCTAGCAATGAGAGCAAGCTCATCATCATCCAGAGTATCCACCTGCTCCTTAGTGACGGAGACTAGGGAGGACAAAGCAAAACCATCTGCAAAAACAAAAGTGCCTGATGTGCTTGGTTCTGTAGTGGTGCCACGGCTAGTGCTAGAAACTAGTGCCAATGGCTGTGGCAAAGAGTTTCTATGCACTCCAAGAGATGCCTTGGCAATCTCTGTGGACTTCAGCTTGTTGAAGAGCTCATCACAGGTCAATGTGCCATAACCTGCGGACTCCTCAATGGTGGATATCTTCACTTCCCATATGCTACAGTCAAGAGCATAGAGAAGCTTGATAGCCCTGTCATGATCATTGTAAGCAAGCGTCCCGTTAGACCGCAAATTACTCACTATCGCATCAAAGCGAGAAAACATGGCATCTATAGATTCACCACGTGCCTGCACAAACAACTGATACTGTTGATTATATGTGCTTTGGCGCCTAGCCTTAATCTGTGTAGAGCCCTCAAAAAAATAGTGAGTGTAGTCCAAATCTCCCTAGCTATCCTAAGGTGTTGCACCCTATCAAACTCACTCTGACTCAAACCAATGAACAGTATATTCCTAGCCTTCGAGTTGGCATTATACTGATCCTTCTCTGTTTGAGAGGTGCGAGTTTCAGGGATGGAGTATTGTGAGTCCACAATCTCCCAAATTGCATTTCCTTGGCTTAGCAAGTAAGCCTCCATGCGCACCTTCCAGTATGCAAAATCCGTCCCATCGAACAGAGGTATTTTACTAACTCTGTCCATGTCGCCAACAGATCACAAAACCGATTAAGGTCAACTGGTGATCTTAACCTGCTCTCATACCAATTGTTGGACCGAAAATGGAGACCAGAGGGAGGGTGAATGGGAGCTTTTAAACTTTTAGACTAAAAACAACCTTCTGTTTTAATTCTGTCTTCTGCGGAACAGGCTTCAAACACACCCTTCGAAGTTCTGGTTCGGAGGTATTTTACAGCTCCGAAAACAGGCTTCGCAAAACTTCGAAGCCAAGAAGACTTCGCTCCACCCACAACCCCGAAAATTCAGCTCTGCTAAGTCAGTGCAGGCTCTGCAAACAGGGTGCCTTCGAGCAGGCTTTGCACTTTACCCTTCGCAAGAGCGGACTTCCCTCTGAGGACTTCGATCAGCTCTGCTAAGTTAGTGCAGGCTTCGCACACAGGGTGCCTTCGAGCAGGCTTCACCCTTCACCCTTCGCAAGAGCAGACTTCCCTCTAAGGACTTTGATCAGCTCTGCTAAGTCAGTGCAGGCTCAGCACACTGGGTGCCTTCGAACAGGCTTCGCACTTCACCCTTCGCAAGAGCAGACTTCCCTCTGTGGACTTCGACCAAATACTCAGCGACAGCAACTGGTGCTAGGCTTCGTACTTCGAAGGTCTAAACGCACACTGAACAGACTTCGCCGAGGACTTCGACACGGAAAGAAAATGGGCTTCGATCTAAGCCAAGAACAGTGCTTCGCTAGTAATCAGAGAGGTCTAGCCTCCAGTTTACATAGAGCGAACAGACACTGAAAAACACACACTTCACTCGAACAGGCTTCTCCAGAAAAGATTCAGTGCACACACTCAACTCAATAGAAGTGAGACACAGAGAGATCAAAGCATGCAGTCAAGTACGCATACAAGTTCAAGCAGTAAATGAAAACAGAATCAAAGCTTCATTGCTTGAAAAGGTAACACAAAATGAATTCACAGACCGAATACAACGTGTGTGGCGGCTAGCACAGGAGCTCAAAAATGACTGCTCAAAGTGTTGATGTGACCTAGCTAGCCTCCACTATTTATAGGCACTATTTAGCCCTGTGAATAGACTAATTTACCCCTAGGGTTTACACCCGTTTTGTCTCATCAGAACATGGGGGTATAGCTGGTGTCTACTTTATTTGGAGGCTTCTTTTGTCAGCTTCGTAGAGGGGACATCACCAGCTTTTGCAGAGAAGACGTGGTCAGCCTTTGCAGCTTTGGACCATTCTGAAGCCCCCCTTCGAACGCGAGGGGTGCGGTAGCTTCGATGAGAAGCCTTGAGCCTGACGGCCTTCACTTCACCGAAGTCAGCCTTCGATACAGAGACAGTTTTGAGCCGAAGCCGTCAAAGCCCTTGGGCCTTCGCACCAACACCTTCGGAGTGGACCACCATGGCTTCGCAGCTTCTCCCAGCTCAAACTCCATCAGTCCGTGTACCGAAGCCAGCTTCACTCCGAAGCCAGCTTCACTCCGTAGCCAGCTTCACTCCGAAGCCCCACCTTCGGAGTACCACCCTTCAAAGTCCCTCCTTCGTCCAAGGCCTCCGCATGAAGCATTCCATGAGCACTTCGTCGTAGTGTCTCACCCCGAGCACACTCCTCGACGATCCTCACCCGGACCATGCCTTCGATGCACCTCAACTTCTGAGACCTTCGTCGAGTATAGCTTCGAGTGCCTCCCTCCGGAGCACACTTTGAACGCCTTGCCTCATTGATGAGGACTTGGTCCACCATACTCTGAAGTCACTCCATTCAGAGTACCCTTCGAAGTGCCTCGCCTCCGAGGACTTCGTCTCAGAGTACCTTCACCCGGAGCAACACTCCGCACTTACTGCCTTCTCCTGGCGCACCTCGACCCGAGGTCCAACCTCAACCCCTTCGCAGCCTTCGTGACGGAGCTCCCTGCTCCCCTGGAATCAAGCCTCCCGCTTGACCCAGGTTCACTTGCTACGAACCGTCCGTCGCCTCCGAAGTAACCTGCGCACCACATACAAACAGACAAGTGTATCCAGTACCCCGGAGACCTCTCCGAGTAAGCAACCTCCGATACACACTCCGGTGTACCACCCAAAGTACCGAATCCTTCGGTACAACCCAGTCATCGTGTACTGTCGGACCCCTCCGACAGGCACACTCCGTTGCAACAGCTGCAGCAAAACAGACCCACCAAACCCTTCGGTGAAACAACCTCCGAACCCCTTCGGAGGGACCCCTTCGAATCAGAGGGTAAAATCTGTCAAACACTCATCACAAACTCCAAAACCAACCCTTGGTTTCTCACCTTGTTACTTCGCTTGTGAAGTACCCGTTTATCTACAAAACAGATTGCTATCGCCTTGTTGGCTCGCCTGCGAACCATCCGTTAATCTACGTAACAGATTGCTACCTTCGCTTCCCTATTGCCACACTTATTAAATTCGGTCTCCAGGCCGAATTGGCACTTGATCTCTGTTCTGTTGTAGGTTTTCACGCTCGGAGCCCCTTTGCTGAAGGTGTCCGAAGCCATGAAACTAGTTTCGGAGGCTGCTAGCACACCCTTCGGTAGAACCCTACTTCGACTACTCGTGCCGGATCCATCACGCTATTGTCAGTCGGGTCAAGTCCCGCGTACTGGAGCCACACTGCATCAGGGCTGATCCACGCTGGGGCCCCATCAAGACACTCTGCATCAGGCTTTGTCGTACCGGTACTCCGCACCGAGTCTCGTCACGCCTACACTTCGCACCGGATGAAGTCATGCTAGCGTGTTGTGTTGGATTTCTTGTCGTGTCAGAGACATTGCACCAAACTTTGTCGTTCGGAGGTGATTTCGCGTCAAAGATCTATTCAGAGTCTGTCTTCGGTCAGATCAGTCCGGACACCGAAGGCACCCTACGGCGCACCCTTCGCACTAGACGCCGAACGTCCCCTTCGGTAACCCCTTCGCACGGTAAACTCTATACCAATCAGGATCTGTTCGGTCGATTGGGTTATTTTATCTATATATTTTGGCTAATTGGATTATTTCTATGTGATCTAATTACCTGGGGACTCCACCCCCTTGCCACTATTAAGGGTAGTCGGAATGTGACGTCAGTGTTGTGTTACACTTAGCCTCATTCCTAAGTATCCATAATCTTTTGGATCGTCGAACTGACCCAAGTGTGGGGGCACATTTTCATGTCAACACACTTTTTGGCGGCTTCGCTAGGGAAGACTACACCAACATGACGAGTACATCTACATTGGCCATGGGTATATCTACAATGACTACTACGTCTACATTGCCGATGGAACGCATGAGGGGCACAGATATCGACAACCTCAACATCATGACGCCTACCCTTGAAGATATCCCCGAAGAAGACCGAGCAGAGATTGAGGCAAAAATGAAAGCGCTACAAGACCTCATGCTTGGTAGCTATGTCAAGACACGCGCAGGCTTCATCAAGCGCGACGTCAATGTCATCGACCTCGCTCGTACCCAGGTAACACCAGTATCACCTCCTTTATCTTCTATAGAGATTGAGCAAAAAATAGCCGCATCAGTAGATCAAGCTGTTAGCGTTTTGCTAGCCATCCATTTAGATTCGGCAGTTAGCTCTCAGGTAGAGGCGACACTTAGAAGGTTCAGCTTTACCGAGGTCGTTCCTCCAACTACAATCGCTAGTGTACCCCTGATGAATCGTATCTTTAGAAGGACCGATGGTAGTACTGGCAAGACCATCATGTTCCAGCCTCAACATATATGGCCGAGACAAGCCACTACGTCCATGGCCAAGTCAACCAATTGGATCCTCCGGTGGTTTTACGCCGAGGTCGGAGAAAACTCTAGCTTCGCTAGGCCTCTTGAAGAGATTTGGTTCCGGAAGGAGGATGAAGTTACTCCAAACGAAAGCTTGCTCTCAACGTGGCTTTGGTTGCTTTCTTCGATAGCCAGCCGCATGAGCATGCTAGATCTGACAGAGGAATTCATCACCCTCCGGATCCCGCCTCTCGGAGCCAATTGGCCGATTGCGTTTTAAAACGCTTCGGAGGGAGAGCTTCGAAGCCTAGGTAAACCTTCGATCTTCCTGCATTAATATATTTGGAAAGAGATAACATACTTATGAAATTCTATCACTTTTCAGCGGCTCCTTTGGCACTAGCTCCGGAGAAGATAGCAAAAGCCACTGTTGGGAGAAAATATTCCATCTTCAGGGTTATTGCAGTAACAGGACAAAAGTTGGTGATTAAGTCCAAGATTTCTAGCATATGACTCCGGGGATGCATTGAGTCAAGTTCGAAGTATGATGATGGACTCCAATTTGGAGTATATCTTCGAACTTGGATTCTTCCGAGAGCTTCTTTGCCAGCTAAGATGGAAGACTTATCTTCTTTCTTATTAGATTAGTCTTTTACCATTTTAGCCCTATTAGGGTACCGAATAGTTTCCACTATGTCAGTTGTAATAGAGGGGTAAAAAGGTCTTTTCCTTAATGTTTGGGCCTATAAATACCCCCCGTTTTACCCTGTAATAAGGACTGAATACAAGTTATTCAATACACACTTTCGAATTATTTTAAGCTATTATCCTTTCGGAGGCTTGGAATAGTTTACTTCGCAAACACTTCATTTGTTAGTTTCTAATATTCAGAAACCTGTTAGCGTAATCTTTTACGCCAACAGTTGGCGCCGTCCGTGGGGACCTTAGTCCAAGAAACTTCGTTCTCTACCAAGTTCTCAAACCATGCCTCCTAAGCGGAGTGCAGGTGGTAATCCTGTTCGGAGGTCCCCTCGGACCTCCGGAGTAAGATCTTCAGACACAGTTGAGGTCAGAGGACCTTCGACGTTTCCTCCGCCTCAAACTCTGGAAGGGATTCCCCTTCCTCTAGCGTACGGAGTTCCTCCGCCAACTCCATCTATACTTCGGCCAGTCGGAGTCCCTTTTCCACCTCAAGTTCCACTTCGAACTAATCCTTACAGTTCGCAAGACCCGGAAGACCCTTCCGGAGAAGATGAGACAGTCTTGGTGATATGGCCGCTCAAATGGCCAGTCTCCAAGCCGAAGTAGCAAGGTGGCGGCAAGAAGCCACGAATAGGCTTCGTTCTCAAGCCACCCCAATCATTCCCGAAGTGCCCGAAGACGACGAGGTTTTTTATCCCGAAGCCCCGGAGAATGCTTCCTTCGACACCGAGTCTCCGCTGCATCCTGAGTTGCAGAAAGTACGCTTCGATCCTAAGTTCAAAACTTCGAAGCTTTGCAAGTATGCCGGAGATGAAGATCCTAGAGAATTTATCCGTTCTTATGCTCTAGCAATTGAAGCCAGTGGGGGAGTGCGGGACACTATGACAAAATGCTTCCCCCTAGCTCTTTAAGGAGTGGCATTGCGTTGGTTCTGGTCTCTGAAGCCAGGATCAATCAATTCATGGGGGCAGTTGAAGAAGAAGTTCGTAAGCAATTTCTAGGGCACCTTCGTGCATCCAATGTCAACAGGAAGTCTTTTCCAGGTGAAGCAGCTCCCTGGAGAGACCTTAAGACAATATTTCAAGCGCTTCACCCATACGAAGTCGCAAATTCGAGGATTAACTACGTCTTCAGTAGTTGACGCAACTCGAGAAGGAGTTATTCATCCAGGACTCCTTGATAAACTTCATCGAAAAAGCATATCTTCTGTTTCTCAGTTGATGTCTTACTTCGAAGAGTATGCAAGGTCAGAAGAGGGATGGCTTCGGAGAACTGCTGCAACCCCGTCAATACTGCAAGAAGTTAAATTGGAAGTGAAAACTTCAGCACAGCCGCAAGGGCCTAGCTTCGAAGTTCAACATGACAGGCGTAGGGGACAAAAGCATCCTCGTTTAGAAGTTTTGAACATTGCACCCCCACAGAAGATTGCCCAAAGAACTCTGCAACCTTTAGGGAGCAAGACCAGCGGCTGGAGGCCGCCAGGGAAACCGGCTGGCAAAGGCCAGACCTTTTTCTGATGTATCCATGGTGAAAACCGAAGTCACGCAACTGATGCGTGCAAGGCTATACTTGCTCTGAGCTACACCTTCGAGCGCGAGGGGGAAACACTTTGCCATAGTGTTACACACCCCTCCGCTGGCTTCTATTGCCAAAGCATACGAACAAGAGAATTCCCCGGGGTCAGACCCACCGGAGTATTTGTGTAGCTTCGAGGCTTTAAACCTGGGGTCGAAGGGCACCTTCTGTAGGTCTGGATGCAACGGAGACTCGTCGTCGAAGGATGCGTTCTCGTCTTTCTCCAGGACTTGAACAGCTTCGGGAAGATCGCCTGCACCACTATATTGAGGCCCTTCTGGAGCATGAGTGGAGGCTTGAGAGAGGAGTTGATCGGCAGCCTCTTGCCTCCACCTTGCCACTTCCTCCTGAAGTCGCACTACTTGGGTAGCCTCGTCTTCAGGAAGGTCTTCATCTCCTTCGAAGGGGAGCTTTGGGTCTCGGGAACTGGTGTAGTCTGTTTGGAGCACCGTGAGAGCGGCTCAGGGGCCTCTGGGTGCTTGACGTCCGGCAATGCCTTCAGGGGTTAGTGGGATAACTGAGGGTCCTGCACCGTTGGTCTGAGGGGACCTTCGGGGAGGATCGGAGGCTACGCTCCGCTTGGGAGGCATAGCTAATGAAGATGAGGTCCGAAGACCGAGGACTTCGATTGGTTTGGGAAGGTGAGGAAAGGCCTTCGAGCTACACTAGGAAGCCTCTTACTGAAGGGTGCGCGGAATCCTGAGACTTCGAAGCTCCCTCCACAAGTGCTCTTCGAAGTACAGTCAGTGGCAGGGAACTAGCTTTTAGAACTAGGTTCCCCATGGACGGCGTCAAATATTGGCGTAAAAGATTACGCTAACAGGTTCTTGAATATTAAGAACTAACAAATGAAGAGTTTGTGATGCGGACTATTTCGAGTCTCTAAAAAGCATAATAGCTCAAAGTAGTTCGAAGTTGTGTATTGAATAGCTTAGTATTCGATGCCTACTACAGGATAAGAAGTGGAGTATTTATAGGTAAAAAGTCTAAGGAAAATACCTATTTACCCCTTAATTACAACCGACATAGTGGAAACTATTCAGTACCCCGAATAGGGTTAAAATAGTAAAATCTATCCGGAGAAGGTAGATAAGGCAGACGTCTTATCAGTCTTGTTGTTTTCCACCGTTGCTTCAGAGCCTTTGGAGGATACCTTCGAACCATGAAGCCGAAGTATCCCTTGGCTTATAAGCTTCATCATCTCTACAGATGAACGCAAACTTCGATGCTGGTGAATTATCTTTGACTGTTGATCTCTAAAGTCATGAGGATGAAGTATTTTCCCCCTACATGTGGCTTTCTCAGGTTGCTTGATTATTGTTCAATCAATTTGGTTCCTGTGGGATTTTAGTCAAAGCAATTAAATCGGATTAGCTACAGGAGCAAAGACAAGAGCTTATACAATACAATCTTGTTTCCAATTTTGTTTGGTCTGTTTTGAACAAGCAGCTTGAAGTTGTTGGAGTCGGTCTTATTCTTTTGATTTAAATATTGTGAGTATTGTTCCAAGTATTTTCATTGCAGTTAGCTTCTGCTTGGTCTGAAATTTTAGTTCACAATCGGTTAGTTTGGTTCTGTTTGTGAAGTTTGTGGATCAGTCAGAGTTTCATAGACCGATTGGAGTAAGTCGGCAGTTCAAAGTCCGACTAGGCAAGGTAGTCGACATTTCAAAGTTTGACCTGGAAGGAAAAATTCTCTGAATTATTTTTGAGTGTATTTGTTCTTTTAGAGGTGCGTTGGGAGATTTGAAAAGGCCATCTCATTCACAAGAATTTGTTGAGGCGCCTATTCACCCCCTCTAGTCGCCATTCCGATCCCACAGCCATAAAGGAAGGATGATTGAAAATAGATTCTAGTCCGAGGATGAAGATGGATAAAGACCTCTTTCCCGTGAACACCATCGACCTCGATGAGAAAAAGATGCTGATTTGGCCAAATCAGGTCGGGTTAGCTAAATGAAAAGCGGTCATTATTGGAGAACCACGCACGCGCACACTTATACCAAAGAACCCCGAAGTAGGAGTGTGGAAAAAGAACATCAGTACATCTCCTTTGGCTAGGACTCACAAAAAACCAAAGGTGACATACCAGATGTTGTTTAACAAACACCAAAAGAAAGCCAAGGAAACATGCCCCCATCCAAAAAAGTTAAGACAACCGAAGGGGCCAAGGCATTCAGAGGGTGGCTTTGGACCCTAGTGGCTGAACCATTCGCACGGTGAGTTCGGACCCCAGAGGTCGAACCCTTCGCACAGTGGATTTGGACTCCAATGGCCGAACCCTTCGCAAGTTGAGTTTGGACCCCAGTGGCCAAACCCTCCCCACAGCGAGTTCAGGTCCCATTGGCCGAACCCAACTCTACTATGGGTGAACCCCTCGATGGGAGGCTTCGGTCCATAGTGGTCGAACGTACCCCTGGCCTGGCAGGACCCTTCGCTAATATTATCCGAAATACCTTCGACATGGCTGAACCCCCCTCCGGGCAATGGGTTCAGCTCGTAGTTGGCGAAGCTAGTGGAGCCACCAATGCCTCTTCCATACAGTTGGGCAGGATCCCCGTGGGCCCCGGACTACACCTCACCACCAGAGTACCCTTCGCAGTATAATGTTGCCCCCTGTTTTCCTTCAGAGTATTATGATTGGCAGGGAGAAACATACACGGTGAAGGGGGGTGTCTTCCACAGGCTATTCGTGGTACCTCTCGAATCGACTTGCATAGAACGAAGTTAAGGAAGATGGGCGCGAAGAGGCGAGGAAAAAGGATTCCGAAGCCATCACAGGCAAAGTAGGGTCTCAGGAAGTCCCAATCCCAAAGGCCCCCTCGCCGAATCTTGATGGAGGTAACTGCCCTAGTCCGGCCGAGGACATTGCCGAAGCCTAGTTCGATCGGCCTAGCGAAGCCGGTCCGACCAATAGGGTCTGCAAGAAGATCCCTACTAAGCATAAAATATGTGAGACTGTGGGATCAGAATGGCGACTAGACGGGGGTGAATAGGTGCCTCGACAAATTCTCGTGAATCAGATGGCCTATTCAAATCACCCAACTCTCCTCCAAAATTTCAGATTCAAATTCAAACCAATCAGACAACTCTTCTAACACTTTTACTTGACACACTAAGCCTTACTTGAAAAAAAAGGATAGACAAATTCAGAATGCCAAAAACTACTCCAAGAATCAAGTAACCACATATACTTTCAATGAAATATAAATTTCAAGGATACTTGACAAACACTATTGCAATTCTGAAAAATGAACAAGTAAATCAATTTCTGCTTTCATTAAGATTTCAGATATGAATTTTGTGTAAAAAAACTCAAAATAAATTCCAGATTCAAGCAATTTGACCTCACAAAAGTTTATCTTCAATTTCAGTTTCAGATAAGATGAAAATGTGAAATACTGGCACAAACTGGACAAGGTACAGTACTAAAAATAGTACAAGACTTAGTACAACTCTTGATCAGCTACTGAACTGAAACAAAATAGATATTTCAGAGGTAGTATGAACTGATACAGAACAATGATTTCAAAAATCAGATCAGGACTGAACCAATTGAATATAAACTTGAAAACAGATTTCAGTTTAACAATTCACCTCAAAACAGAAATCTGACTCAATCAATATAAATCTATCCAGGGATTTAATTCAGATAGCCACAACTCAATTTGCAGAAGTATTTAGCACAACTCAAATATTTACAGCAAACTATTCATCACCAAATTACAGAACTTGTAGAACATTCTTTGTACAAAGTAGAACTAATCACTCAAGTATTTTTGGCAAAGCTAATCATCAACAAATTTCAGAACATGAAAAAGGTACTTTGTACACAGCAGAATTCACATCAATTCTTCGGCAAAATTATGTCTGAAAATAGATGTTTCCTTTTCAATACAAACAAGAGTTCTAATCAAAACAAACCTGAATTGATTACCAAACTGAAACTGAAATGAAAACAGTGAAAACTATTTAACTGCTAATCAGAAGGTTCTCAAGTTTTAAACTGACCTAAGTGCACTTTCAGATAATATGTAGTTCAGTACTACTGTAGGTTAATCCACAACATTTCAGTAGACATAAGCAACAAAAATCAAAAACCGGTGAACAGATTACACTACAGAGTATTTCTAGAAACTATTCTTCAAACAGGAAAGCTACAAGAGCATGATCAACAACAGTAGAAACTGAATCAGATTTTCCGAATCTCAGCAATTGATCCTCCAAAATGTTCATAAAAAATATCCTCAACTTTTTCAGATTCTGTTTGTAATTTAAGCAGAGATGTGATGAAGTTCTTGATTTAAAGCTTAAACAGAATAGAGAGGTGATCTAGTAATCTTAATAGCTGAAAGAAACCAACGTTGTCAAATGAGTGTAGACATACCTTTTGATTGATTTGTCTCTTCAGAAATCAGCTGTGCAGACTTCACTAGACTTTGTTCTTATGCTTGTATTTGATTCAGTTCAACCAGTTTCACTCAATAGTACCAAAAGCAGTAAAAAGACTTTAATCAAATTCAGAACAAGAGTTGATACTCAATCATGGCTCAAGATCAAAATAATAAGAATCAAATCCCAGAAATTCAGAGATCAGAACAGGGATAATCGGACTGAATATTAAATTTTCAGAGCTGCATTCATTTCACAAATTCTGAGTGAATCAAACAAAACTCATAGATGATGATCTGATCAGTGAAATGCAATTCTGAAGTTAGCCCAACAAATACTTTTAATCACAGTTTCTTTTCTACATTTAGAATGATGTCACTGAAGGGAAAAAGTTAGATAAAGATGATGTGAAGGAGCAGTTGAAAAACAGTGAGTAAAACAGTTCCACAGACTGAAAAGTGCTTTTTGTGATCTGTTTTTGATTCAAAAGGCAGCTGATAAAAAAGTAGCAGGAGCAGAAAAAGAACTAGATGATCATCAAGAACTTTCTATATTACATCAGTACGAGAAAGAGAAATTTCAGAAAGGTTCTAATGATGAACAAATTATTCAAGAAAAGCCCATAGATATGATTTTAAACTTTCAGGTAGAGTTCTTTTTCAGAAATGAGATGTCACTTTTGAGCAGCAAAAGAATCAAGAAGAAATTACAAAAAGCAGTTGCAAAATTCAAAAATGGAACATTCAAATCATCCACAAGAAAATTTGTAAAAACTTCAACCTCATGTTCTGCAGAGAAATCACTAGAAAAAGCTTCACAAAAATCAATTCAGAACAAAAGAGTTCATGCGCTAGGACATACCAGATCTTCCTCTGCACTGTGCAATTTTCTGATTGTGAATAGGATATTATAAACTAGTTAAAGCAGTAGAATATAAAGTGGTTGCTACAAAAATAACCAGCCAAAAAGGGAGACTCTAGCCCATGGCTATGGACCTCTATTTATAGGCCAGCCATGGGGGGGAAATTCTGAAAAGAACCCTCTAGAACCTCTATTTTATATCAAGGTCCTATTCCTTGTAATATAATTTCAGAATTCAAGAAATCCTGAAAAATATATTAAAGGAGTACATTTACTCTAGACTCTTAAACTTTTTATTACACAATGACTCAACACTTTTAATATTTTTTCAGAATTGGAAAATCCTGAAAATTACTAAAAGTTCACACATTACTCTAAATTACTCAAAACAAAAGACTCCTAATTATTGAAATTAGCACATTTAGAGATGTGACGGTTTTCAGCAAAAACCGACAAAGCCTCTCAACTCTTTGACTCATTACACCGCTTTGCACCTCTGAGCGCCAACAAACCTTTTTCGCTCTCGATACCCTCGAGCCGCCTGATTACTTGTCCTGGCCTCCCTTTCGCAGACTCAGTCGTCACGCCGTCTTAACCATCCGTCCATCCAAGTCTTGCTCGATCTTTTCATGCACTCTTGAGATCTTCTCCAACTTCACCAGACCTCCCTAATCCTCCAGCATTGAGCTCCCCACTTGACCCTCGATCACTCGCCGTTGATAGTTGGTCAGCATCTCCACCCTGCACATTATAGACAAGCCAAAACAAGAACACAACGCAGCACCGAAACCCTCGGCACACAAACCTCATTCGTACATCAAACCCTTCGATGCACACAACCCAACACTCAACCAATCGCTCAATCGTTCATCCTTGTCAATCACTCATCATACAGACAGAAACCACCCTTGGTTTCACAATCTCCCCCCTTGATGAGTGCATTGACAACCCCAAACAGAGACATGGTGAAATATTCAAGTCACTTGGTAAAAAATCTCCCTCATGGGCAAAAACTCATGCAAAACAAAGCATTTTGGCAAAAGCATCTCCATGCATCATGAAAGCCATTACAAGCCATTATTCTCCCTTTACCAAGCAATCCAAAAGCCTCCAAAAGCATCATGTAAACTATTTCTCCCCCTTTGGCAATGCAAGCATCAAGGAGATAAAAAGATGCAAAGAGGGGTGTGGGGGTAGAGTATAGATGCAAGCTTCTGAAACATGAGTGTTGGCGTAAAAGATTACGCTAACAGGTTTCTGTAGAAAAGAAACTAACAAACGAAGTGTTTGCGAAGCAAACTGTTCTAAGTCTCCGAAAGGATAATAACTTAGAATAGTTCGAAAGTGTGTATTGATTCACTTGTAATCGGTCCCTATTACAGGGTGAAATGGGGGGTATTTATAGGCCTAAACATTAAGGAAAAGACCTATTTACCCCTCTATTACAACCGACATTAAGGAAACTATTCGGTTTCCTTAATAGGGCTAAAATGGTAAAAGACTAATCTAATAGGATAGAAGATAAGTCTTCCATCTTAGCTGGCAGAAAAGATCCTGAAGGGCTTTGGTTCGAAGACATACTTCGAACCAGTGTCTGTCTTCGGGCTTCAAACCAGGTTCCGAGCATCTTCGAAGAAGGTCTTCGAACAATCTTCGAAGTAGTTGGCTGTCTTCATGCTGCTTTAGCAATAACCCCGAAGATGAGATATTTTCCCCCAACAGTAGCCCCTCGAATACGCTTCTCCGTTCGACCTGTAACGTTAGGAGAGCAGTATACGGAAAGAAAAGATAACCAATCATAGGGGTTATTAATTTTTGTTTTATCTCCGAAATGCATGAAGATATGAACTTCGAATCAGTCATAAGGTAATTACTTTTCGAACTACCTTAGAACCGATTCGGGAAGTTCGAAAGTCCTTTTAGACTTAGAAATATAACCGTTAGTTTCTGTTTCTAACGGAGTTATATGAAGCGTTATTTTCGGAGGAAAATAACAGGCGGGAATGCGAAAAGGCAGAGCCCAAACGGTAACAAACGGAAAGTTAGACTATAAATAAAGAACTCCAGAACTTACTCGATTACCTTTTCACTGCTTGCTCCCAGTCAAAAGCCTTTTGAGCCCTTTGAGTTCTTGAGCCCTAGCTTTCGAGTTCTAGAGTCCTAGTCCCCACTTTCTCAGATCAATCCAGCAATTGCGATGGCGAAAACCAAAGGCTCTGCACCTCCTTCGACCTTGGCTCGTCAACAAGCGGCTGCGGCGGCGGCAGCGACAACAATGGCGGCGACGTCTTCGATGCAGGCGACAACTTCCATGGCGGCAAAGGGAAAAAATCCTCAAATCCCCGATGTCCAAGGTCTGTGCCCACCCTCGACCAAGTACTTGGATCAATCTTTTGAGTTGGGGCGGTCTACCTGCAAGAAAGAATCTTTGGCAATCACAGCGGGGGGAAATATTAGTAATGGAGTTATGATTCGGAAGCCGGGCAAAGAATCAATTCCATCACCGAGACCCGGAGAAGTTGTAGTGTTCGAAGCTTTTTTCGAAGCGGGCTTGGGCCTCCCGGCTGTGGATTTTTTAGCCGAAGTACTTGACTTGTTTCACGTAACCCTCCCCCAGCTGTCTCCGAATGCTGTAGCCAGGCTAGCTATCTTCGAATGGGCACTGAGAGCCGAAGGTTGTGAGAGGAGGGCTGAAATCTTTGCTGCGCTGCATAGAGCGACTTGTCAGCCAAAGACCTTCGTAGGCTCCGGAGGTGAGAAAGTGGTAGTTTCCTTCGGAAGCATCAATTTTAGGCTTCGTGATGAATATGCCCTGCAATTCCCCGCTAAGGCCATCAATGCTAGATGGTACACCGATTGGGTTCTAAGGTGGTTTTATGCCGAAGTTGGAGTGGGTAATCCTCTGGCCGGTCCCCTCAAGGAAATTCAGTTCCGGAAGGAAGCCTTAGTGCAACCCGACGAAGGCCAACTCGAAGCTCGCCTCAACTTGCTTCAGAAAATCAGCAAAAGGTTGAGCATGCGGGACTTAGCCGAAGAGTTCATCGGACTTCAAATTCCTCCGCTAATGGCCAACTGGCCTATCGCCTTCGAGGATGACTCGGAAGGCGGTCTTCGCAAAATAAGCTATACTTCGAGCCCTGCAGGTAACTTCGAAACCAACATGCATAGTACATATTTACTTCGAAGAAAGATTAACTTGAATTATTTTTTTAGCTTCTTCAGCCCCTATTACTTCAGAGCAAATTGTAAGGGCTTCGGAGAAGATTTTGGGTGCTCCGACTCCGTCAGAAAAAGAATGGCGAATCAAATTAGTCGGAAGTTGGGAGCGTTTTAACAGAGTATGGGGAATGCTGGAGTTGACTCCACCCCCTCTGATGGATTGGGTGCCTCAGGAGAAAGGCTCCAAGAAAAGAGTAGCTGAAGCCGGAGCTTCCAGCTCCGCAAAGACTCCGACGAAGAAGGTGGCTCGGAAGCCGAAAAACCTCGCACCTTCAAGCTCAAGATGCGGAGTCTGGAGATAATGTTGATCAACCAATGACTTCGGTAGTTCAAGAAGACACAACTCAGGCCGGAGTTTTAGTGGATGAAGGGGGAGTCGAAGTCACTATGGCTTCGATTCTCGAAGAAGTAACGAGGGCTCTTCAGGACGATGCTCCTGCAGTCCAAGATTTAACGGCTGATTCGGATGAGGACTACACTTTTGATCCTCCGATCAGTCCGGTGCTCGATATTCCAGAGAATGTCGAAGGTAAATTTTGCATAATTCTTATCAATTTTTGCAAAATTATACAATGTGTAATATTTTTGTTTTTTCAGAGCCTCCTGTTGTCGAAGTATCCCTCGAAGATACAATTCAAAGACCTTCGACAACTTCAGGGCCGCAACCGGGAGTTGCTCTACCGGGGCCTGGAAGAGGAAAAAGACACATCGAGCCTCTCCCTGCTCAAGGATCGACTTCATCTGAGTCAACAGATGAAAGTGAATCGACTGAGGGGAGGCCATCTTCAGAAGTTCCAAGAGCCTCGGAAGAGCCCTCTGGACCTTCGCTAAGCAGGGCTGACCAGAAAGCTTCAAAACTGCTTCCTCTCATAACTCCTTTTTTGGAGGAGAAAACCGGGCTTGGGACTTTGGTTAAACCTTTGGGTGAAGCCAGTCGCCAAGTCGGGGAAACTGAACTGGTAGCCCGCTTAAGCAGAGTGAAGGGTTCGGAGCTTAACCTTGCTGTGGAAAGAGCAGCTTATCAGGTATAAAGCATCTTCGAACCAAATAGCAAATTACATATGAATAATTTCTTATTTCATTTTTTTTTCTTAGCAAGCAGTCTTAGCCCGCGCTGCAGCTTTATCGAACGAAAACGAAATTGCTCAACTTCGGGAAGAGAACGAAACTCTTCAAAGAAATTTTAACTTCTCCGAAGGTCGAGTAGCTCAAATGGACAATGTAATCCTAGCAGAGCGAAGGGCTAGGCAAAGCTTGGAGGCTGCTAAGAAGGAGCTCGAAGCAGAAAGAATTGTGCTTCGGGCAGAGATTGAAAGACTGCGGACGGAGGATGCTGCAAAGGACTCCGCACTTGTAAGGCTGCAAGAAGAGGCTGGCCAGCTCCTAACTCAAAAGAATGCTTTGGCTACGGAGAACGCTAGAATCTCCGGAGTTTTAGCTGAAATGACTTCGGCCAAGGATATGCTTATCGAAGAAAAGGTTAAGTCTGAGAAGGTGGCTTCGGAGGTCATCGAACAGATGTTAAGTGTCTTGGAGTACTTCGGTACTACTGGATCACTACCTTCGGATGACAATGTAACTCTACTGCGTCGGCTAAAGATAATTCAAGGAGCAGCGAAGCAAATGAAGACGGCAGGCATACGTTATGGAGAACTCTCCGGACAAGTGTCTGCCCTTGGAATACTTCGCTACTACGAGGATTTGGGCCGAACAATCACTCCAAGCGCAGAGGGCTCTATCATCTTCGACGACGACCGACTTCTAAAACCTTCCGAAGGTGTAGCTGCTGCTTGGCGAGCCTTCCAAACTTCGTGGAGAGCCGAAGGTCGATCTGCGATCAAGGCTTGGATTGATGAAGGCCAACGCCAAAAGCAAGTTCGGAGTCAAGCTTCGAGCAGTCAGCCTCCTCCAAATCCGCAGGTTTAGGATTATTTAGGATTTTTTGATTATGTAAAGCTGATGCTTGTAAATATTTATCAATGAAAATCTTGTTTGTCATATTTTTAGGCTTTGCCTCTTATGGAAGATATCGAAGTGTTAGAGCTTAACAGCGAACTTCGCTCACTGTGGAACACGTTCGAACTTCTAAAGAGTTATAAGCGTCCTTGATTCCTTATTCCTCGAGATGACTCCGGCGTTATTGCGCCCGAAGTAATCAAAGACGTATTGTCTTATATTAAAGAGGAAGATAAAGAGATCGACGCAAACACCTCGTCTTCCGAAGACACTAATTGGTCCGAAGACGAAGGTGAAGCCCAAAATAAAAGATCTGAAGATCTTAGAAGCTGGGAGAGAAGCCCCGAGCGGCTTCGAACTTGGGCTGAACTTCAACAAGAACAGAAGGATTTTAGAGCTTCGAAGGGGAGAAAGAGAGTTAAACGTAAAGTTCTTAGAACTTCCGATGTTGGAACTAGTCGTTCCACCCCTAGCTCTCGGGACCGAAGAGGTCTCCGATTCCTTCTTGGTATAGATACCAATTTTTCATAATGTAATCTGTAAACACATTTGTTTCAATAATGAATGCCGATTTAAAATTGTCTCCATATTTACTAGCCCCTCTTTGGGTATAAGCAACTTCGAACTGTATTCAAAGATGGTTATGCGCAAAGAAAAACTTTGGAGTACAATTTTGTGGGGGTTCGGAGCCCCTCTGTCATTTAAAGATCTTTTGAAATCTTATGAAATATCTTCGACCTTTGTAGTCAGAAGAATGGTAACTTCGTACCTTTGTTTGCTTTATGGAAGAAATCAATTAAGATAACTTCGATGACACTTTAGTGTCTTCAAAAATTTTGTCACTTTGGACTTATAAGAACAAACATTCGAAGCTCATGGCTTAAATGCTGTTTTACTTTAGCCACCTTCGGCTATTTTTTGCTGAAGTCTACCAGCCGGAGCTTGGACTTCGCAGAATTTGTAGCCACCTTCGGCTATTTTTTTGCAGAAGTCTACCAGCCGGAGCTTGGACTTCGTAGAAATTGTAGCCACCTTCGGCTATTTTTGCAGAAGTCTACCAGCCGGAGCTTGGACTTCGCAGAAATTGTAGCCACCTTCGGCTATTTTTGCAGAAGTCTACCAGCCGGAGCTTGGACTTCGCAGAAATTGTAGCCACCTTCGGCTATTTTTGCAGAAGTCTACCAGCCGGAGCTTGGACTTCGCAGAAATTGGCCACTTGGGCTCTTTTTTGCAGAAGTCTACCAGCCGGAGCTTGGACTTCGCAGAATTTGGCCACCTTCGGCTCTTTTTACGGAAGTCTGACAAGCTGCAGCTTGGACTCCGCAGATTTTGGCCACCTTCGGCTCTTTTTACGGAAGTCTACCAGCCGAAGCTTGGACTCCGTAGAATGTGGTATTGGCTCTTTTACGGATGCCTACAAGGTATCAGCTTGGGCTCCGGATGGATTTCAGCCACCACACCGGAGGCTTCGACTTTAAGGGTTCGAAGTCCGGAAATACAGCCCTGCTTAATACACTTCCCTCTCGAACGACTTCTGTCCCAGCGCGTCCGCTCGGGAGACTAGGAGCGTCAAGGGGAAGGCACGCTACAGGATGTACGCTTTATTAATTTAGAGGTGATTACAAGCGAATTACAAGGAGCCCTTATGCGAAGTATCGCTTTAGGTGCTCCGCATGCCAAGTGTGTGCTAACTCTTCACCTTCTAAATTAGCTAATTTAAATGAACCAGGGCGCCCCGAGCGGACGATTAGATATGGACCTTCCCATTTATTGCCTAGCTTCCCTGGTGCTATGATGCTTCGTAGAACAAGATGACCCGGCCTTAACTCGCTGAGCTTAACCTTCGGGTCATACCAAGTCTTCGTCTGTTGATGATACTTTGATAAATTAGCTACAGCTCGAAGTCTTGTCTCTTCTGACAGATCTAACGAAGCTTGTCTTTCCTCTTCGATGTCTGGTTCGGTGCTGCGAAAAGATCCTCCTTTGAGCTCCGTTGGAGTCATAGCTTCATCTCCGAATAGCAGTCTGAACGGAGTAAAACCTGTGGACCTTGTTTGTGTAGTCCGAATGGACCACAAAATCTTCGGAAGTTCTTCGGTCCACAGTCCCTTTGATAGTCCTACTATTCTTCGATTTAGCCCTGATAAAATATTTCCATTGGCTCGCTCAACGGCTCCATTTGACTGAGGATGTCTCACTGCAGCAAAACATAGTTGAATGCCTAGGTCTTCGCAAAACTTCCTGAAGGGTTCTGCGTCGAACTGTGTTCCATTATCAACTGTGAGATATCTAGGCACTCCGAACCGACAAATAATGTTTTTCCAGAAGAATTTTTGTACATTATTCGAAGTGATAGCTGTTAAGGGCTCTGCTTCGACCCACTTAGAAAAATATTCAATAGCTACCACTGCGAACTTCAGATTTCCCTTTGCTAACGGAAAGGGACCAATTAGATCCATACCCCATCTGGCCATAGGCCATACCGGGGCAATGACTTGAAGAGCTGTTGGTGGGCGATGACTCCGTCGACCCATCCACTGGCATCCTTGACAAGTGCGGACCAAGCTCTCCGCATCAGCTGTTATTGTGGGCCAATAAAGCCCCTGGCGAAGTGTTTTTCCTGCCAGAGCTCTAGGGGCTAAATGACTTCCACAAAGGCCTTCGTGAATTTCTCGGAGAATTTCTTGGCCTTCGGCTTGAGATATACATCGGAGTAGAGGGGAACATACTCCGGCCTTGTATAATATACCGTTGATTAACTGATAGTTTCTTGCTCTGAGCTTTAACCTTGACAATTGGGGCTCTTCGGGCAAATTCGTTCCTCCTTGCAAGAGTTCTATGATTGAATCTTTCCAATCTGCACTAGGAATGCAGAGAATCTCTGCAGAAGCAACTTGTGGCACCGAAGGTATATTGAGCTCCTCATAGAAAGCTTCGTCAGGCACATCCACAGCTCCGGCAGCAGCCTTCGCTAAAATGTCCGCTTGCACGTTTTCAGCTCTTGGTATACTCCGAATGGAAATACCCTTGAAATGTGCTTCGATCTTGCGAATTTCTTCCAAGTACTTTGCAAGCTGTGGATGTCTGACTTGAAAACTCTTATCTACGTGCCCTGCTACTATCTGAGAATCTGTTTTTATAATTATCCTTGTAGCCCCTAGAGCACGTGCTTTCCGGAGTCCCAATAATATTCCTTCGTACTCCGCTATATTATTGGTAGACTTAAAGTTGAGTCTTGCGGAGTACATTGCTCTTTGACCTGACGGAGAAATTAATACTGCCCCAATACCTGCTCCGGATGCTTGGAAAGCCCCATCGGAGTAAATAGTCCATACTCCGTCATCTGATTTCTCCGGAGTCAACTTCGCAGGTGGAGTCCACTCTGCTACGAAGTTTGCTAGGACTTGGGATTTGATAGCTGTCCTTGCCAGGAAGATATGCCGAAGGGTAGTTCTACTGCCCACTTTCCAATTCTTCCAGTGGAATCTTTGCTTCGGAGCATATCTCCTAAAGGATACGAAGTTGGTACAATTACATTATGAGCCAAAAAATAATGTCTTAGCTTCCTCGAAGCCATTATCAGAGCATAAACGAACTTCTCAAGTTCGGAGTATCTTGTCTTCGCTCCTGACAATGCTTCGGATACAAAATAGACAGGATTTTGGACCAACTTCCCATTGATATCAGCTTCTCTGACAAGGACTGCGCTGACTGCTGAACCTGTGGCTGCAAGATACAGAAGTAGGGTTTCGTCCGCAATAGGCACCGTAAGTGTAGCAAGATTGCTGAGATAATCTTTAATATCTTCGAAGCTTTTCTGACACTCCGGTGTCCATGCAAAATCTTCGGACCCTTTCAAAGCTTTAAAGATTGGCAAGCTCCTCTCCGCAGACCTTGATAAAAACCTGCTAAGTGCGGCTAGACGTCCGGTCAGCTTTTGCACTTGCTTTACATTCTCGGGAGGAGCCATCTTCTGCAGCGCAGTTATTTGAGTAGGGCTAGCTTCAATTCCCCTACTTGAAACTAAGTACCCTAACAACTTTCCAGCCTTAGCTCCGAATATACATTTTTCGGGGTTAAGGCGGATCCCACATGCCCGAAGGCTATTGAATGTTTCTGCTAAGTCTAGGCTATGGTGGTGCTTTAAAGCACTCTTTATTACAATATCATCCATATAGGCCTCCACATTGCGACCTAGTTGATGACCTAGAGCCTTAGCAACTAATCTTGAAAAAGTAGCCCCGGCATTTCTTAGGCCGAAAGGCATTCTTACATAGCAGAAGACTCCCGAAGGAGTTACAAAGCTCGTCTTGATTTCATCTTCGCGCTTCAACCATATTTGATGATAGCCGGAATACGCGTCGAGGAAGCTTAGTAACTCCGAACCTGCAGTGGAGTCAACTAGTTGATCAATTCGGGGCATGGGGTAGGGGTCACGTGGGCACGCTTTATTCAATGATGTGAAATCAATGCACATGCGCCACTTTCCGGAGGATTTCTTCCTGACGAAGAGTGGGTTGGCTAACCACTCTGTATGGGCCACTTCTCTGATAATCCCAGCCTTCAACAGTTTCTCAACTTCGTCCTTAGCTAGAGCAGCTCTCTCTGCGGACATCTTCCGGAGCCCTTGTCGAACAGGCCGGGCCTTCGGGTTTACAAGCAAGCTGTGCTCAATAATATCCCGATCGACTCCGGTGATATCTTCGTCAGACCAAGCGAAGACATCCAAATTTTCTTCTACGACCTTTTCCAAGGAAGTTGCAACTTCGGGAGGTAAATCTTTACCAAATTGAAAAGTGTATTCTTTACCATCTTTGACAATGACCTTCGTTGCAATCTCTCCTTCGGGACTTGGTCTTGGAAATGACTTCTTCGAAGCTTCGGAGGAGGCTGAAAAAATTTCTCCATTATCTTGGACATTGTTTACTTGCCTCGGATCAAGAGGAGGTCCATGACCATATTCTGCCCTCCGAGCCATGGCTTGATCTCCGAAGATTGTTAGAACTCCTAACTGTGTGGGCATCTTCATGCACAAGTAATTGTGATGCGCCACAGCTCCGAACTGATTCAACATGCCTCGCCCAAAGATAACATTATAAGCGTACGGGGCATCTACTACATCAAAGATAACTTCCTCAGTTCGGGCTAGTAAACCTTCTCCGAAGGTTACTTCCAGGCCTATCTGGCCAAGTGCATCTAGCGGAGGTCCTGCGAAGACTTGCAGAGGACGAGCCGCTGGGAGGAGATGCTTTCGAGAAATGCATAACTGATCGAAGGCTTGCACAAATATAATATCTGCCGAGCTACCTCCGTCAATTAGCACCCTTCGGACTTCAGTCCCTGCAATATCAGCAGTGATAACCAATGGATCTGCATGCGGGAACTTGATACCAGCTGCATCCTCCGCAGAGAAAGATATTGGAACATGAGACCACTCCGGCATTGCAGCTGCAGATGACGAAGTCCCAATGTGGAATACTTCTCGAACGTACTCTCTTCGCTGTCTCTTGGACATGCTTCCGAGGGTACCTCCTCCGGAGATAGGGAGAACTACTCTCTTCCCTCTATCTTGCCCTTCTTCTTGCTTCGGAGGTGGCATAACATTGGCCACCGGAGGATGCCTTGCAGCATCAAAATTTTCTATTCGCGCTACAGCCTGGACCGGCTCCGAGCGCACTGCTGCTGCTGGACTTCGGTCGGTACTACCTCGACCCGAAGTTCTCTCCAAGTATTCTCCCCGAAGGGTAAGAATAGCCTTGCAGGTGTCAGTTGCATGGCTTCGGTTCTCTCCATGAATACAGCAAAAAAGGGTCTGGCCCTTGCCAGCCGTTTTTCCTGGCGGCCTCCAGCCACTGGACTTGTTCCCCGCAGACTGTGGAGCTCTTGGTGTAAACTTCTGCGGGGGTGCAATGTTTAAGACCTCAGAACGAGGGTGCTTTTGCCCTCTTCTTCTATCATGTTGCACTTCGGGGACTGATTCTTGCGGCTGAACCGGAGTCTTCACCTCTGCTTTAACTTCTGTTAACACTGTCGAAGTAGCAGTAGTCCTCCGAAGCTAACCTTCTTCCGACTTCGAATACTCCTCGAAGTACGACATCAACTGTGATACTGTGGTGATGCTCTTCCGATGCAATTTATCCAGAAGGCCTTTATGACTGACGCCTTCCCGAGCCGCATCAACCACCGAGGATGTGGACAGCCCCCGAATTTGCGACTTCGTGTGAGCGAAGCGCTTGAAGTATTGCCTCAATGTTTCTCCGGGGAGCTGTTTCACTTGGAAAAGGCTTCCTGTCGACATGGGGGGCACGAAGGTGCCCTGAAAGTTACTTATGAACTTCTTCTTCAACTGTAGCCATGTCGTGATTGATCCTGGTTTTAAAGACCAGAACCATCTCAACGCCACTCCTTGAAGGGCTAACAGGAAGCACTTCGCCATAGTTTCTCTGTCTCCGCCACTAGCCTCGATTGCTAGGGCATAAGAACGTGCAAACTCACTGGGATCTTCGTCTCCGGCATACTTGCAAAGCTTCGAAGTTTTGAACCTCGGATCGAAGCGAACCTTCTGAAGCTCAGGATGCAACGGAGATTCATTGTCGTAAGAAGCGTTCTCCGGGGCTTCGGGATAATCAAGATCGTCGTCTTCGTGCACCTCGGGGATAGCTGGGGTGGCTTGAGGGCGAAGCCTGTTCGCAGCCTCCTGTCGCCGCCTCGCTACCTCGGCTTGAAGATTGGCCATTTGAGTGGCCATGTCTCCAAGGCTATCTTCATCTCCTCCGGAAGGACCTTCCGGGTCTTGAGAACTGGTATGATCAGTTCGAATCGGAATGGAGGGTGGCAGAGTGGCTCCGGGCGGTCGGAGTGTAGAAGGGGTTGGTGGAGAGGTTTCGTATCCTCGAGGGATAGAAGCCCCTTGCGGAGTTAGAGGTGGAGGGATAGTCGAAGACCCTCCGACTTCGACTGTGTCGAAGGGTATCTCTCCGGAGATCCGAGAGGACCTCCGAGTGGGATTGCGAGGTGCGCTCCGCTTAGGAGGCATGATGCAAGAGGTTGGTAGAGAACGAAGTTTTTTGGACTAAGTTCCCCACGGACGGCGCCAACTGTTGGCGTAAAAGATTACGCTAACAGGTTTCTGTAGAAAAGAAACTAACAAACGAAGTGTTTGCGAAGCAAACTGTTCTAAGTCTCCGAAAGGATAATAACTTAGAATAGTTCGAAAGTGTGTATTGATTCACTTGTAATCGGTCCCTATTACAGGGTGAAATGGGGGGTATTTATAGGCCTAAACATTAAGGAAAAGACCTATTTACCCCTCTATTACAACCGACATTAAGGAAACTATTCGGTTTCCTTAATAGGGCTAAAATGGTAAAAGACTAATCTAATAGGATAGAAGATAAGTCTTCCATCTTAGCTGGCAGAAAAGATCCTGAAGGGCTTTGGTTCGAAGACATACTTCGAACCAGTGTCTGTCTTCGGGCTTCAAACCAGGTTCCGAGCATCTTCGAAGAAGGTCTTCGAACAATCTTCGAAGTAGTTGGCTGTCTTCATGCTGCTTTAGCAATAACCCCGAAGATGAGATATTTTCCCCCAACAATGAGTAACTTCAATTATAGTACAAACAAGCATTTGCCTTGAATATTGTCTAAAAGTACTGTATGACAAGCTCAGGTGAATATTATCTAAACAAAAGGCATGAGCAAGCATTTTTAGATTTTAGCAAATAAAAGCATCACCACTCAGACTAGCATACTAGGCATGGCAAGGCATGAGGTGCAAAAGCTAATCAAGCGCAAACCAGATAAGCATATCCCACTACAAGGAGCTTCAGCAAACTTGATATGCAATGAATTTGTATTTTTCATTTTTGTGCCAGGGGTTATTTGCATGTCAACTTTATGCTAACCGACCAATCTACGCCTAGGTCAAGCAAAAGACCATCGAAAGCTTAAAGTATTGATCTTGGTATACACTACAACGTCCTAGTTCTTATCAAAGTGCTATGGTAAGCAGTCCAAAACAAAATAGTGCGACAAAGCAAACCGACCTATATCTTTTCAATTTTTGCACACAAAAGCATGAATATCAATCATTTTTCATTTCATTTTCATTTTTCATTTATTTTAATTTTCAGAACAATATTTTTGATGAAATCAAGTTGCGTTTTAGCATCTAAGTGAAAAAGGACCAAGCTATCAGGTGTGTAAAAGATAGCAAAAGCACTCAACCTATTCATGCTAGTTTCTAGACTAAGTAGTGATCATTTTCAAATTTTCACAAATAAAAGCCATGCTCATGACAGTTATCAGATGAATCCAAGCTAAGTATAATCAACAGTATTAAAGGCAATACTTCAAAGGAATCACAAACATGTACTTGTAAAAGCAGCTAATCATATAACAGATGCTCATGCAATGCTGCACAACTCCCCCTCAAAACATTCTAGAGGATCTCGAATGCTCAGTGATAGGGTGAGTAAAAACTGTTTTGGAATCCAATATTATAAAACTCGAGAACCAGGTAAAGTAGTAGACTAATCATGCACAAGGTATGAACCATGATAAAAAGTGTGTGGTCTGCCTACAAAGCGCAAACATGGAAAACGATGAGGTTTCCCAACCTATCGAGAATCAAAACCTCTTACATGTAGTCTAGCACCATATGAAGCATGGTGTACACCACGAGGGGCACAATCACTCATAAAACCATAGGGAGCCTCAAAATTTGAGCAAGAGTGAAAAGAAGACTCATGCATACCTAAAGATGGGTAATGCATGTCCTGTAAGCTCATCGCAAAATAACGTCATTCATCCTTGATATGACAAAAGAAAAACCCAACCAAGTGACCCACCCGATGACAATAGAAGCAGTGATACACTCTCTTGGGTGTGTTAGCATGGGTCTCAGGCGAAAATCTCACAGTCTTCTTGGGTTTTTGTTGAGGAGGTTCAGCTGGTGGAGTTAAAGCTTTCTTTACAAGTTGAATAAGATTCTTGGCTTTTTGATCGGTGTCTAACTGGGCTCTCTTTCTCAAGGATAGTGGGAGGAGTGAACACAATTTTGCTCAAAGTGTTTGAAGTAGTTCTCTCATAGCCCTACTGGAGAGCTAACCCTGCCCTGTCAGCACACAATTTTGTTTTAGCCAAAAGAATATCCATCCTACCATTGCCTTCAGTGCATTTCTCAATCACAAAGAGAAGATAATCATTTTCACATTTCAGTTTCTCGACTTGCTCTCTTGCAAAGCTGAGTTGGTCCTTAAGGGTGATGCAGATGGGACACGCCGACTGCACATCCTTAGAACACTCAGCACTCTCCAATCTAGCCTTAAGTTCATCAACATTCCTATCTCTCAAATTAATGCTTTCAACAAGTAAATGACACTTCATGCATTCGTTGATGACCGCAGGACTAGACTCCACCACCAAAAGCTGCTTTTCAGTCAATTCAAGTTTTTCAATAGTTTGAGCATGTGTAAAACGTAGCTGAGCAAGTTCATTCATGACAATAAGACATGACTCACATTCGGCATCATCCCACTTAGATTTCAAAATTGCAAGTTCAGTGGAAATAGTTTCAAGTCTGAATTTTAGTTCTTTTCATTCTTTAGCAGCAAGTTTAAGTAATCTATCGTGAGAACAAACAACATCATGCAATTCATCATTTTGAACAAGAAGCTAATCATGTGATAGATATACCTCAGAAGTGTCGAGCTCGTCGCTTCTATCGTTGCCGTCGACCACGAAGCAAAGGTCGGTGAGGTCCATTGTTTTCTTCTCCTTTTTCTCCTTCTCATTCATGGGAGGCTCTTCTTCCTCCGAGCTTGATTCCTCGCTTGATGTATTGTCGATGTCGCTGAGGGCGGCCACAAAAGCTCTGGTTACTCTTTTAGCCACTTTTCCGCGCTTCCCTTTGAAGTAATGTTTCTTGTTCCATTTTTGGTGCTTGTGCTCATTTTCATTTTTAATTTTTAAATTAGGGCAATTCGCTTTTATGTGAGAAAGATCTCCACATTCAAAACAGCATTGTGACACTCCTCTCCTTTGGTCTCGTCTATCATTGTAGAAGCGAGTGAACTTATTGACTATGAGAGATAGCTCCTCATCATCTAGAGTGTCCACTTGTTTTTTTATGACAGGGACAAGAGAGGACAAGACAAAACCACCAGAATAAGCACAAACTCCAGAACCACTAGAAAATTTACCTCCACATGAGGTACCACTGCCAGGACCGAAAACTAAAGCAATAAAAGGCAACAAAGAGTTTCCGACTCCTAGACGAGATGCCTTGGCAATCTCAGTGGACATGAGCTTAGTAAAGAGTTCATCGCAAGTCAAAGTGTCAAAACTTTTCAATTCTTCAATACTAGAGATCTTCACCTCCCATATGCTATGATCAAGAGCATAGAGAAGTTTGATCGCCTTATCATGGTCAGAATAAGCCAAAGTCCTAGTGGAGCGCAAGTTGCTCACAATTCCATCAAAGCGCGCAAACATAGCATCTACAGATTCTCTATCGCCTTGCACAAACATTTGGTATTCTTGATTATAAGTGCTTTGCCTCCTAGCCTTAATCTGAGTAGTGCCCTCATGGAAAGTTTTCAAAGTGGTCCAAATTTCACGCGCGGTTCGTAGGTGCTGGACCCTATCAAACTCTTTGTGACTCAAACTGATGAACAATATGTTTCTTACTTTGCTATTACATTCGTACTCTAATTTCTCAGTCTTTGTTGTGCGAGTTTCAGGAATCACATATTGGGAATCAACAATGTCCCAAATAGAACTTCCTTGGCTTAGTAGATAAGCCTCCATGCGCACCTTCCAATAAGCAAAATCATGACAATCAAAAATCGGAATATTAGAGTTTCTCTCCATGTCGACAAACCGGTTAAGGTCAACTGGTGATCTAACTGGCTCTGATACCAATTGTGGTATTGGAATGGTGACAAGAGGGGGGTGAATAGGCGCCTCGACAAATTCTCGTGAATCAGATGGCCTGTTCAAATCACCCAACGCTCCTCCAAAATTTCATATTCAAATTCAAACTAATCAGACAACTCCTCTAACACTTTTACTTGACACACTAAGCCTTACTTGACATAAAGGATAGACAAATTCAGAATGCCAAAAACTACTCCAAGAATCAAGTAACCAAATATACTTTCAATGAAATATAAATTTCAAGGATACTTGACAAACACTATTGCAATTCTGAAAAATGAACAAGTAAATCAATTTTTGCTTTCATTCAGATTTCAGATATGACTTTTGTGTAAAAAACTCAAAATAAATTCCTGATTCAAGCAATTTAACCTCACAAAAGTTTATCTTCAATTTCAATTTCAGATAAGATGAAAATGTGACATACTGGCACAAACTGGACAAGGTACAGTACTGAAAAAAGTACAAGACTTAGTACAACTCTTGATCAGCTACTGAACTGAAACAAAACAGATATTTCAGAGGTAATATGAACTGATACAGAACAATGATTTCAAAAATCAGATCAGGACTGAACCAATTGAATATAAACTTGAAAACAGATTTCAGTTTAACAATTCACCACAAAATAGAAATCTGACTCAATCAATATAAATATATCCAGAGATTTATTTCAGATAGCCACAGCTCAGTTTGCAGAAGTATTTAGCACAACTCAAATATTTACAGCAAACTATTCATCAACAGATTACAGAACCTGTAGAACATTCTTTGTACAAAGCAGAACTAATCACTCAAGTATTTTTGGCAAAGCTGTTCATCAACAGATTTCAGAATATGAAAAAGGTACTTTGTACACAGCATAATTCACATCAATTCTTTGGCAAAATTATTTCTGAAAACAGATGTTTCCTTTTCAATACAAACAAGAGTTCTAATCAAAACATACCTGAATTGATTACCAAACTGAATCTGAAATGAAAACAGTGAAAACTGTTTAAGTGCTAATCAGAAGGTTCTCAAGTTTTAAACTGACCTAAGTGCACTTTCAGATAACATGTAGTTCAGTACTACTGCAGGTTAATCCACAACATTTCAGTAGACATAAGCAACAAAAATCAAAAACCAGTGAACAAACTACACTGCAGAGTATTTCTAGAAACTATTCTTCAAACAGGAAAGCTACAAGAGCATGATCAACAACAGTAGAAACTGAATCAGATTTTCCGAATCTCAGCAATTGATCCTCCAAAATGTTCATAAAAAATATCCTCAACTTTTTCAGATTCTGTTTGTAATTTAAGCAGAGATGTGATGAAGTTCTTGATTTAAAGCTTAAACAGAATAGAGAGGTGATCTAGTAATCTTAATAGCTGAAAGAAACCAACGTTGTCAAATGAGTGTAGACATACCTTTTGATTGATTTGTCTCTTCAGAAATCAGCTGTGCAGACTTCACTAGACTTTGTTCTTATGCTTGTATTTGATTCAGTTCAACCAGTTTCACTCAATAGTACCAAAAGCAGTAAAAAGACTTTAATCAAATTCAGAACAAGAGTTGATACTCAATCATGGCTCAAGATCAAAATAATAAGAATCAAATCCAGAAATTCAGAGATCAGAACAGGGATAATCGGACTGAATATTAAATTTTCAGAGCTGCATTCATTTCACAAATTCTGAGTGAATCAAACAAAACTCATAGATGATGATCTGATCAGTGAAATGCAATTCTGAAGTTAGCCCAACAAATACTTTTAATCACAGTTTCTTTTCTACATTTAGAATGATGTCACTGAAGGGAAAAAGTTAGATAAAGATGATGTGAAGGAGCAGTTGAAAAACAGTGAGTAAAATTTGTAAAAACTTCAACCTCATGTTCTGCAGAGAAATCACCAGAAAAAGATTCACAAAAATCAATTCAGAACAAAAGAGTTCATGTGCCAGGACATACCAGATCTTCCTCTGCAATGTGCAATTTTCTGATTGTGAACAGTATATTATAAACTGGTTAAAGCAGTGGAATATAAAGTGGTTGCTACAAAAATAACCAGCCAAAAAGGGAGACTCTAGCCCATGGCTATGGACCTCTATTTATAGGCCAGCCATGGGGGGGAAATTCGGAAAACAACCCTCTAGAACCTCTATTTTACATCAAGGTCCTATTCCTTGTAATATAATTTCAGAATTCAAGAAATCCTGAAAAATATATTAAAGGAGTACATTTACTCTAGACTCTTAAACTTTTTATTACACAATGACTCAACACTTTTAATATTTTTCAGAATTGGAAAATCCTGAAAAATACTAAAAGTTCACACATTACTCTAAATTACTCAAAACAAAAAGACTCCTAATTATTGAAATTAGTACATTTAGAGATGTGATGGTTTTCAGCAAAACCGACAAAGCCTCTCAACTCTTCGACTCATGACACCGATTTGCGACTCCGAGCGCCAGCAAGCCTTTTCCGCTCTCGATACACTCGAGCCGCCTGATTACATGTCATGGCCTCCCTTTCGCAGACTCGGTCGTCACGCCGTCGTAACCATCCATCCGTCCAAGTCTTGCTCGATCTTTTCGTGCACTCTTGAGATCTTCTCCAACTTCACCCGGCCTCCCTGATCCTCCGGCATCGAGCTCCCCGCTTGACCCTCTACCACTCGCCGTTGATAGTTGGTCAGCATCTCTACCCTTCACATTCAAGACAAGCCAAACAAGAATGCGACGCACCACTGAAACCCTCGGCACACAAACCTCATTCGTACATCGAACCCTTCGATGCACACAACCCAACACTCAACCAATCGCTCAACCGCTCATCCTTGTCAATCAGTCATCATACAGACAGAAACCACCCTTGGTTTCATAGAGGCCGACCTGGGTGATACCCCTTCGGCCAGAAGTCACATAAATAAGTGGGTGGCGCCTGGTACCAAGCCACAACCATCTTGGGCACCTCCGGGCATGTCCAAATCACAAAAGAGGTGCCTACAACATCTGCGATCATCGGAGATGCGCGAAAAGAAGGCCGAAGATGAGTGAGACGCCATCTTTGAATAAATCTGCCCTCGTCCAATTAAAAAATAAGTATGGAAGCCTAAGACGATGGAGGTGAAGAAGCCAGCTCCCATTCCAAGCGACGACGACGATGACGACATGCTCGATGACGACTACACACCCATCTCTGATGGACCCGCACCTCAGGTGATGGACATCAACGTCGTCATGCTTCCCTCTGATTTCTCTCTACCACGAGATGAGCTGAGGTCGCTCAGTTGAACCTCGGCCCACGAGAAGCTATTTTCGAGAAACTTGGGGATACGACCCGTCACCTAAAGCCTCTCTACATCAAGGGGCACATTGACGGGAAGCCGATCTCCAGAATGCTTGTCAACGGCGTCACCACTGTCAACTTAATGTCGTACTCTCTATTGAAGAAACTTGGCAGGGGCGAAGAAGACTTAAAGAAGACCAACCTAATGCTCAATGGCTTAAACGGTGAAAGCTCTAAACCAAAATGCATACTCTCCCTGGAGTTGACAGTGGGTAACAAGACGTTGCCAACAACATTCTTCGTCATTGACGTGCAAGGTAACTACAGTGTGCTGCTTGGGCATGACTGGATTCACGCAAATTGTTGTATTCCTTCTACTTTGCACCAACACCTAATACAATGGGACGACAATGATGTAGAGGTCGTTCTAGCGGATACTTCGGCCCAAGTGGCATTGGCCGATGTGTCCATCGACGCCATCCATGACAAAGTAGAGTGTCTATCAGCTAGGGACCGTTCGGATTATGACTTCATTAGCGTATCTGGGGACGATTTGTACTCGTGTCTGTAAAGTCGGCTAGTGTAGCATGGCTATTTCTAAATTAGTACCCATGTCTAGTAAAAGTAATCTTGATTTGCTTAAGTCTCACATAGAGCAATATCGGTTTTCTAAAGATGGTATTGCCGAGGCCATTGAAGACTTTAGCGAAGTAGAAAAGTTAGGACAAGGTTTTGCATCGGACGATCATTTAGAAGAAGTTGACATAGGCAATGGTAGCATTCCAAGGCCGACTTTTGTAAACCAAAATTTACAAGTTGATGAGAAGGCCGAGGTAATAAAATTGCTTCGGTCATATGTCGAGATGCCCGTATTAAGTCGTGAGCTCGTGGAGCATCGGCTACCTATCAAACTCGGGTTTAGGCCTTATAAACAGCCCCCCTCATCGCTTTAATTCGGCCGTGTACGACCGAGTTAAGGAAGAGATAGAACAATTACTCAAGGATGAGTTTATTAGGCCATGTAGTTATACTGAACGGGTCGCTAACATTGTGCCTGTAGAGAAGAAAGGGAGCCGCAAAATACGAGTTTGTATTGATTTCAAAGATCTGAACAAGGCCCCCCCGAAGGATGAATATCCTATGCCAATAGCCGACATGTTGATCAATGATGCTTCAGGACACAAGGTACTAAGTTTTCTTGATGGCAACGCTGGTTATAATCAAATTTTTATGTCCGAAGAGGATGTATACAAGACAACCTTTCGATGCCCTGGTTTTGTCGGCTTATTTGAGTGGGTCATTATGACTTTTGGTTTAAAGAATGCTAGCACTACATATCAACGTGTTATGAATTTGATCTTTCATGACTTGTTAGGAGTTATGTTAGAAGTCTACATAGATGATGTTGTAGTCAAATCGGACACAATGGGAAACCACTTAGCCAAATTAAGAGTTGCTTTTGATAGGATGCATCAATATGGCTTAAAAATTAACCCACTCAAATGTTCTTTTGGCGTGTCGGTAGGTAAGTTCTTAGGGTTTATGATTCATGAAAGTGGTATTGAGATTGATCCTAAGAGGCTTGAAAAGATTAGAAACTTTGAAGCGCTGACATGCAAAAGAGATGTGCAAAAGTTGCTAAGTAAGATGAATTATTTGTGTCGCTTTATATCAAACTTGTCTGGAAAGATCAATGCTTTTGTACCTGTACTCCAGCTAAAAATGAAGCCGAGTTCACTTAGGGGGCAAGTCAACAAAGTGCCTTTGACAACATTAAAGACTGCTTGTCATCGCCACCCGTGGTGAGAGCGCCAAAAGCCGGGATTCCGTTCTGGTTGTACATCGCTACAGAAGATAGCATGATAGGAGCCATGCTAACTCAGGAGGCAGAGGGGAAAGAGTACATCATCACATTCTTGAGACGCTGCCTGCTGGACGCCGAAACTAGGTACGTGTTTGTGGAACGTTTGTGTTTATCACTTTATTATGCATGTACCAAATTACGTCACTATCTTCTCCCTAGAACGTGTATTGTCACATGCCAAACCGATGTCATAAAGTACATGTTGCAAAAGCCGATTCTAAGTGGAAGAATCAAAAAGTGGTCTTACGCTTTGATTGAATACGATTTAACTTATGAACCTCTAAGAGCTATGAAATGCCAAAATATCGCTAATTTTATAGTTGATCACCACGTAGATGTCAATTGGGGTAATGATATTGCTCAAGTTGAAGTAGTGTCATGGAAACTTTATTTTTATGGTTCAGCTTGTAAGAATGGCCAAGGTATCGGGATAGTTCTCATATCACCTAGTGGCATGCACTTTGAAACCTCGGCCCGTTTCGAATTTCCTTCTACTAATAACCAAGCTGAATATGAAGCTTTATTGCTAGGACTCGAACTGCTAGATTCCATGGGTATTAAACATGTTCATGCACATGGTGACTCTCTGTTAGTAGTACAAAAAGTAACTAAAAGTGCTCAATGTTTTAATGGCTTGCTAAATAGTTACTTGGATAAATGTTTAGACATAGTTGCCACTTTCGACGACTTCAAAATTTCTCACGTGTCAAGATAAGCCAACTCAATTGCAAATGATTTTTCTCAGCAAGCATATGGCTATCAGGTCAGGAGAGGAAAATTTTCTATATGGGAAAAGCTAATGCTTGGTCTCACTGCCGAAGCCAGAAACTTTAGGCTGACGTGAGGTACGTTGGACCTTCTGGATCGGACCCCTCTGACCACTGAAGGGTGTTGCATGCCGAAGCCCTCGTGCTGGAGCCCTTCATCCACCGAAGGACCCTGCACGCTGGAGCTCTCACACCGAAGTTGTCTGGGCAACAGAAGTCTTCGCACACCGGACCCATCTAGCGGAAGGCTTCGATTTGATCGGCTCTGCACGGCCGATCCAGTCAGCCTTTGGCAAAAACAAGAAAGGCCCGGGGGCACTTTGAAGTTAGCAATTCAGACATTACTCTAGGAAAAGAGTTAGCAAACCCTCTGGATGTCCATAAGGACGATTGGAGAATTTCAATCGTCTAGTATTTAAGAGATCCCAATCAAAGGATTGATCAGAAGATTCGACGACAAGCATTTAAATTTTTGTTGCTAGATGATGTATTATATCGTTGAACTATTGATGGAGTACTTTTAAAGTGCTTAGATGACGATCATTCCAAAGTGGCTATAGGAGAGGTTCATGAAGGGCTTTGTGGCACTCATCAGTCGGCCCAGAAAATGAGTTAGATGCTCAAAAGAGCAGGTTTTTACTGGCCGACTATGACTGAGGATTGTTTTGAATACTATAGAGGGTGTGAAGCATGTCAAAAGTTTGGTAATATTCAGTTAGCTCCTGCATCGCTACTTAATCCTATTATCAAGCCATGGCCATTGCGAGGTTGGGGTTTAGACTTCATCGGCCAAATTCATCCTCCCTCTTTAAACGGCATCGGTTCGTGCTGATGGCGACAAATTACTTCACCAAATGGACCGAAGCCGTGCTTCTCAAGAACATGACTCACCATGAGGTAACTAATTTTATCTTGAAGCACATTATACATAGATTTGGTATTCCCCAAACTCTCACTACAGATCATGGTACTTCATTTGTTGCTAAATAAGTGAGATACTTTGCCGAATTTATGGTATTAAGTTGATAAACTCTTCACCATACTATGCTCAGGCCAATGGTCAGGCCGAGTCTAGTAATAAAACTATAATCAAGCTCATTAAGAAGAAAATTGAAGAGTTCCCTAAAAGGTGGCATGAAGTGCTTTTAGAAGCATTGTGGGCTTGCAGAGTCGCAAAGCATGGTTCTACCAAAGTTAGTCCATATGAGTTAGTATATGCGTAAGAAGCCATTCTGCCAATAGAGGTGGATCTTGGCTCTTTATGATTTCTTAAACAAGATGGCTTATCGGTCGATGAATATGAAACCCTTTTGAAAGATAAGTTGGAAGAAGTGACCGATAAGAGGTTGAGGGCTTTAGAAGCTATAGGGAAAGACAAGATAAGGGTAGTTAGAGCCTACAACAAAAGAGTCAAAACAAAATCGTTTCAAGTTGGTGGTTTGGTTTGGAAGACGATTTTGCCCTTAGGCACTAAGAGCCCCAAATTTGGTAAATGGTCGCCTAGTTGGGAAGGTCCCTTTAAAGTGGCTGAAATCACTATAGGTAGTTTATACTTGTTAGAGTCTCTACAAGGAGAGCGATTTCAAAGAGCTTTAAATGGCAGGTATTTGAAAAAAATACTTCCCAAGTGTGCGGCAAAGCGCTTGAAATTGTCGGAATGCCGATATGGAAGGTGTTGTCCTTACCACGTTAAGCTTTTAGTTCACTTAGTTCACTAAAAGGAAGGAGGCATGTGTTGATAGCAAAAAATAGCATTAATGGTCAAGATTATCAAAATATCAATTTTGGTAATTTCAGCCAAAAATACACAAGTCCGGGTACACGCCGAAGCATTATAGGGTCGAAGGCCTATCAAACATTGGGATTCGGAGGCCTTTTAGTGGCCTACTAGCTTCGGCCCAAAGGCCCTTCGGAGGCCTACCTCACCGAATCTTCGACCCGTGGAGCAGGTTTCGGCAGGCCTACCGAAGGACCACTTCGGGTTGGCTTCAGAGATAGAGTTTGATAATAATTCTGTTTGTTTTTATCCCTAAACTTGATTAGGCCAAATCTTATCAGATTAGTTTTAGGGATAAAAGACTAGCCCCTATAAATATAGGGGTGAGGCCGGTTCATCAACCCCGCACAACACAAGCCAATCTCAAACCCTCGTTTGAACCGTACCTTTACTTTCATTTACTTTCCTGTACTACCTTCGTGGGTTTGCTTGGAAGCCCTCCACTGGCCACTTCGAAATGGTGGTAAGCCTTGTTATTTCGCTTGTGAAGTACCCGTTAATCTACGTAACAGATTGCTATTACCTTGTTGGCTCACCTACGAACCTTCTTTTAATCTACGTAACAGATTGCTATCTTCGCTTCCCTACTGCCACACTTATTAAATTCAGTCTCTAGGCCGAATTGGCACATGATCTCTGTTTTGTTGTAGGTTTTCACGCTCGGAGCCCCTTCACCGAAAGTGTCCGGAGCTAGTAAACTGGTTTCGGAGGATGCCCTAACACCCTTCAAAGGAACCCTGCTTTGACTACCCATGCCAGACCAGTCGCACTGTTGTCGGTTTGGTCAAGTCCCGCGTACCGGAGCCACTCCGCATCAGGGCTGCTCCGCACCGTGGCCACATCAAGACACTCCGCATCAGGTTTCGTTATACTGGTACTCCGCACCGAGCCTCGTCACGCCTACACTCCACACCAGATGAAGTCGCGCTAGTGCGTTATGTTGGATTTCTTGTTGTGTCAGAGACTTCCCACTGAACTCTGTCATTCCGAGGTGATTTCGCGTCAAAGATCTGTTTGGAGTCTGTCTTTGGCTAGATTAGTCCAGACACCGAAGGCCCCCTTTAGTGCACCCTTTGCACCAGACGCTAAAGGCCCCCTTCGGTGACCCCTTCACATGGTAAACTCTATACCAATCAGGCTCCGTTCGGTCGATTGGGTTATTTTATCTATATATTTCAGCTAATTGGATTATTTATGTGTGATCTGATTACCTAGTGACTCCACCCCCCTTGCCACTGTTAATGGTAGTCAGAACGCGACGTCAGTGTTGTGTTACGCTTAGGCTTGTTTCAAAGTATCCACACGCTTTTGGATCGTCGAACTGACCCAAGTGCGGGGGCACATTTTCGTGTCAACAGATTCCTAAAAACTTGCCCGCTGACACAACAAAAGCACACTTAAGTGGGTTCATTTTTAAGCCATACTAATGAAATCTTTCAAAAGCAACTCTCAAATCGGCTAAATGGTTTCCCATAGCATCCGATTTGACTACAACATCATCTATATAGACCTCTAGCATAACTCCTAGCAAGTCATGAAAGATCAAGTTCATAGCACATTGATATATAGTGCTAGCATTGTTTAAACCAAAAGTATCACAATCCACTCAAACAAGCCGACAAAACTAGTGCATCGAAAGGCCGTTTAGTAAACGTCCTCTTCGACGATAAAGATTTTATTATAACCAGCGTTGCCATCAAGAAAACACAATACCTTGTGCCTGAAGCATCGTTGATCAACATGTGGACTATCGACATGGAATACTCATCCATTGGAGTGGCCTTGTTCAAATCCTTGAAATCAATGCATACACAAATATTGCCGCTCCCTTTCTTCTCAACATGCACAATGTTAGCAACCCATTCAACATACTTGCATGGCCTAATAAACTAAACCTTTAGTAGTCGTTCTATCTTCTCTTTAACTCGGTCATACACGGTTGAATTAAAGCGACGAGGGGGCTGTTTATAAGGTCTAAACCCAAGTTTGATAGGTATTCGATGCTCTACGAGCTCGCGGCTAAGTCCGGGCATCTCACTATACTCCCATGCAAAACAATCGACATTTGACCAAAGTAATTGTATTATCTTAGCCTTTTCACAAGCTTGCAAATTCTAGTTTACAAAAGTCGGCCTTGGAACACTACCATCACCTATGTCTACTTGGTCCAACGGGTCGGCCGATGCAAAACCTTGACCTAATTTTTCTACTTCGCTAAACTGTCAGCTGGTACAACTTATACATCGTCACCGTGCCACTGGATCAAACACTGGTGCAAGATAGGCATAATACAACAATTTGTGTGAATCCAATCATACCCAAGTAATACACTATAGTTACCTTGCACGTCGACGATGAAAAATGCCATGGGAAGCATCTTGTTGCCCACTGTCAGCTCTAGAGAAAGTACACCCTTCGCCTCATAGCTCTCATCGTTTTCATTTCTATCGAGCTTCTTTAATAGAGAGTACAACATTAGGTTGAAGGTAGCGCCTTTGTCTACGAGCATCTATAGATCAGCTTCCCATCTATGTGCCCCTTGATGTAGAGAGGCTTCAAGTGGCAAGCCGTATACTTGGGCTTCTCAAAAATGGCCTCTCGTGGGCCGAGGCTCAACTGAGCGACCTCAACCTCATCCTGTGCTAGTGCGAACTTAGCGGGAAGCATGAAGACGTTTATGTCCATCGCCTGAGGAGGGGGTCCCTTGGAGACAGGTGTTTAGTCGTCATCCATCAGATCATCCTCATCATCGCTCGGAGTAGGAGCCGTATTTATCCCTCTTAGAGATTAGATAGGAGATAGCCTCTATAGTGGATCAGGTCGTTAGAGCTACATTTTCAAATCGACTAGGGCCTGAAATGGAAGTGATGTTTAGGAGATTCTGCTTTTCCGAGGCCGTTTCTCACACCTCGATTGCTAGCCTACCCCTCGCGCACCACGTACACAGTAGAACCGATGGGAGCACCGGAAAGGCCATTATGCAAAGCTTCAAAATGAGCAGAAGTGCAAGGACATATAAAGGAAAATATGCCAAACTTAATGCTAGTTTTCATGTGCTCAGCTCAATTTAACATGATCTAAAAACATGATGACTGCATGTTATTTCATTATTTTGAAATAAATGCATCACCACTCAATCAAGTGAACTAGACAAGTAAAGGCAAGGGCTATGCAAAGCTAGTCAATTTCTACTCTAGATAGACAAGTCCAGTTCAAATGAAGCATTGAAAGCAATCTTGATTGGCAATGGATTTATACTTGCTATTCTTTTCATAATGCCAGAGCTTATTTGTTTTCTACCTTATACTTTCCCGTCAAGCCAAGCCTAGGCAAGAAAGCTATCATAAGCTTAAAACATTGATTTTGGCATACACTAAATTATCCTAGTTGATACCAAAGTGCAATGGTAAGCGGTCTAAAATAAAGTAGTGCGACAAACAAACCCACATAGATCTTTTCACTTTTAGCAATTAAATCATGGATTGTGGATTTTTGATAAGTGAACAAATTGTTTGGCACTCGTTGAGGAATATCCATGAGTAAGTCGTATCATTTTTCAAGTTGCAATTTGTGCATCCAGAGAAAAGAATTCCTTGCTATCAAGCAGATAAAAGATAGCTAAAGCAGTCCTACCTAAAACAAGCTAGATTCAAGACTAAGCAGTGATCATGATTTGATTTTGGAAAAGAAAATCAGGTGCAAAATGAATAAGACATAGTAAATAGAGCTGAGTGGTTATTATTACATAAATTAAATCAAGGCATATTAGTACAAAATATGTAAATGCAAGTCCACACAAAATAAGCATATGCTAGATAATCAAAGTATGCTCCCCTCACAAAATGCCGTAAGAATGACAAATACCAAGTTCCCCACATAAGTAGGTGAAACGCGAAGCATCGAGGGTTTTTATAAAAATATAGGCTAGCTGGTGTTGGGTATCAACATATTGAAGTTCAATATCACCCTTCTCATTATGATCTCTGAGAAAATAATACAATACATCAATGTATTTGGTTCTCGAATGCTGAACCGGGTTGTTTGCAATACAAATAAAACTAGTGTTGTCACAGAAAAGTGAAACACTCTTATAATTCAACCCAAAATCCCGCAAAGTGGAAACCATCCACAAAATCTGAGAGCAACAGCTAGCTGCAGCAACATATTCGGCCTCAACCGTCGATTGTGCAACACTATACTATTTGCGGGAAGACCAGCAAAACAGCGAAGTACCCAAAAAATGACAAGTATCGGAAGTACTTTTCCTATCAATCCTACACCAAGCAAAATCTGCATCGGAATAACCTCGAAGACATAAAAGGAAGACGCGGAATACCAAATCCCAAATTCGAGGGTATGCTTGAGATACCTGAGAATGCGCTTTACTGCTTGGCGGTGTGAAGCATGTGGAGAAGCCTGAAAACGAGCGCACAGACACACTGCGAAGTGTATGTCTGGCCTCATAGCAGTCAAGTAGAGGAGGGAGCCGATCATGCTTTGGAACTCCTTCTGATCTATGGCTTCTGCATTTTCGTCAGGATCTAATGTTACAGATGTAGCCATTAGAGTGGCGAGTGGCTTCGCATTAGCCATGTCGAACTTCTTGAGCAGGTCCTTGGTGTACTTCATCTGGTGGATGAATGTACCTTGTTTTCTTTGCTTGATTTGCAAACGAAGGAAAAATGTGAGTTCACCCATCATGGATATTTCGAACTCCCTATTCATGGTATCTGCAAACTCGGCAACCAAAGCATGAGAAGAGCTACCAAAGATGATATCATCCACATAAATCTGAACTAGCAGGAAATCTTTGCCATGCTTGAGAGTGAATAGGGTTTTATCAACAGATCCCATCAAATACCCCCGCTCAAGAAGAAAAGACTTAAGTGTATCATACCAAGCCCGAGGGGCATGTTTGAGTCCATAAAGAGCCTTATGAAGTTTAAGCACTTTATGCGGGTATTTTGGGTTTTCAAAGCCAGGGGGTTGTTTTACATAAACATCTTCGCCTATGAAGCCATTAAGAAAAGCACTTTTAACATCCATTTGATAAAGTTTGAAACCACGGGATGCCGCAAATGCATGTAAAATCCTAATGGCCTCAAGACAAGCAACAGGTGCAAAAGTCTCAGTAAAATCAATCCTTTCTAATTGAAATAACCCTAAGCTACAAGTCTAGCCTTGTTTCTAACTACGGTCCCATCCTCCCCTTGTTTGTTTTTGAAAATCCATTTTGTTCCAATGAAATGAACATTTGGTGGAGGATCAAATAAAGTCTAGACTTGGTTTCTCTCAAAATTTTCAAGTTCTTCATGCATGGCATTGATCCAACTAGAATCAGAAAGTGCATGACTAACATATAAGATCTCAAAAGAAGCAACACAGGCGAAATCAATGAAATGAGCATGAGAACGTGTTACCCTTTGATCAAGATCACCAATGATCTGCTCGGGGGATGCATCCTTTGAATATGGTGTGGAGCCTTGCGGCGAGATGCAGTTTCCCCCTCAACTTGTGCGTTGGAGTGGTCCAAGATGATCGATGTCGAGGTAGTTTCTTTGGGACGTTGTGTCGAATTGGTCGAAACGGGGTCAGCTTCAGGGGTCGATGTCGAGGGTATTAGGGGTTCATCCTCGAAATCTCTGGGATCTTCATCGTCGAAGATGGTCTTCTCCATGTCGTGTTCATATTCTTGTTCAAAAGCAGAACTAACAGAGGGGGTTGATTCATCAAAAGTCACATCACATGACTCGATGACAGTGTTAGTTTCCAAATTGAAAACACGATAAGAATGACCATGGGTAGTGTATCCCAAAAAGATCCCGTCAGAAGAACGCGACTGAAATTTATCTAAATTTCCACGTTTATGGATAAAGCATCGACAGCCAAAAACTCGAAGATGAGTAACTTTGGGTTGTCTCCCAAAATACAGCTCATAAGATGTCAAGTTCAAAATTAAGTGCAAGAAGATTCGGTTTCACTACACCATAGCACAGAATTCCCTACCAGCGTATGTTGGGAAAAGTTAACATATACCGACCGACAGTTGGTCAGTACAACTAGCGACAAATTGTTGGTCGGTAATAATTATATATCATATCAAAATGTTGGTCGGAAAAGCTAATATTTTTATTGTCAAATAGTTGGTCGGCAATAGTATTTTTACTGATGAACCATCGGTCGGTAAATGCCATCTGTCGGTAATGGTCTTAATTAGCGCGGCCCAAAACCACTGCACTGCCATTTCCCCAAACCCTTGGTCTCCTCCACACCACGCCGCCGTCCAACCCGTACCACGCCGCTGTCCCGCACCGCGCCGCCGTCCCGCCTTCACCGCACCACGCCGCCGTCCCGCCGATTGGATCTCACGCTTCTCCTCTCCTCTCCCACCTATAAAAATCGCTCCTCCCGTTCGCCGCTCACTCACCCCTCGACGTTGCAGTTCACCCATCCCCCCAAAGCCTCGCCGTGATCCGGTGGTGGATGCAACAGCGCGGACAATCCTGCAACCGCCGCTCCCGGAGCTTCTCCCGCGCCCGCCTCGCCGTCGAGGGGTCTTAGTCTCGCAGGCCTTCTCCCGACACTAAACCCTTCCCTCTAGAAGTGCACTGAACGAACGCGTGAATGATTCTTCGAGATGGACACCGCCGCCATTGTTAATGGTAAGAAGGATTCCCCCACGGATCTGTCCGGATCTATTTGCCATGCGTTGTTCTCGGTCTGCTGATCTGGTTTTGGGAATTTGGGGTGGAGTGGGGGATGAACGATCGAGCTGAGTGCGTCGCGAGCGGATCTCGTTCGTGTGGATGACTGGACACGTTGTTTTGTGGGGATGTAATGGAGGGTGACGTCTCATGCGTCTGCGTGTGTGTTGCAGGGGTGTTGGAGGTGGAGGAGAGGAAGATGCAGAAGAGATACTGGGAGGAGCACTCCAGGGACCTCACCGTCGAGGCCATGATGCTTGACTCCCGCGCTGCTGATATCGACAAGGAGGAGCGACCCGAGGTGATAACACTGTGCTAATATGATAATATCCTCTCCGCTGTATATTGATTAGTTGCACTTACCAGTAATTTATGTGAAATTCACTGATCATTTCGGGTCTCTAACTTGTAATCTGCTTAGATATGGAGAGCATGCATAAGCATATGCATGTAACTTTAGCCTTTTGGCCCTTTTTCCAATTATACGTGGCAGCAAGAGACGCGTGGTAAAATTTTAGGGAAACTTTTAGAATAATAATGTTATTTTGGGGGAACCAAGGCAAACTGGTCGGCATTTTGCGCATTGTTTTTCTATTATGGTTCAAGACAAGTGTGCTGATAGAGAGTTACTGTTATTGGTTCATTTACTTCTGAGTATCCTCGAGTCAAAGTGATTGGGCTCAACAAAATTGCGTTTCCACTTGACATGATGCCCAACATTAACTTGACATATAAGGTAAGGGATTTCTTAGGTAAACTAAGGAATTGGTGTCACAATTGGCCTTTAGGACAAGATCTGTTTAGCTGTTTCTGCTTTTCAGACTAGATGAAAGATGTTGACCTTTAACTCTGATGATCGGCAGACCTGTTTACTTTGGATCAGCAAGAAAAGTACCTACTTTAACATTTTTGCCTTTTTGTCTATTTTCCTCATGCTAATGCACTACTGTGGTTGCCAATACTATTACCATGAGCAGGCGACTGGGATTGTGCCCTTTGCGCAATTGCCACTGTAAATTTTATTTTCCTATTTAAAATGAGTGCACAATGATTAAACATGTTCTTTTGGATGTTGGAACATATTTTTCAGTTCTTCTGTTGCTAACATATGGTTTGTTACTACCCTTCTACAGATATTGTCTCTACTTCCTTCATATGAAGGAAAATCAATACTGGAGCTTGGTGCTGGAATAAGTCGCTTTACTAGCGAACTAGCTAAAACAGCTGGGCATGTTCTTGCAATGGATTTCATTGAAAGTGTTATTAAGAAGGTCTAAACACTTACAACTTATTCTCATTTCAAAATTGTCTTCTTTAATTGTCTACATGAATGATGTGCCTTGTTCATGGAGTCCTTTTATATTGTTTCCTGTAGAATGAAAGCATAAATGGTCACCACGAGAATGCTTCCTTTATGTGTGCTGATGTCACATCTCCGGACTTGAAGATTGAGGATAATTCCATAGATCTGATATTTTCAAACTGGTTGCTGATGTATCTTTCAGATGAGGAGGTAATGAGCAGACAGTACATAATAACCCATATATCTTGTCTCGTTTTGAATAAATAAACAGATTTAAGGTCTGTTTTAAATCCTCCTTTGTTCATCTGAATATGTCTTAGAAAATGAACCTTGGCTTAGAAAAAACTGAATTTGTGTTGAAACTGGTTAGGTTTTGGTTTTCTCTTCTGAGTTTATAACTTTTATCTGTTACTGTAGGTTGAGAAGCTAGTAGAGAGAATGGTTAAATGTTTTAAGGTTGGTGGCTATTTCTTCTTTAGGGAGTCTTGTTTCCATCAGTCTGGAGATTCAAAAAGGAAAGTGAATCCAACACATTACCGGGAGCCAAGGTTTTATACTAAGGTGAGTGTACAAGACAATATACTTTTAAATAGTGTTCAGAATGACTAGCTTCTTTTTGGATTAAACAAATTTGTTCCAAGCTATCTGTTCTGCTATTTTTTTAGAACAATTCAGCTGTTTCAGTTTTGGCTGTTTGATTGAATTCTGTGCTAGTGAAATCTGAATCAGATTAGTACTGAACTTTTCCATAACTTGAGAGGAGATCAAAAATTTTGCTGCTCAAATTTTTCCAATCAAAACACCAAAGGAATTTGCTGTGTGAAGAGACTCTTGAATTGATACAGTGTGCTGCAATTGGGTTTCATATTTGCTATAGTTTTTTCAGCACACACTATTACAAGTCAGGAGTTCTGTATTCAGCGATTGAAATTCAAGTAAACCTATCTAGTACAAGTACTGAAAATTGTGTGCTGAAATCAAACTTGTTCTGAACTTGAAGTATACAAATTGGTTCAAAACCTGAATGCTGACATAGTTTATCTTATTGACATGTTTTGTAGGAAGGAAAAAGGCAAGCTACCATTTTGGGGGCGAATGGATTAGTAGCTTTTTGGATTAATGTATGTCGTGGTAAACGACCTTCTAGCAATTGTTTGGGATCATCAAGGCCGATTATTTTGTGAACTTGTTATGGATGATTATGACTTTCACACTAAGTGGTGGATGAACTTGTATTTTTTAGTAATCAATACAATGAAAAGATCGTGGATGGTTGACTATCACTTATGTTTTGAGAGATGATTGGTTGGCAATAGGCTATGAGAGTATAGTCAAGTGTTGGTCGGTAAAATTTCACACTGTCAGACTGTTGGTCGGGAAAGATTTATTATTTAGCCATAGAAAGTTGGTCGGTAATAGTCCATCGTCTGACTGTTGGTCGGTAAAAGTTCTAAGCTTATAGTGTCCAACCGTCGGTCGGGAAAGAAACGTCGGTCGGGAAAGAATTTGTTGGTCGGTAAAAGTTTTTTATCCCTGACCAACAGTTGGTCGGCAAAAAAATGTTGGTCGGGAAAGAGCTTTGCCTACCGAACTTTCAGTGACTGACAAGGTTGGTCAGGAAAACTCTTTCCTGACCAACATTCGGTCGCTAAAAGTGGTTTTCCCTACCAACTTATCTGTAGGGAATTCTATGCTGTGGTCTAGTGTTGTTATGTAACATCCAGTGTTCATAGCCTCAGCCCAGAATTTCCTAGGAGTCCTGTGCTCATTGAGTATAGTCCTAGCCATCTCAACCAAAGTGTGGTTCTTCCTCTCAACAACACTGTTCTGTTGAGGAACCCACGGAGCAGAGAATTCATGTTCTATGCCATGCTCCAAGCAAAAGTCAACAAAGAGTCTGTTCTTGATCTCAGTGCCATTATCACTTCGAATGAATTTCAATACACCAAGGAGTTCAGTGAAAAGTCTCAAGGCCATGCTTCGAAGTGTGAAAACACTTTATCCTTGCTGGCAAGAAAGAAGACCCAAGAGTAGCGAGAGAAATCGTACACAATGACTAGCACATACAACTTGTCGCCTAAAGAACTAACCCGAGAAGGACCTATAGTGTCCATGTGGAGAAGTTCTCCGGATTGCTCAGTCATCACCATGGTGACTAGCGAGTGCGAAGCGGCAATCATTTTTCCATGTCGATAAGGAGTGCAAACTAAATTCTTCTCAAACTTGAGCTTGGGCAATCCTCGGATCAGACCTAGGGCACTCAAACGAGCGAGCAACTCGAAGCTCATATGTCCTCTTCTCCTATGCCACTTCCAAAGCTTAGAAGTCGAATGTACAACAAGACAATGAGAAGAACCAGATGACTCAGAAAATTCAGCTCCAAATACTCTCCCAGCTCTAAAGATCTTACAGACCATAGCGCCATCAGAATTGAGTACTTGCGAAGTATCGCGATGGAATCGCACTTCGAAGCCCTAATCAAGCAATTGAGATACAGAAAGCAAATTGTATCCCAAATTTTCAACCAAAGAAACATGTTTGAGAGTGAAATTTGAGTTGATTCTTACCACACCTTTACCTTTCACTCTACTCCTTGGATTGTTGTCGAAGGTGATATGTTCCTTTTGCTTGGTTGTGGTGAGGCTAGAGAACCATGCTGCATCTCCGATCATTTACATCATGAGGGCTAGAATCAACCATCAAAAGTTGCTTCTGTGCAGTCTCAAGCTCAGAAAGAGTTTGAGTATGCCCAGAACGCAACTGAGGAAGCTCACCCATGACAACAGTACAAGATTCACATTCAGCATCATTAACCCTAGACTTAAGCATGGCATAATCAGTAGAAACAGATTCTAGCCTAAGTCTAAGGTCTTTTCTATCTCTAGCGGCTTGCACAAGCAATCTATCCTGACCAAGAACTACTTCATTTAGTTCATCTATCTTAATTGAAAGCTGGTTATAGGATAGAGGTACCTTAGATGAGTCAAGTTCATCGCCGTTGTGATCGCTGTCGGCCATGAAGCAAAGGCCGGTGAAATCTCGTCCCTTCTTGTCCTTCTTCTCCTCCTTCCTTGGAGACTCCTCCTCCTCATCAGAACTCGACGCCTCAGTTGAGGAAGTGTCGATGTTGTTGAGAGCAGCAACAAAGGCTCTGGAATTAGCCTTGGCTACCCTCTTAGCCACCTTGCCGCGCTTACCCTTCACAAAGGGTTTCCTCTCCTTCTTGTGGTGTTTAGGGCACTCACTCTCATCTCTCCTCTTGAGCTTAGGATATTTGTCCTTGATATGAGAAGTGTCGTCACACTCAAAACATCCACTAAAACCACTTATCCTCTGATCCCATCTCTCATTGTGAAAACGGGTGAACCTTCTGGCAATGAGAGCAAGCTCTTCATCATCCAGAGTATCCACCTACTCCTTAGTGACAAAGACTAGGGAGGACAAAGCAAAACAACCAGCAAGAACACAAGTATCAGATGTGCTTGGTTCTACAGGGGTGCCACGGCTAGTGCTAGAAACTAGTGCCAATGGTTGTGGCAAGGAGTTCCTGTGCACTACAAGAGATGCCTTGGTAATCTCAGTGGACCTCAGCTTGCTGAAGAGCTCATCACAGGTCAATGTGTCATAACCTGCGGACTCCTCAATGCTGGATATCTTCACTTCCCATATGCTACGATCAAGAGCATAGAGAAGTTTGATAGCCCTGTCATGGTCATTGTAAGCAAGCGTTCCGTTGGACTGCAAGTTACTCACTATAGCGTCAAAGCGAGAAAACATGGAATCTATAGATTCACCAGGCACTTGCACAAACAGTTGATAATGTTGATTGTACATGCTTTGGCGCCTAGCCTTAATCTGTGTAGATCCCTCATGAAAAATAGAGAGTGTAGTCCAAATTTCCCTTGCTGTCCTTAGGTGCTGAACCCTATCAAACTCACTCCGACTCAAACCAATGAACAGTATGTTTCTAGATTTGGAGTTAGAATTATACTGATCTTTTTCAGTGAGAGGCGCGGGTTTCAGGGATGGAGTATTGTGAGTCCACAATCTCCCAAATTGCATTTTCTTGGCTTAGCAAGTAAGCCTCCATGTGCACCTTCCAGTATGCAAAATCCGTCCCATCGAACAGATGTATTTTACTAACTCTGTCCATGTCACCAACAGATCGCAAAACTAGTAAAGGTCAACTGGTGATATTAACCTGGCTCTGATACCAATTGTTGGACCGGAACCGGCGACCAGAGGGGGGTGAATGGGAGCTTTTAAATTTTCAGGCTAAACACAGCCTTCTGTTTTAACTCAGTCTCCTACGGAACAGGCTTCGAACACACCCTTCGAAGTTCTGGTTCAGAGTTATTTCACAGCTCCAAAACTAGGCTTCGTAAGGAACAAAAGTTCGAAGTCAAGAAGACTTCGCTCCACCCTCAAAACCAAACACTCAATTCTGCTAAGTCAGTGCAGGCTCCGCACACTAGGTGCCTTGAGCAGACTTCACACTTCACCCTTCATAGGAGGTGGTTTCCCTCTACAGACTTTGATAAGATACTCTGCACTAGCAACTAGTACTAGGCTTCATAATTCAAAGGTCAAAATGCACACAGAATAGATTTTGCTAAGGGAACAAAGCAGACTTCGAGCTCACTCTACTTAGTGCTTCGCTTGTAATAGTGAGGAGTTGCCTCAGTTTACACAGAGCGAATACACACTGAAAAACACACTTCGCATGAACTAATCCCTCACACACTTCTCCAAAGACACACAAGTGCACAAAATCGAACAAGAAAGAAGTGGAGCACAAAATAATCAAGACATGCAATGCAAAGCAAGTATACAAGTTCAAGTAGTAAATGGAAAACAAAATCAAAGTTTCATTTCTTGAACAGGGAACACAAAATGAACTCACAGACTGGATATAGGAGTGGCGGCTAGCTCTAGAGTTCTGAAAATGGCTGCTCAAAGTCTTGTTCAGGCCTAGTCACCCTTCACTATTTATAGGCACTATTCATCCCTATGAATAGACTACTTTACCCCTAGGGTTTACACTGTTTTTGTCTCATTAGAACAGGGGTACAAATGGTAGTCTACTTTATTTGGAGGCTTCTTTTGTCAGCTTCGCAGAGGAGATAACATCAGCTTTTGCAGAGCAGACAAGATCAGCCATTGCAGTTTTGGAGTCTTCTAAAGCCCCCCTTCGCACGCGAGGGGTGCGGTAGCTTCGGCGAGAAGCCTTGAGCCTGATGGCTTTCGCTTCACCGAAGTCAGCCTTCAATACAGTGATGGTTTTGAGCCGAAGCCATCAAAGCCCTTGAGCATCCGTGCCATCAACTCTAGAGTGGAGAACCATGACTTCACAGCTACTCCAAGCTCGAACTTTGTCAGTCCATGTACCGAAGCCATGCATGGCCAAAGTACTTCAAGACAACCACAATCCGAAGCCCCACCTTCGGAGTACCACCCTTCGATGTCCCTCCTTTGTCCAAGGCCTCCGCATGAAGCATTCCATGAGCACTTCATCGCAGTGTCCCTCCCTGAGCAAACTCCTCGACAAACCTCACACGGACCATGCCTTCGATGCACCTTGACTTCTGAGACCTCCATCGGGTGAACCTTCGAGTGCCTCCATCCGAAGCACACTACGAATGCCTTGCCTCATTGCTGAGGACTTTGTCCACCATACTCCGAAGTCACTCCTTTCAGAGTACCCTTCGAAGTGCCTCACCTCCGAGGACTTTGTCTCGTGATACCTTCAGCCGGAGCCACGCTCTGCACTCTTTGCCTTCGCTTGGCGCACCTTGACCCGAGGACCAACCTCAACCCCACGTAGCCTTCGTGATCGAGCTCCCCGCTCGCCTAGCATCAAGACTCATGCTTGACCCAGGTTCACTTGCTACAAACCGTCCATCACCTCCGAAGTCACCTGCGCACCACAGACAAACATACAAGTGTATCCAGTACCCCGAAGACCCCTATGACAGTCACACTCCACTGCAACAGCCGCAGCAACCAAACCCATCGAACCCTTCAGTGAAACACCCTCCGAACCCCTTCGAAGGGACCCCTTCGAATCCAGAGGATAAAATCTGTCAATCACTCATCACAAACTCCGAAACCAACCCTTGGTTTCTCACTTGAACTCGGTGCCATTATCACTTCTGATTGCTTTCAATGCACTAGGGAGTTTAGTGAATAGTCTCAAAGCTAAGCTTCGAAAGTGTGAAAACACTTCATCCTTGCTTGCAAGAAAGTATACCCAAGAATAGCAGGAATAGTCATCCACCACGATAAGGACATACCATTTGCCACCTAAGGAACTAACCCGAGAAAGACCTACAGTGTCCATATGGAGAAGTTCTCCGGGTTGTACTGTCATCACCACATTGATTGGTGAATGAGAGGCGGCAACCATCTTTCCATGTTGACAAGGATCACAAACAAGATTCTTCTCAAACTTGAGCTTGGGCAATAGCAAATCTATCCTTCCCTTTCCCTCAGTGCATTTGTTTAGCACAGAAAGAAGGTATTCATTTTCAATCATGAGATTTTCAACTTGCCCTCTAGCAAAACTGAGTTGGTCCTTAAGGGTGATGCCTGGTGGGACAAGCAAGCTGCACATCCTTAGAACACTTAGCACTATCCAATCTAGCCTCTAACTCCTTAACATGCCTGTCTCTCAAATTAATGCTATCAATCAATAAAGGATAATTTTAACACGCATCAGAAGAAATAGGTCTAGACTCCACCACAATGATCTGTTTTTGTGCACTCTCAAGCTTATCGATAGTTTGAGCATGCACAGTACGTAGCTCGGCAAGCTCACTCATAACCACCAAACAAGACTCACATTCAACATCCTCAGACTTAGACCTAAGCATGGCAAGTTCAGTTGATACAGAATCAAGCCTAAGTCTAAGTTCTTTCCTTTCTTTAGCAACTTGTTTAAGTAATCTATCCTGACCAATCAAAGCATCATTTAATTCATCATTTTTGACTAAAAGCTAGTCGTGGGATAGATATACCTCAGATGAGTCTAGCTCATCGCTGCTGCCATCGATGTTGTCGGCCATGAAGCAAAGACCAGTGAAGTCTTTCATCTTCTTCTCCTTATTCTCCTCCTTATTCGGAGGCTCCTCCTCATCAGAGCTAGGCTCCTCACTCGAAGATGAGTCGATGTCACCGAGGGCCACCATGAAAGCTCTAGACGTAGCCTTGGCTGCTCTCTTGGTAAGCTTGTCTCGGTTCTTTTTGAAGAATGGATTCTTGTCCCTTTTCTCGTACCTGTGCTTATTTTCATCTTTCTTTTTCAAATTAGGGTAGTTATCTTTAATATGAGAAAGATCTCTGCATTCAAAACATCCCTAGGAGCCTCCTCTCCTCTGATCCCGTCTATCATTATAGAATTGGGTGAACTTCTTTACAATGAGAGCAAGCTCCTCATCGTCCAAAGTGTCCACCTGCTCTTTTGTGATAGAGACCAAAGAAGACAAGGCAAAGCCAGTAGCAAAGGGACAAGTGCCTGAAGAACCAGATGCAATACCTCTAGATGAGGTGCCACTGCTAGAACCGGAAACTAGTTCCATGGATGGTGGCAAAGAGTTTCCAAGTCCTTGACGATATGCCTTGGCAATCTCAGTGGACTTAAGCTTGCTAAAGAGTTCATCACAAGTTAACGTATCGTAACTTGTGGATTCCTCAATGCTGAATATCTTTACTTCCCATGTGCTACAATCAAGAGTATAGAGAAGCTTGATAGGCCATGGAACGAAGATTACTCACGATGGCATCAAAATGGGAAAACATGGCATCAATAGATTCACTAGGGCTCTGCACAAACATTTGATATTGTTGGTTGTAAGTGCTTTGGCGCTTGGCCTTGATATGAGTTGTGCCTTCATGAAACCCAGTGAGTGTGGACTAAATCTCCCTAGCAGTCTGATGGTGCTGCACCCTATCGAACTCATTTCTACTCAGGCCAATGAACAATATATTTCTAGCTTTGCAGTTAGCATTATACTGATCTTTCTCAGCCTTAGTAGTGCGAGTCTTAGGGATGGAGTATTGTGAGTCCACAATCTCCCAAATTGCACTTCCTTGGCTTTGAAGATAAGCCTCCATGCACACCTTCCAGTATGTAAGTATGTCCCATCGAACAGAGGGATCTTGCTAACTCTGTCCATGTCGCCTATGGATCACAAAACTGGTTAAGGTCAACTAATGATCTTAACCTAATCTGATACCAATTGTAGAACCGGAACAGGCGACTAGAGGGGGGTGAATAGGCACCTTAACAAATTCTTTAGAATTGATGGCCTTTTCAAAACACCCAACGCATCTCTAACAGAACAAGCAGAAGCAAATAAACTTTCTCGGCAGAATCCCAGAAATCACTAGTGTTGTCACTCTCCTATCATATATGGTATGATATGACACTCTGAGAGATCACAAGCACTAAAAATAATCTAATCTAAAATGACTGGTGTCCTAATAGAAAAGGCACCTCCATAGTGATTAAAGGCGGATTAGAAAACCTCACAAATCAAACTAACACTTCATCAACCACAAGCATTTAAGCAAGCACATACAGTTCATTCACAAATCACAGATAATCCATGAATATGAGAAAAACAATATTTAATGTATTTAATCTAGTTAAAATAAGTGCAGGAAATAAAACACACTCACGCATATATCTATGAATATTTAGTGCAATATGAAAATAGTGATAACAGCAAATGAATCAATCATGGAAAATTTAGAGATAAAGTTATTGTTCTAATGGATGTTCCCTCTGTGCAAGGGTACTATATTTGTGTCTTGATTTCTTCGCTGAAACACCAAACAACACTTGGCCAAATGCACTACTTGAGCTCCATTCAACACCTTGCACTCCCTACCATTTTGCCGATGCGCCGCCTCTGCGTGGTACACCCCTAGTGCTTGGCACGCCGCCTCGGCTGCCCTGCAGTCCTCATGGCCTCGTGCACTCCAAACACACGCCGCGCTGCCTTGCCTGCTTAGCGACTCATGCGCCACGCACAATGGTGACCTGGCGGCTGCAACTCATTGAGCACCGAATGCTGCCTCACCACGGTGAAGAAAACTGAAGCCCCAGTGGCTGGCCAAAGAAAAACCGAGCCACATTAATATTCAAGAAAAATTGGTGCGGGAAAACAAGGGAGTGGCACAAATTGCTACAAGAAAAATAGCAACGAATGGAGGAAGAAGCAAGGGAAAATGTGACCCAAAATTTCTGAATTGGTAAAGTGTTTTTCAAAATGGGTGACAAACCCTAGAGGGATGGGGGGCTTTTATAGCCTACATGGAAAATTAAAAAGACTAATTTGCCCCTAGGATTTAATTAAGTGCAGACTCTATTTTACAGAATCAAGGCCCACTTTGCTAAAAATGTAAAATCCTATCTAAAGGTAGTTTGTCCCGATTCAAAGCTTTCATAGCGACTACGGCTCCACTTCAGGACGCTTAGATCTTGATCTGACGGTTTTAAGATGAAACCAACAAATCCCACCGGATCGTCGACACGTGTCACCAATCTGCGAACTCGACCACCAGCAAGTATCTCCCGCTCTCGATCCCTCGAGCCGCCTTGTTACTTGCACTGGCCTCCCTTTCACTAACTTGGTCAATACGCTATCCCGATCATCCGTCCGTCCATGTCTTGCTCTATCTCCACATGTACACCTGAGATCTTCCTCAACTTCACTTGGCATCCTTGATCATCTGGCATCAGGCTCCTCGCTTGACCCTGATCACCCGCTATTGACAGTTGACTCACATCTCAACTCTACACAACATGAGACAAGCAAAACACGAATCTCCATGCAAAGCACACACTAATCCCGTCAGTGAACACACACATGCAAACACACGCCCAAACCTTGAATCAAGCAAACTTGTCAATCACTCATCACAAAGATAAACCCACTTGGTTTCTCATAAACAAATCTAGTCTATTTTCAATTCGGATCTGATGGCTCCAAGCTATTTCTCAAAGTCTAGTCCCATCACTTCATCTGCATAAGTCTTGGGCTCATCGTTGTCTAACAACAACACGTCGCAATGACTAGTGGTCAAAACATTAACAACTTCGGCATGTAACTCACCCTCCTGGACCTTCGTGGGGCTGGTGTCTCTACAACAGGCCCTGCGACACCTTGCATGTCCTGTTGTTGTTCAATAGGATCTGGAACACCTTCTAGTCGCTCTCGAACTTTTAAAATTGCACTGTTCTCCCACTAAACCCTTTTAAGAGAAACACTTTCTCAAGTAACACACCATTTTGAGCGACAAAAACTTTGCCCTCTTCTTTATTATAGAAATAGTATCATTTGTTTTCCTAGGATACCCCACAAAGAAGAACTTGTCAGATTTAGGAGTGAGCTTGTTAGACATCAAACATTTGACATACACCTCACATCCCCAAATCTTTATAAAAGACAAACTAGGATGCCCCAGACCACATCTCATATGGTGTCTTCTCTACTGACTTAGATGGAACTCTATTTATCGTGAAAGTGGTAGTTTCTAAAGCAAGTCCCCAAAAGGATAATGAATGATTAACGTGACTCATCATATACCGAACCATATCCAAAAAGGTATGGTTTCTCCGCTCTGACACTCCATTCCACTGGGGCGTGCTAGGTAAAGTTGGTCGTGGAACAATTCCACACTACTTCAGATGATCACTAAACTCATGGCTCAAATATTCACCTCGACGATTAGATCATAGAAATTTAATTGTCTTGCCCATACAATTTTGTACTTCATTTTGGAACTCCTTGAACTTTTCAAATGACTCCCATATCTACTAAAGTCTCTAGTAAAAGTGATGAAGTACTAAAAACCACCTCTTATGACATGGCTCATTGGTCCACATACATCAGTATGTACAATGGCCAATAGCTAACTCAACCTCTCACTTTGACCAGTGAAAGGTGTCTTTGTCAGTTTGCCAAGTAAGCAAGACTCACATCTGTCATATGATTAAAAATAAAATGACTCTAAAAGTACATTGTTGGGGGAAAATGCTTTACTTTCAGGACTTAGAGATTAACAGTTCAAAGAGACTTACTAAGCTTCAGAGCTGATGGGTTCAAACTCGAAGGTGGAGGCATTAAGCCGAAGGGTGCCTCGATGTGAAGTCCGAAGGAGCTCTCCGCAGGATATGAGGCTCCGAAGCAGAGCGATAGGATTGATAAGACGTTTGGCTTATCCATTTGCCTCGGATAGCTTTTACCATTTTAACCCTATTCAGGGTACCGAATAGTTTCCACTATGTTGGTTGTAATCAAGGGGTAAATAGGTCTTTTCCTTAGACATTTTTGCCTATAAATACCCCCCTCTCTACCCTGTAACAAGGATGGAAGACTCAATTATTCTAATACACACATTCGGACTACTTAAGCTATTATCCATTCAGAGGCTTGAGATAGTTCACAAACACGAACTCGTTGTTTGTTAGTTCTTGATCTCAGAGAACCTGTTAGCGTAATCTTTTACGCCAATAGTTGGCGCCGTCCGTGGGGAACCAAGTTCTAGAAGCTTGTTCTCTACTGCTGACTGCACTTCGAAGAGCACTTACGGAGGGAGCCTCGGAGTCTCAAGATCCCGCGCACCCTTCGGTAAGGGGCTTTCTAGTGCGGTTCGAAGGCCTTCCCTCGCCTTCCCAGACCAATCGAAGTCCTCGGTCTTTAGACCTCTCTGTTACTAGCTATGCCTCCGAAGCGAAGCCAATCCTCAGGTCCTCTCCGAAGGTCCCCTCGGACCAACGGAGCCAGACCCTCAATTGTTCCAACGATTCCCGAGGGTGCCGCTGGGCGTCGAGTGCCCAGGGGCCCCCGGGCTCCTCCTACGGTGCTCCGGACTGATTATGTCAGTTCCCAAGACCCGGAGCTACCCTCCGATGAAGATGAAGACCTTCCTGGAACCGAAGCTACTCAGTTATCAAGGCTTCAGGAGGAAGTGGCTAGGTGAAGGCAAGAGGCCGCCGATCGCCTCCGCACTCAAGCCTCCACCGAGACTCCTGAAGGGCCCCATGATGGTGGTGCTCGCAATCTTCCCGAAGTTGTTCAAGTCCCGGAGAGGGCTGAGAATGCATCTTTTGATGATGAGTCTCCGCTACATTCAGACTTACAAAGAGTGCCCTTCGATCCCAGGTTCAAAGCCTCGAAGTTGCACAAGTACTCCGGCGGGTCAGACCTCGGAGAGTTTGCTCGTTCATATGCCTTGGCGATAGAAGCAAGCGGAGGGGTGCGCAACACTATGGCAAAGTGTTTTCCCCTCGCTCTCGAAGGTGTGGCGCTCCGATGTTTCTGGTCCTTGAAGCCAGGATCGATCAGATCTTGGGAGCAGTTAAGAGGAAGTTTGTAAGCAACTTCCAGGGTACCTTTGTGGCTCCGATGTCGATAGGGAGCTTGTTCCAGGTGAAGCAGCGAGTGGGAGAAACACTTCGGGAGTACTTCACGCACTTCGCCCACACCAAGTCGCAGATTAAGGGCCTGTCTACCTCTTCGGTAGTCGACGCCGCCCGCGAAGGGGTGCTAAACCCCGACCTCCTCAGCAAGCTCCATCGGAAGCCTGTGACGTCTATGGCACAGCTGATGGCATACTTCGAACAGTATGCCAAGGCGGAGGAAGGCTGCCTTCGGCGAGCCGGAGCACCCGCACCTGCCCTCCGAGAAGTAAAGACGGAGCCCGAAGCCTCAGCTCCTCTACAACCCCCTGAAGACAATCGCTTCAACAAGCACAGGCAAGGAAAGAAACATTTCCGTTTGGAGGTGCTAAGCATCGCACCCTCCATTCCGAAGGCACCTGCCAGTTATCAGAAGGTGCAAGGCTTCAAGGTTGGAGCATCGAAGCCTCAATAAAGAGTACCTGGCAGGCGCCAGAGTTTTATCTGCTGCATGCATGGCGACAATAGAAGCCATGACACGAAAGAATGCAAGGCAGTGTTGGCCCTTCGGGGCGACTACCTAGGGCGAAGTACCGGGCAGGGTACATCAGATCGAGCCCCACCAGCGGCACGGTCGGAGCCTGTGCAAATCGTGGCCCGAGACGGTGTCCCCGAAGCCCCCATGCGACTTCCGGTGGCCAATATTATGCCACCACCAAAGCAGGAAGACCCACAAGACCGTGGCAAGTGAGTGGTCCTGCCCATCTCTGGAGGGGGACCCTCAAAAACATGCCCAAAAGGCAGCGACGTGAATACGTCCGCGAAGTAGGGCACATTGGGACTTCAAGCTCCGTGGAAGGAATGCCAGAATGGTCTCATGTGCCCATCTCTTTTACTGCCAGCAATGCCGCGAGGGTAAAGTTCCCCCATGCTGACCCCTTAGTCATTTCCGCAGACATAGCAGGGGTGGAAGTCCGAAGGATCCTAGTGGACAGTGGGAGCTCCGCAGACATACTTTTGGTCTAGGCCTTCGATCAAATGTGCATACCTCGAAAACATCTACTTCCAGCAGCCCGGCCACTTCAAGGTTTCTTAGGACCGCCTCTCGATGCCCTCGGCTAGATTGGCCTCGAGGTTGCTTTCAGAGAGGGGCCTTTGGCCAGGGTTGAAGAGGTGATCTTCGACGTTGTTGACGCCCCCTATGCTTACAACGCAATCTTCGGGCGAGGGATGCTGAACCAATTCGGGGCTATAGCGCATCACAACTATCTCTATCTCAAAATGCCCACGAAAGGTGGAGTTCTTACCGTTTCAGGAGACCAAGCTATAGCCCGGAGAATGGAGTATGGGCACGGCTAGCCGTTGGATCCCTGGCAGGTGCACAGCGTGACGGAGCGCGCAGAAGAGGCTCCGGAGGCTTCGAACTCTTCGAAGGGGCTCTCCCTTAAGCCAAGCCCAGAAGGTGATGTCGAGACGAAGATAATTTCAAAGGATGGCAAAGAATGCCCAGTGCAGTTCAGCAAGGGGCTATCCCTAGAGATAGCTGCTTCATTGGAAGAAGTTGTCAAGCAAAACCTAGACATCTTTGCCTGGACTGACGAAGACATCACCAGGGTTGATCGGAGTATCATCGAGCACAGCCTGCTCGTCAACCCGAAGGCTAGGCCAGTGCGCCAGGGGCTCCAAAAGCTGTCTGCAGAAAGGGCAAGCCTCGCCAAAACCAAAGTAGAAAAATTGTTAAGGGCTGGCATCATCAGGGAAGTAGGCCATACCAAGTGGTTGGCGAACCCTGTTTTTGTAAGGAAGAAGGACTCGAACAAGTGGCACATGTGTATTGACTTTACTTCATTAAATAAAGCATGCCCACGAGACCCCTACCCGATGCCCCGAATAGACCAGCTGGTAGATTCCACAGCCGGCTCCGAATTGCTAAGCTTCCTCGATGCTTACTCCGGGTATCATCAAGTCTGGCTAAAGCGTGAAGACGAAGCCAAGACAAGTTTCATAACTCCTTCCGGGGTATTTTGTTATGTAAGAATGCCTTTTGGCTTGCGGAATGCCGGAGCCACTTTTTCATGTTTAATAGCTAAGGCTCTAGGTCACCAAATAGGCCGAAATGTCGAAGCCTATATGGATGACATTGAAATAAAAAGTGCTCAAAAGCACCAACATAGCCTAGACCTAGCTGAAATGTTTGAGAGCCTCCGAGCATGTGGAGTACGCCTCAACCCTGAAAAATGTATATTCGGAGCACAAGCAAGAAAACTGCTAGGGTACTTAGTTTCGAGCAGGGGAATCGAAGCTAGCCCAACGCAGATAAGTGCACTGCAAAGAATGGCTCCACCAGGGAATTTGAAGCAAGTCTAGAAGCTAGCAGGAAGTCTCGCAACTCTTAGTAGATTCCTGGCCAGGTCAGCAGAACAAAGCCTCCCAATTTTCAAAGCCCTAAAGGAGTCTAAAAGCTTCAGTTGGACGCCAGAGTGCTAGAAGAGCTTCGATGATATAAAAGCATACCTCGGAAGCCTGTCAACACTTACTGTGCCCCTCTCAGAAGAAACACTCCTCCTTTATCTTGCAGCAACAGGCTCCGTAGTAAGTGCAGTATTGGTCAGGGAAGTTGAGCTTAAGGGAAAGTTGGTGCAGAACCCAGTTTATTTTGTTTCAGAAGCTTTATCCGGAGCTAAGATAAGATACTTCGAGCTCGAGGAATTTGCTTATGCCTTGGTAATGGCCTCGCGGAAGCTAAGGCATTACTTTCTAGCGCATAACCTAATCGTTCCTACCTCGTACCCTCTTGGTGATATGCTCCCAAATCCCAAATCCCCCTTCGGAATCTCCTTCACGGCAAGAACAACTATCAAATCCCAAATCATAGCCGACTTCATAGCAGATGGACGCCATCTGCAGTTTGGGCTCCTGAGGAGACCTCCGAAGGTTTATGGACAATATTTTCTGACGGAGCTTATCAGGCATCTGGTGCTGGAGCTGGAGCGGTCATCATATCACCATCAAGGAAAAAGCCATGTATTCTGCGAGGCTCAATTTCAAGACCACCAATAATATCGCAGAATACCAAGGGGTCCTGCTAGGCCTCCGAAAGGCAAAGGTACTTGGACCAGCAAGGATAATAATTAAAACAGATTCCCAAGTTGTCGCAGGGCATGTCGATAAGAGCTTTCAAGCAAAGAACCCACATCTAGCGCAATACCTTGAAGAAATCCGCAATACTGAGGCAGCATTCAAAGGATTTTCTGTTCGAAGTATCCCTCGGGCAGATAATCAACTCGCAGATATTCTAGCAAAAGCTGCAGCTGGAGCGTTGGACCTCCCGGAGGGTGCTTTCTACGAAGAACTAGTTAAGCCTGTAGTTAATCAATTACCCTCCACAGAAGTACTATGCATTCTAGCCACAGATTGGCGGGCTCCGATAATGAATATATTGCAAGGTGGCATAGATTCTTCAGAGGGCCCGGATGCCCGAAGATTGCAAGCAAGGGCTCGAAACTACAAGCTTGTCAACAGAATATTGTATAAAGCCGGAGTGTGTTCCCCTCTACTCCGATGCATATCCCAACCCGAAGGCCAAGACATACTTTGGGACATTCACGAAGGTTTGTGCATAAGCCACCTGGCCCCTCGTGCTCTAGCAGGCAAGACACTTCGGCAGGGGCTGTACTGGCCGACAATTATAAGAGATGCGGAGGAATTGGTTCGACCCTGCCAAGGATGCCAATGGATGGGAAGACGAAGCCACCAGTCTGCCAGTTCCACTTCAAGTTATTGCCCAGTATGGCCAATGGCTCGGTGGGGCATGGACCTCATAGGCCCTTTTCCAATGGCAAAAGGCAGCTTGAAGTTTGCGGCGGTAGCAATCAAATAATTTTCAAAGTGGGTCGAAGCAGAACCATTGACTGCTATCACTTCAAGGAATTGGAAAAAGTTTTTCTAGCAAAATATTATATGTAGGTTCGGAGTGCCAAGGGAGCTGACCGTGGATAATGGAACCCAGTTCGAAGCTGACACATTCAAAGAATTTTGTGAAGAACTGGGCATTAAGTTGTGCTTCGCTGCATTGCACCATCCACAGTCCAACGGAGCTGTCGAGCGAGCCAACGGGAACATTCTCTCCGGTCTGAATCGACGAATTGTTGGGTTGGCCAAGGGGCTGTGGGTCGAGGAGCTTCCCAAGATCTTGTGGTCCATTCGAACCACTCAAGCCAGGTCCACAGGCTTTACCCCATTTAGACTACTATTCGGAGATGAGGCCATGACTCCTATGGAGCTCAGGGGTGGATCCCTTCGTGTAGTGCAGCCCAGAGATGAAGATGAAAGAAGCATTTCGCTGGACTTGTCAGAAGAAACAAGGCTTCGAGCTGTCGCCAATCTAACGAAGTACCAAGGCAAAACAAAAACATGGTATGACCTGAAGATAAAGCTAAACGAGCTTAGACTAGGTCATCTAGTTTTGCGAAGTGTAATAGCCCCGGGGAAGCTAGGAAATAAATGGGAAGGACTATATATTATCCTACGCTCAGGACGTCCCAGATCATTTAAATTAGCTAATTTAGAAGGGGAAGAATTGAAACATGCATGGCATGCGGAGCACCTTAAGCGTTATTACGCTTAGGGGCTCCTTGTAATCACTTGTAAAGAATTCCTTTTCTAAATAAAGTGGAGGGTCGAATTTTGTTTGCTCTTCGAATATCCCTTACTCCTGATGGACGCATCGGGAGGACGGAGATGCTTGCGGAGTCAATCATCTTTCCCAAGACCTAGGCAACAGCCTGCGAACCATGGGTTCAGGGGCTTCACTACCAGCCTACGGATTCCAGGCTCCGGCTTGTTAGGATCCATAGAAGAGTCTAAGGACTTTAAAAGAACAGATTTCCAGCCCCCGGGTTCGAAGTATCTGTAAAAGAGCCAAAGGTGGCCAGCCTATGGATTCCAGGCTCCGGCTTGTTAGGATCCGTAGACGAGTCTAAGGACTTTAAAAGAACAGATTTCCGGCCCCCGGGTTCGAAGTATCTGTAAAAGAGCCGAAGGTGGCCAGCCTACGGATTCCAGGCTCCGGCTTGTTAGGATCCGTAGAGGAGTCTAAGGACTTTAAAAGAACAGATTTCCGGTCCTCGGGTTCAAAGTATTTGTAAAAGAGCCAAAGGTGGCCAGCCTACGGATTCCAGGCTCCGGCTTGTTAGGATCCGTAGAGGAGTCTAAGGACTTTAAAAGAACAGATTTCCGGCCCCCGGGTTCGAAGTATCTGTAAAAGAGCCGAAGGTGGCCAGCCTATGGATTCTAGGCTCCGGCTTGTTAGGATCCGTAGAGGAGTCTAAGGACTTTAAAAGAACATATTTCTGGCCCCAGGGTTCGAAGTATCTGTAAAAGAGCCGAAGGTGGCCAGCCTACGGATTCCAGGCTCCGGCTTGTTAAGATCCGTAGAGGAGTCTAAGGACTTTAAAAGAACAGATTTCTGGCCCCCGGGTTCGAAGTATCTATAAAAGAGTCGAAGGTGACCAAGTAATAAGGTCTCAAGGCTCTTGCCAATGAGACACTTTTAAAGTACTAAGCTACCAGTATAAAACCTTGTAAAGGTAGATTCAACTCCGAAACTTAGAAAATCATAACATAAAACTATGTTCGAAGAACTCTACGAAAAGGTAGAATAGGGATATTAAGTGTTGTGCGAAGCATCAGTTTGTTCTACGCGTCATTGTGTCCGGCGAACCTTTTTGCAATACAGAAGGTCCCCCACCCACAAGGAGGGGTAGGAGGGTAAAGAACGAACAAGATGCTGGGGGTGCAATTCACATTAATTCATCATACTATTACATCAAGAGAAATTTTGGTCCAAGCCTAAGAAAAATCGGAGACCCTGTCGGCCTCTAGAGCTACCTCTCCGGCTACTTTGTCCTTCGGAGCTCAAAGCCACCAGGATTGTCCTTTGCGTCTGAGTACTTCTCTTCTTCTTCGAGGCTCGCAGTTTCTTCTGCTCCTCTTGAAGCTCGGCCCAAGTCAGAAGTCTTTCAGAGTTAGCCTCTGTAGGGTCTTCGGCCTGGTACTCCGAATCAGACCAATCCATATGTTCAGAGGATGAAGATGCCTTCTCTTTTTCCTCTTCCTTGATATAAGCTAAGACTTCTTGAAAAACCTCGAGGGTGACCTCCCCTTTATCTCCGCGAGGAACAGAGAAGCGAGAGCGGCGGTAGGGCCTTAAGCTCTCGAGGCTTGCCCACTCCTTCCGGAGCCTTTCGGTAAAATCCAGTACTTTGAAGTCAGGTTCCGAAGGGCATGACAAAACCTAAAAGAACAAAACACCCAAACAAGCTCTTCGTTTATAAACTTTTCATTAATGCAAGGGGTTTTACAAGATTTCTTATACATAATTGCCCTATGAGCTAGACCTGCGGGTCGGTTGGTGGAGCAGGAGGTGACGGAGCTGGCGAGGCTGGAAGCGATGGCCTCGTCTGTGCTTGCTTCTGCCGATGGGCCTCGTCGATCCAAGCTTTAGCTCGCAGCCTTGTGATCCGTCTTCCAGGTTGACCGGAAAACTTCCCAGGCCAAGGCTACATTCGGCGATGGATGCAACAAGTCCTCGGAGGCAAAGCTTCCGGGAGTCGAACCCCCGACTGGAGCGATGGGAATCTGAAGGGCTTCGAGGTGGCGGAGAACTCCAATTCTGGCACACTGACCGGAGATCTCTCCGTACCGGACACCGGAGTTCATCATCAGCAACACCGCCACTTGAATCCTCTTCAGTTTCTAGTCGAGGGGTTTGCTGGCCGCCGCAGAAGATGAAGGGCACATAGTGCCAAAATATTCCAAGGTACCCTGAAGGGCATCCAAGGTATGTTCCGCTACACTGGCATTCTTCTTCTCTGCAGTCTCCAGCTCCACAGCGGTAGCAGACACTTCGGCCACTTGGAGCAGCAAGGAGATCTTCTGGGCCATCGCTTGCTTGAGAGAACCTTGGAGCTCTACCATCTAGGTGCTCGAAGTGGTCGCCGCTTGCCGGAGCTTCTCAACCTCCGCTCGGAGCACCAAGCACTCGGCTTCAGCTTCTTGGGCTGAAGTCCGGAGTGCGTCGCTGTCTTGCCTTGCCAGTCGGAGGGCTTCGTCGGCCTCGGCCCTAGCCCTCCGTTCTTAGAGGACTTCATCCTCCAACCGAAGTGCTCTTTCTTCGGAGCCCTTGAGCGCGGTTTGGAGGGTGGTAACCTTCCTTTTGAGTCGATTGGTTTCGACTTCATTGGAAGTCGCTGCCGCTCTAGCAAGGACGAATTGTTGCAGGAAGAACAAGTAAGAGTCGGGTGTTTACATTTATTAATTGAAAATATTTGCAGTACTCTTTATACCTGAAGGGCAGCCCTTTCGAGGGCCATGTTGAGCACTGGGGCCCTAGCTTCTCTCAGAGTAGAGACCAAGTCAGAGTTGGCAATGTCTTGGCTTTTCTCCACCAAAGGCTCCAGGAGCGCCCGGAGGCTTGTCCGGTGTTCCAAAAACGGAGCCAGCAAAGGAAGCCAAGACGAAGCTTGGCGATCATCTGCCATGGCCTCTTCCTCCGAGTTGCTAGCCGAGGTCGTCGTTGGGCCGGGAGGGAGTCCAAAGCTGGACATGCTTTTGCCCCTCCCCGGCACGAAGGCAGGTGCCTCGACTACGGTGGAGGTAGCTCTTCCTTCGACGGCTACCTCTTCGGCTGGATCCGCATTAGCAGGGGCGACCTCGGTCGCCGGAGCCGCGTCGGCAGGAACGGCCGCCGCCACCGGGGCCGGGGCGTCTAGTGGAGTCGAGGTGTCCATCGGAACCACAACCTCTGAAGAAGATGGGACTTCGCGTGCAGCCGGGGCTTCATCACCTTTCGATGTACCTGCGGTACCAAGGTATTTGGTGAACATTTACAAGTAAAAATTGTTGCAGGAATCGACCAAGGCAAAAGATTCGAAGTATACTTTCGAAGGCACCGTGAGGCAAAATCGTCGGGTCCTCTAGAACTTCGTACATCTGGAGGATCTCGTCGATATCGTCTCCCAAAGTCCTCTCCGGTGTGTTTTCCACTGGAACCTCGACCTCCGCCGTGATCACCCCAGCTACGGGCGAGTTGGGGCGACAGGGTTCGGCTCCGATCTCACGACAGCGGGCACAGGTGTGCGTGCCGAGTCTACCTCTGGAACCTCCCGAGTAGAAGCTTCGATTGGGACCCCTGCCGCATCGTCGTCACCCTCCAAGAGGTAGTTCTCAAAGGCCCTCGCCATTTGGGCACTGGAGTGCTCGTTCCCGGAACCTCCCGAAGCCGAGCTCCGAACGTCCAAAGACGAAGCAGACGAAGCAGGGGTCAGTTGAGGAGGGATCTTCACCACCTTCTTCTTCTTCGAAGGGGTCTTGCCGGCCTTCTTCGAAGGCTCAGCAACGACCTTCCTTTTCTGAGGGGCCGCTCCAGCTGAGTTAAAATCCGGTAGAGGAGGGGGCACCATCCTGAGAGCTCCCCACACTTTGTTGGAGCGCTCCCAGCTCCCCACCAGCTCCAACCTCTTCTGTCTTTCAGCCTTCGTAGGGGCTCCGAGGACCCGTTCGGTGGCCCGAGCTATCTCCTCCGGAGCTAACGCCAGTGGAGCCTCTGGAAAAAGGGTAACATGTTATAAGTATGTTATTTTCATCATCTAACATATTACTGCAGGAGTTGAAGTCTTACCTAAAGTTCGGAGCTCAACCTCCGACGCTTGTTTAAACACTATCGGCCAGTTGGCCCCGAGGGGTGGAATCCGAAGAGCAATGAACTCTTCGGCAAGGTCGCGCATGCTAATGCGGCTGGCCACCGAAGTCAATAGCCCTAGCCGCGTTGAGAGCAGGCTAGGGTTTGGAGTAACCTCCACCTCTTTCCGGAACCAAATCTCCTGGAGAGACCCAGCGAGGGGAGAATCCTCTCCAACTTCGGCATAGAACCACTGAAGGATCTAGTTGGTGTACCATCAATCATTGATGGCCTTCGTTGGAAAGTGTTGGGCGAGCTCCCTTCACAACTGGAAGTTGACGCTGCCGAAGGCTGTTATCACCTTGGTGTCCGCGGGCCCATCTTGTGGCTTCGGCTGGCAGATGGCTTCGTGGGTGGCGGCGAAGACCTCCGATCGCCCCTCGCACCCTTCGGCCCGGAGCGCCCATTCAAAGACAGCCAAGCGGGCAATGGCGTTGGGAGACAGTTGAGGTAAGGTGATGTGGAACATATCCAGTACCTCCGCTAGGAAGTCGATGGCCGGAAGCCCCAAGCCTGCCTCGAATAAGGCCTCGAAAACCACGACCTCTCCGCTTCGTGGCCTCGGGGTTGATTCCGACCCGGGAACTCGAGTCCTCAATCTGGTCCCTAGCTTCCCTTCCACGGCCTCTTCAATGGACTCGGTGGTGCTCGTGGACTGGTCGATGAGGAAGCTCTGAGGGATCTTCTTCTTTGATGGCGGGCGGAGCTCCGGGGGTTCTTGGGCCAGGCGTCGCCCGAAGCTCCCGCCATTGCTGCTACAGCTGAGGCGGCCCACGCTTGCCTCTGCGCTAGTGTGCCCACTGCTGCCGGAACTGGTGTGGTTGGTCCTCGCCATGACTCGGTGGATTGAAAGATTGTGAGAATTGAAAATTGAAGGAGGTGACTCACAGATGCTAGGCACGGTAAAAAGTCTTGGGTAAATTCTAATCCCCTTTTTATAACCGTCTGCTGGTTGCCGTGCTTCGATCGCATTCACACTGTAGGTTCGACTTCTGTCATTGGTAGGTGGGTCCAGAAAGTGGAACGGTGAGAGACTGCCGTAAATTTCGACCGTTACCTTTTATAGAGCGTAATGGCTACTTGCGCAGTAACGGTTATAATCAAACGGTTCCTCACAACGTTTGGGCTTCGTAACAGTTCTCTTTCCCATGAAGCGTTCACACAATGGTTAGGGGCTCGAAGCCGTGGTCCGAATGCTTCAGTTCAGAGACCCCCCAAAAGACTGTAATGTGTTCAAATTTTCTCTAAGTCTCAGAATATGAAAATATTCCTTGCGTATATTGCCTCCCTTCTGTACAGGTTAAATTCAGAGAGGCGTATTCGAGGGGCTACTATTGGGGGAAAATGCTTCACTTTCAGGACTTAGAGATTAACAGTTCAAAGAGACTTACTAAGCTTCGGAGCTGATGGGTTCATACTCGAAGGTGGAGGCGTTAAGCCAAAGGGTGCCTCGATCTAAAGTCCGAAGGAGCTCTCGGCAGGATATGAGGCTCCGAAGCAAAGCGACAGGATTGATAAGATGTTTGGCTTATCCATTCGCCTCGGATAGCTTTTACCATTTTAACCCTATTCAGGGTACCGAATAGTTTTCACTATGTCGGTTGTAATCAAGGGGTAAATAGGTCTTTTCCTTAGACATTTTTGCCTATAAATACCCCCCTCACTACCCTGTAACAAGGATGGAAGACTCAATTATTCTAATACACACATTCGGACTACTTAAGCTATTATCCATTCGGAGGCTTGAGATAGTTCACAAACACGAACTCTCTATTTGTTAGTTCTTGATCTCAGAGAACCTGTTAGCGTAATATTTTACGCCAACATACATCACTATGGAGCTTCTCTACACGCGCTTCTCGTTTATATGACCTAAACGACAATGCTAGATGTAAGTAGGATCCAAATCATTGAGTCATTTCTTTGTACTAATGTTATAAACATGTGCATCCTCAAGACTTAGAATGTATAATCAATTCACCAATATACAAACACCATAGAGCATAACATTCGAGAATATCGAACAACATTTGTTCTTTACCACGAACTCATAACCTTCTTCCTCTAAACATGAAAAAGAGATAATGTTTCTGCCCAATGCTGGTACATAATAACAATTATTCATTTCCAGAACTAATTCTGAGAGTAGTGATAAAGAATAAATGCCGACGGCCAATGCTGCAACCTTTGCACCATCGCCGACACAAATATCCAGTTCACCTACTGCACACTTTCTTGACCAACTCAGTCCTTGCAACGATTAGCAAGTATGAATCATTGACCCAATATCAAATAGCCATGAATCATTTGGACGAATAGCAAGATTAATTAAAATAACATTTATACTTGAAGTAGAAGCAGAAGTCGAGCTTGGCTCTCCAAAATGCCTTAGTATCCCATAATCATATTATGGACATTCTTGTTCTTATCTTGCTTGCAAATCTCAGAGGACAAACAGGAAAATATGAGATATCTTACATTAAGTGACTCATTTGAGTGCTTCTCACAAGACCTTCGGTCAACTAGTTCATCATGATGAGACTCCTCTAGAACATTTTCCTTTTCCTTTTTCTTGAGAACACTTCTCAAGTTTCTAAACCAGTCAATAAAATTTGTTCCAAAAAGAATCGATAGCAAAATAAAGAGTAAAGTGTTATTAACGATTGGTGCTATGATCTACAAAAGATTAAATGCAAGGTTCAACACTATGCAATGTTTATCTTCTATCCAATAAAAGATGATCCACTATTTACAAACAGTCACTTTCCCTCTAATAACTAATAGTGGTGCAAGATCCATATTCATTCTAACTCCTAGTGAGCTTTGGCATCACTGCTAGAAGCTAGGTGACATAGATAAGAAACACTTTGCTAATCACATCGTATGTGACTCTTGCCATTGTTGAAGCATCCAATGCTCAATGCCCAACTCTATGCCTCAAGGCCTAAAACCGTTTTGATAGCCCTGTTAAGCAAACCAATACTATGCATGCGGAAGTCCGACTTCCATCCCCAACAAGTCAAGATAAAAGATAGCACCTTGCTTTAGTAGACCCAATATTGATGATCAAAATCCTTGGTGGGTGCAGCTATTGGAAAGAGCATCAATACTTAATTTTCTGAGGGAAAAATATTCTAGCAAGGTGATGCCCCTAGTGCGCACGAAGCATGCAACATTAGTATGATAGGAACATAAGTAAGCACCACAGACAACACATTGAATATGACATAGTATGGCCCCTTCACATGGTGATCTTCATCTCCATGGCTCCAGTTAGTGAGTGTGTGCTTCCGGCCTCTAGGAACTGTACTAACCTATCAAAATAGCACCTATAATAGTTACATGAGTCAAAGCATCAATACTCGACACGCAGGTCACAAATGTACAGTAGCCTTGGCTGTAAATAAACGTGACACGCAGGCCATATTTAATTTACTTTCATTGCATGCATCTCATACATCACATTCATCAAGGCCATAACAGTCACAACATTTTCTGCAAAATAAAGTTAGGCAAAGATTCTACAAGTATGAAATTTCCAATTTTGCGTGGATCAGAACTTCTGATCTAGCATCGGAACTTCTGATCCGCCGGAACTTACATCAGCAATTTGCTCTTTGTATAGAATATTATTCAATATCAGAACTTCCGATCAAGAATCGGAACATCCGATCCGGCAAGCATCGGAAGTTCCAATCTGGTATCATAACTTCTAATTTTTACGAATAGAAAATAGATCTAATTTGTTTTTCCACCATGTATGTCCATATATGTGGGATCTAGATCAAACACTACACACGTAGGCTCTGATACCATTATTGGGGAATGGGGAATCTACACTAGCCAGCAATTTCGCACCAAAACCAAAGAACCATGAACGTGAGAGATCATGAATCATTACCTTCTAATGCAAGACGCACTAGGTGCAGTAGAAGAATATGTTGGGGAAGTGTGTCCTCGCTTATCCTCGCCTCACTCCGCCCATTCCCTAGCGATCCAATCGATGAAGATGGAATGTCCACATGAATACGATGATGAGCATTGCTATTCGAGCAACATCTACACTGAGTCCACACATACATGGATGAGATTTCTCCCACGCCGGTGCGCTAGCACCGCTCGTGAGAATCGGGAGAGATCTCAATCTCAACTCTTGAGATCAAGAAAGGGAGAGGAGTTCTTTGTGGCTAGGGTTTAGATCTGATCTAAACTATCCATAACTTGATCTCCAAAACATCATCCTCCTCTGTTTATAAAGCGGTGAGAGTCCTGGCCCCAATCCACATTGGGGAGTTTCACACACCTTGGAACTTCCGATCCTCGGATCAAAACTTTCGATAAGTGCAATTTTTCTCGGTACGCATCGATACTTCCAGTTTCAGTTTTCTATCTCAAAATTAGAAATTATCGGAACTTTCGATTTGAGCTCTCTGTTTCGTAAACAATAAATTATCAGAACTTTCGATACCATATAGGATCTTCTGATTTGAGCTCTCTGTTTCCAATTCAGAAAATAATGAGAACTTCCAATTCCAAATCGGAACTTCCGATTCAACCTGAATTTTCTTGGGCATTGTTTCTTCATTTTCTACTGCTTGACGCTGCTTGTTTCTCTTTGTTCTTCATCGCTGCGTCCAGTTTTTATCTGCTAAACCCGTTGCCTGCTAGTTCTCTGAATTGTGCGCCATTGTTTTTCTCAGTCAGCGCCGATTAGCATGAAAGGCCACACCATTTTGCTTCTTTGCTTGTAATGCTCCAGGATCGAGGTTTGAGCCAATGTTCTCCACCTGGGATTCTTTTCTGTGCCATCTATTTGTCTTGCTTGTGCCTCACCAGTGTATGCATTGCGTGCTAACTAAGGGACACTGACATCCAAGCTGTGTTTTCCCTACCTCGGTTTCCTCATCACAAGTGAAGGTATGTATCCATTTATTCATCGTATTTAAACTGTTTGATTAAACTCCTACAAGGGTGTTTTTGCTCTAGATACATGATATATGTTTAATCGAATGCTTGTGATTTTAGTAAAATTTGAGTGCTTGATACTATGTCTACTTAATCTGTGAGTGTTTTCTATGATTAGGACACTTGTGGTTTTTGACGGCTAGATTTATTCAAATAGTGCTTGTGACCTCTCAGGCTATCGCTTCACAGTTTAACTGACAGGAGAGTGATAGCATTGTGGTTTATCAAAGATATGCTAATTTGTTTGCTTTTGTTGGATTTCTTTTGAGGAGCGTTGGGTGAAAGAAATATGCCATCTTTTTGAAAGAAATTATTGAGGCGCCTAATCAACCCCCTCTAGTTGCCTGTTTCGGTCCTACAATTGGTATCAGAGCCGGTTAGATCACCAGTTGACCTTAACCAGTTTTGTGATCAACAGGCGACATGTATAGACATAACAAAATTCCTCTTTTCGATGGGCGAGATTTTTCTTACTGGAAGGTGTGCATGGAGGCTTATCTTCAAAGCCAAGGAAGTGTAATTTAGGACATTGTTGATTCCCAATACACAATCTCTAATACTCGCACCACTCAGACAAAGAAAGAGCAATATGATTCTAACTACAAAGCTAGGAACATATTATTCACTACTTTGAGCTGGAATGAGTTTGATAGGGTTCAACACCTTTAAACTGCAAGGGAGATTTGTATCACATTGGTTGTATTCCATCAGAACTCTATCCAGATCAAGGCCAAGTGCCAAAGCACATATAACTAAGAATATGAACTATTTGTGCAAGGCCCTAGTGAATCGGTAGATGCCATGCTTGCACGCTTTGATGGCATAGTTAGCAATTTGCGCTCCACTAGGATTCTAGCTTACTCAAATCATGATAGAGCAATCAAACTTCTCTATGCTCTTGATCGTAGCATATGGGAGGTGAATATCTCTAGCATTGAGAAGTCGTCAAGTTATGACACGTTGAGTTGTGTCGAGCTCTTCAGTAAGCTCAAGTCTATTGATATTACCAAGACATCTCATCTAGGACATGGGAACTCTTTGCCTCAGTCCATGCATGGCACTAGTTTCTGGTTCTAGTAGTGGCTCCCTAGTTGGACCAAGTACATCTGGTACTTGTGCTTTTGTGGGTGGTTTTTCTTTGTCCTCCCTAGTCTCTGTCAAAAAAGAGCATGTGGACACCTTCAATGATGAAGATCTTGCTCTTATTATCAAGAAGTTCACCCGTTTTTACAATGATAGATGGGAATAGAGGAGAGGATGTTCACACAGGTGTTTTGAGTGTGCTGACACATCTTACTTTAAGTCTGATTGTCCAAAGCTTAAGAAGAGAGGATTGTGACCACACCAAATCTCAAAAGAGAGACAAAAAACATTCCACAAGAAAAACCAAGACAAGTTGGTTAAGAGAGCAGCCAAAGCAGCGTCTAGAGCTTTCATGGCAGCTCTCAGTGATATCAACACTCCGTCGAGTTAAGGACTGAGCTCTGAGGAGGATGAACAAAGAGAGAAGGATGATAAGAAGGGGAAGTACTTCACTGGCCTTTGCTTCATGGCCGACAGCATCAACGACAGCGATAATGAGCTAGATTCCTAAGAGGTAATGCTATCCTAATATGAAATTTTAGTTAAGGTTGATAATTTGAATGATGGTTTGGTTAGTCAGGATATGTTACTTATGAAAGCTATGCGTCAACTAAAAGAACTTAGACCTAGATATGAATCTCCAACCACTGAACTTGCCATGATTATGTCTAAGTTGAATGATGCTGAATGTGAGTCATGTTTATGAAGGATATGCCCAAGAAAATTCTGTGGATCAGAAGTTACGATAGTAAGTATCGAAAGTTCTGGTTATTTTCTAGTCTCGATATAGAGAACAATTGTTGCTTTGGAAGTTCTGATAAGGTATCGGAAGTTTCGACGAGCCAGAAGTTCCGATTAGGAAGAGGGGAATTTTTGTACGGATCGGAAGTTCCGATATGGTATCGGATGTTCTGAGGTGGGCAATAATAGATTGGATCTGTTGCGTGTCGTACTGTATCAGGAGACCTAAAATACCATGTTGGAAGTTCCAATATAGGATTGGAATTTCCGATGTGGGCAAACAGATTGGATCTGTTATGGTTTTTAGGGTTTTCGGAAGAGCATGACACAGGGGCTCTCAGCCCTATATAAGGAGAGGAGGAGGACGTCTTGGGGCAAGAAATAAGCCTAGATTAGACCTAGCCACCTAAGAGTTCTTTCCTTCCCTTCTTGATATCAATCGTTGAGGTCAAGGATCTCCGTCTCTCACGTGCAATGCTAGCACGCTGTCGTGGGAGGTACTCCATCCCTGTACGTGTGGACTCCGTGGAGGCATTGCTCCAATAGTGATGCTCGTGAATGTCTACATGCAAATGACTACACCGTCTTCATTGATCGGATCAGCGAAGGATGGCAAGGATGAAGTGAGAAGAGGCTAGACGTGTTGTTCCAACATCTTCTTCCATTGCGCCTAGTGTGTCTTGTGCTATAAGGTACCGATCTATGATCTCACGCGCGCATGATCCTAGGGCCATAGGGTGGAAATTTTTAATTTGCTGGCTAGCGTAGCTCCCCTATTCCCCAATAGTGGTATCAAAGCCTACGTGTGTAGTGTTCGATATAGATCCCCCATGTGTGGAGATACATGGTGGAAAAATAGATTATATCTGTTTCAGTCCACGGCAGATCGAATGTTCTGATGTGATCAGAAGTTCCGATGGCAGATCAGAACTTTCGATACTGATCGGATGTTCCGATATCGAATAATGATTCAATACAGAAGGCAATTGTTGCGATGCGGGATTCCGATATTGATTAGAAGTTTCGATAGATCAGAAGTTCCGATGCTAGATCGGAAGTTTCGACCCGCATGATTTTGAAAAACCGAGCTTGCTGACCCAGGTTTTTCCGATCCAGAATCCAGTCATTTGTAGATTTCTCGCCTAACTTTGTTTTGCAGAGAATGTTGTGACTTGCATGTCCTTAGCTAAATGTGATGTATGAGATGCTTGCAATGCATGTAAATTAAATATGGCATGCGTGTCATGGTTATTTACAGCCCAAGGTTGATGTAAAAATCATTATGGCTTGCATGTCGTTTCCACGGTGCTTCGGGCCATGCAATTAGCATAGCCTAGTGAGATGGACTAGTACTCTTCTTGGAGGTCAAGAGCACGCAGTCGATGATGGGAGCCATGGAGATGGAGATCACCATGTGAAGAAGGTCATGCTATGTCACAGTTAATATGATTGCCAGTGATGCTGTCTTATGTTCCATTTATTCTATTCTTGCATGTTTCATGTGCGCTAGGGACGTTACGATGCTAGAGTAATTTTCCCTCAGAAAATTAAGTGTTGATGCTCTTCCCAATAGCTGCACCCACTAGGGTTCATGCTCATCCATAGTGGGTCTGCCAAAGCAGGGTGCTATCTTTTATCTCGACTAGTTGGGGTGGAAGTCGAACTTCTGCACGCATAGTGTTGGTTCACTTAACGAGGCTATCAAAATGGTGTTGGGCCTTGGAGCTTAGGAGTTGGGGTCGAGCATTGGATTCTTCTCCAACGACAAGAGTCACATACGATGTGATTAGCAAGGAGTTGCTTACCTATGTCAACTAGCTTCTAACAGTGATGCCAAAGCTCACTAGGAGATAGCATGACCATGGATCTTGCACCACAATTAGTCATGAGAGGGAAAGTGATTGGTTTAGATAGTGGAACATCTTTTATTGGATAGAAGATAAACATTGCATAGTGCTACACCTCGCATTTAATCTTTTGTAGATCATGGCACCTACTACGTCTACTGTTAAGAGCACTTCAGTTTTTAATTTGCGATCTATTCTTGAACGAGATAAATTGTCTAGAACGAACTTTATGGATTGTATCAAAACTTGAGAATTGTTCTCAAGCAAGAGAAAAATGATTATGTTCTAAAGTAACCTCACCCTGATAAACCAGGAGAGGATGCTTCTGCAGCAGATAAGCGTGCTTATGAGAAGCATGCTAGTGATTCCGTGGATGTGAGCTACCTGATCCTTGCCTTCATGTCCTCTCAGTTTCAAAAACAGTATGAGGAACATGATGCCTACGATATGATCGTAGGGCTTAAGGGCATGTTTTGGGACCAAGCAAGGATAGAAAGATACAATGTGTCTAAATGCTTGTTTGGTAGTAGGCTGGCTAAACGGAGCCCATTGAGCCCTCATGTGATCAAGATGATTGGTTGCGTAGAGACTCTAGAGAGACTGGCCACTCCACTGGATCCATACCTCGCTATCGATGTCATTCTCCAATCGCTCCAATTGAGCTTTGAGTTGTTCATCATGAACTATAACATGGTTGGACTGGATAAGACGCTAGCTAAGTTGCATGGGATGCTGAAATCTGCTGAGGAGAGTATCAGGAAGGCTCTAAACCATGTGATTGTTGTTCAGAATGAGGGCAAAAAGAGGAGGAAGAAGGCTAAGACTACGAATGCAATCTCTAGTGCGAAGTCTAAATCGACTGGAAAGTCTAGGTCTAGTCCTGCCAACTCTGATGTATGCCACTATTGCCACAAGCCTGGGCATTGGAAGCGCAACTACAAGGTGTACCTGGACGAGAAGAAAAACAATAAGGGAAGTGGGACTTCCGCTTTAGGTAGTAATGTTATTGAAATTAATCTTGCTACTCGTCCAAATGATTCATGGGTATTTGATACCGGATCAATGATTCATACTTGCAAATCGTTGCAGCGGCTGAGTAGAGTAAGAAAGTGTGCAAGTAGCGAGCTAGATATCCGTGTTGGGAATGGTGCAAATGTTGTAGCATTGGCCGTCGGTGTATATTCAATGTCATGGCTGTCAGGATTAGTTTTGGAGTTAAATAATTGTTATTTCATTCCTGCCTTAGACAGAAACATTATCTCTTCTTCATGTTTAGAGGAAGATGATTTTGAATTCATAATAAAGAACAAGAGTTATTCAATATTTTCAAATGGCATGATCTATGGTGTTTGTCAATTAGTGAATGGACTGTATATTCTAAGTCTTGATGATGCACACATTTATAACATTAGTACTAAGAAACAACGACTCAATGATTTGAATCCCACCTACGTCTGGCATTGTCGATTGGGTCATATAAATGAGAAGCATGTACAAAAGCTCCATAGCGATGGACTTTTGGAGTCATTTGATTTTGAATCATATGACACATGCGAGTCTTTTTTACTTGGCAAAATGACAAAGACACCTTTCACCGGACAGAGTGAGAGTGCGAGTGAGATTTTGTCCATAGTACATACTGATGTGTGTGGTCCAATGAGTCACATAGCTAGGAAAGGATTTCAGTACTTTATTACTTTTACTGACAACTTTAGTAGATATGGCTATGTCTACTTGATGAGGCATAAGTGGGAATCCTTCGAAAAGATTAAGGAGTTCCAGAATGAGGTACAAAATCATATCGGCAAAACAATTAAATTTCCACGATCGGATCATGGGGATGAATATTTGAGCCATGAGTTTAATGATCATCAGAAGTAGTGTGGAATTGTTCCACAACTGACTCCACCCGGCATGCCTCAATGGAATGGGGTGTCTGAGTGGAGAAACCACACTTTGTTGGACATGGTTTGGTCCATGATGAGTCACACTAGTCTTCCATTATCCTTTTGGGGTGACGCTCTAGAAACCGCACCTTTCATGATTAATAGAGTTTCATCTAAGTTAGTAGAGAAGACGCCATATGAGATGTGGTCTAGGAGGCATACGAGTTTGTCTTTTCTAAATATTTAGGGATGTGAGGCATATGTCAAACGTATGACGTCTGACGAGCTCACTCCTAAGTCTGACAAGTGCTTCTTTGTGGGGTATCCTAGGGAAACCAAAGGATACTATTCTATAATAGAGAAGAGGGCAAAGTGTTTGTCGCTCAAAATAGTGTGTTCCTTGAGAAAGAGTTTCTCTCAAAAGGAGTTAGTGGGAGGACTGTGCATCTTGAAGAGATTCGAGAGCCACTAGAAAGTGTTCCAGATCCCATGGAGCCAGAGTAGGAGGTGCAAGATGTTGCAGACCCTATTATGGATGCGCCAGACCCACGGAGGTCTAAGAGAGTAGTCCATGCACCAGAAAGGTACATGTTCTTGACCAGTGGGCATCGCGATGTGTTGTTGTACAACGACGAGCCCAAGACCTTTGTGGAAGCAGTGATTGGACCAGACTCTAAGAAATGGCTTGGAGCCATTAGATCCGAGTTGGAGTCCATGCGTGTCAATCAAGTTTGGAACTTGGTTGATCCACCCGATGGTGTAAAAACTATTGAGTGTAAATGGATCTTCAAGAAAAAGATAAACGTTGATGGAAATGTTCACATCTATATGGCACAATTGGTGGCGAAAGGTTTCAGACAATTTCAAGGTGTTGATTCTGATGAAACGTTTTCGCCCGTCGCTATGCTTAAGTCTATTCGGATCATCCTAGATATTGTCGTGTTTTATGATTATGAGATATGGCAAATGGATGTTAAGACGACTTTTCTAAATGGAAACCTAAGTGAGGATGTGTACATGACACAGCCTGAAGGTCTTGATGGTCCAAGGAATGCTGGGATAGTTTGTAAGTTGCTAAAGTCCATTTATCGATTGAAGCAAACTTCTCAGAGTTGGAATCTTCTCTTTGATGAGGTAGTCAAAGGGTTTGGCTTTGTCAAGAACGAAGAAGAGTCTTGTGTTTACAAAAAGGCCAGTGGAAGCTCACTTGTGTTTCTGGTTCTATATGTGGATGACATATTGTTGATTGGAAACGACATTCCTTTGTTGAATGATGTCAAGACTTCACTGAAAAATAGTTTTTCGATGAAAGATATTGGAGAGTGTCGGACCGAAAGTAGCGACTAGAGGGGGGTGAATGGGTGCCTAAAAAATTCTTTCGAAACAACGACCTAATCCTAACACCCAAAAGTACCTCGACAGACAAATAATAGTAGCAAAGCAAATCACAGGAACTAAAGTTGTCTAGCCTAAAAATGACTAATGTCCTAAATAAAATGATATTTAAAACTAAACTAAACTAAATAAAAATAACTGCAGTAAATAAAAATGTGTTCTCAAAACTATTTAATGGCATAAAGAAAATACTAATCAACTAAATAAAACATGGATCATCCAGAAATTAATTCAGAAATAAACCTAAAATATTTCATGTAAATCTAGAATAAAAATATTACTACGACTAATAATTAATATATATTTTTCTTTTTTTATATGAGCAGATTAAAAAATGCTTAAATAAATAATATGCAAGTAATAATAAGATTCTAGCAAATAAAAAATTAACTACGAAATTACTAAACAGATTTGTAAAAATTATGAATAGATAAATATTGGTTTAATTAAATAGCTAAAAAATAGGAGATTAAAAAAACTTACCTGTGTCCTGCCGTTCATCTGTTCGCCGCTCGGCCACAGATGATCCGACCAAAACCCATGCCAGCGAAAAATCCACACTAGCCGCTTGCCGTAGAAAGCCCTGCAGCATGCAACGCACCGGCGGAGAAAAACTAGCGCCTGCACCGGTGGGTCCCACGCATGATGATGACAGAACTGCCACCGAGAGCTGTTGCCTTCTAGGATGCTACTTGACAGCCGTGGGGCCCGCGCACGTGGAAGAGAGAAACCTGACGCTGTGTGCGCTGCAGTGAAAAGCTGCTTTCTGCGCTCGCCTCGGCCACCGCTGAAGCCCCTTTTTTCCTTGCGCGTGATGATGACCGGCTGCTGCACGTAGGTTGTAGGCTAGGCACTGCGAGCAAGCTACTGTGGAAAGCAGAAGCCAGCCGGTGGGTCCCACACATGGCGTCAGTCTAGCTTTCACGTCTAAAAAACCTTCTCCCGCCGATGCTCCTGCGAGCGACACCAGATGGAGATGCACTTCATGCATCAGGAGACCAGAACGGCGGAGGAAAGAGAAACAGGAAGAATAGTGGCAGCCGAAAAAACATGGACTGTAGATTGATTTTTGAAAGAAAACAGTCACCCTAACCCTAGGGGGTTGGGGCCTTTTTATAGGCAGCCCACTAATACAGGAAAAGACTAATTTACCACTAGGGTAAATTACACTGACTCTAAAATAAAATTCAAAATTACTAAAATACCCTTAGAAAAATTCAACTGACTCGAATAACAAATATTTTGAACTTTAATCCTAAATATTAATATCCTAAATAAAAATAATCATCGGTTGTCAGTTTTGTGCCGAAACTGATAAAGCGTCCACCGTCTTCGCACCGGGTACACGGATTGGACCGACCCGATCCCGCAGCTTCCTCAGCCTGGCAATCGCTCGCCGCCCATGTACCTGAGTCAAACCCCGGTCAACAGACCAGTGGATCCTCTGCCGCTCCTAGCCCATGTACTCAGATTGGGCCAGCTCGAGTTCGCGGCTCCTCTGCCCGACTGTCGCTCGCTGCCCGTGTACCTGAGTCACACGCGCCCCAGACACGACAGGTCTTCATATCTCTTCTTTGACTTCCGTTGACAATCACTCATCACATCTGGAGTAAGACACATGCTCTTCAACATGGTTCCTCAATCTCCCCCTTGATGAGTGCATTTTCAACACCCTTTTCAGCAATTCTTCAGAACATACAAAACATGTGGAAACACGAAAACAAAAAAAAAGAAAAATAGAATGAAGAAAATAAAAGTTTAACCCTAATGACCAAATGCCAAACAAAATCAAGAAAACGGTCATTATGGTTAACCAAAAATAAAGACTCAAAAACAAGTGCAATCTCAGAACTACCAACAAGGATATCTAAGAGTAAAGGCAAAAGATTGAAATACTCCCCTGAAATAAATCTCAGAGAAAGCCAAAAATGTCCCCTAAACACCAAAATTTCTCCCCTTGTTGACAATTGAACTCATCAAGTGAGACTAAAATGCACTCTAAAGAGACATAAACACAAACCCCCCTGAAATGCAGCTCCCCCTCAAAATATGCCATGAATATAAATGGGGTGCAAGTAGAGTGTAAAAAGCATGCTTCTTAGATATGATTGACTGCAATTACAACATCTAACAGGTATAGCAAAAGATATAATGTCTAAGATACATGACATGATTAGTGCAACAGATGATATTTAAATAAAGTCATTAGCATGCATTTTTCGATTTTTGCAAACAAAAGCATCACCGCATTTTCTAGTTGATAAGAAAAGTAAAGCATGAGATGCAAAAGCTAACTAATATATACCAAGATAAGCATTGTCCAGAACAAAGTGCTTCAACAAACTTTTCCCTCATATTGTTTAAATTTTTCAGACTTTTTCTTTTTCATTTCTGCCAGGGGTTATTTGAATGTCAACCTTATGCTAACCGACCAAGCCAAGCCTATGCTAGAACTGGACTGCCAGAAGCTTAAGACATTGGTCTTGGCATACATTACACCGTCCTAGTTTATACCAAAGTGTTATGGTAAGCAGTCCAGAACAATGCAATGCGACAAAGCAAACCCACCTGGATCTTTTCAAATAATCATAAAATTACATGAATTTTTCATTTTTCTGAATTTTTATCATTTTTATAGCACATTTTTCATATTTAAAGCATAAAGATATCCAAGTTGCATATCTGCATCTAAATAAGGATCTAGCTACCTGGCATGTAAAAGATAGCGAAAGCATTCAGCCTACACATGCTAGTTACCAAAAGCAATGGTGATCATTTTTCAATTTTAAAGCATAAAAGCCATGCATATGACAAATATCAGATATATCATGTGAACTGAAACAGAACATGATCATCGACAAGTAATCAAAAGCATATACTAGCAAGAGCAAGTAAAGCAGATCAATCATATAACAGAAGCAAGCTCAAAATGTGATTTATGATTATGCATGATATGAACACACACAAAAAGACTCAATAAAAAAGTAAAGAAGAAAGAAAAAACTGACTCAAAGTATCCTAAAAAGGATACACGACTCTCAAATCCCCTCGCAAACGATCAAAAGTAGACTGATATAGGGGTTTGGTAAAAATGTCAGCCAACTGCTGATGGGTATCAAAATGAACAAGATCAATAACCCCTTTCTCATACTGATCCCTCTGAGAGTGAAAACACACATCAATATGTTTGGTTTTTGAATGAAGACATGGGTTTTTCCCTACACTAATTGCACTGGTGCTATCACAAAACAATGGAACTCTCGAAGGGAAGAACAACCCAAAATCCCGCAATGTAGAAATCATCCAAACCAACTGTGAGCAGTAGCTAGCAGCAGCTACATACTCAGCCTCAGTAGTAGAAAGCGCAACTCCAAATTGTTTTCGAGAAGACCAAGATACAAGTGAAGAACCAAGAAGCTGGCAAGTACCGGAAGTCGACTTGCGATCCATCCAGCACCCACTGAAATCAGCATCGGAAAAGCCAGATAAATCAAGAGACGATGATGCAGAATAGTAAAGACCTAAATCAGGAGCGTAAGTAAGGTACCTGAAAATACGCTTGACAGCCTAACGGTGTGATACGCGTGGTGAAGACTGAAAACACGCGCACACACCCACGACAAACTGAATGTCGAGTCTCATCGCAGTCAAGTATAGCAGCGATCCGATCATCCCTCGATGCTCTCTCTCGTTGACCTTGACGTCGTTCTTGTCCTTGTCCAGGCCGCCAGATGTACCCATTGGGGTCATCTGAGGCTTCAGCTCTCCACCAAAGTCAAACTTCTTCAGCATGTCCCATGTGTACTTACCCTGGTGGATGAAAATGCCATCCTTGGTCTGCTTGATCTAGAGCCCTAAGAAGTACTTGAGTTCACCCATGAGACTCATCTCAAACTCGCTGTGCATCTGCTCAGAAAACTTGGACGCAAGCTCATTAGTAAAACCACCAAAAAAAATATCATCCACGTAAATCTGAGCAACCAATAAGTTTGAGCCATCTCTAAGAAAGAAAAGAGTTTTGTCCACAGAACACATCACAAAACCGTTCCGCAACATAAACTACTTTAGGCGACCATACCAAGCCCTGGGGGCTTGCTTCAGACCATATAAAGCCTTCTGCAGCTTGAAAACATGTCGACAAAACTTAGGGTTCTCAAGAGACGATGATGCAGAATAGTAAAGACCTAAATCAGGAGCGTAAGTAAGGTACCTGAAAATACACTTGACAGCCTAACGGTGAGATACGCGTGGTGAAGACTGAAAACGCGCACACACACCCACGACAAACTGAATGTCAAGTCTCGTCACAGTCAAGTATAGCAGTGATCCGATCATCCCTCGATGCTCTCTCTCGTTGACCTTGACGTCGTTTTTGTCCTTGTCCAGGCCACCAGATGTACCCATTGGGGTCATCTGAGGCTTCAGCTCTCCACCAAAGTCAAACTTCTTCAGCATGTCCCGTGTGTACTTACCCTGATGGATGAAAATGCCATCCTTGGTCTGCTTGATCTGGAGCCCTAAGAAGTACTTGAGTTCACCCATGAGACTCATCTCAAACTCGTTGTGCATCTGCTCAGAAAACTTGGACACAAGCTCATTAGTAAAACCACCAAAAATAATATCATCCACGTAAATCTGAGCAACCAATAAGTCTGAGCCATCTCTAAGAAATAAAAGAGTTTTGTCCACAGAACACATCACAAAACCGTTCCGCAACATAAACTACTTTAGGCGACCATACCAAGCCCTGGGGGCTTGCTTCAGACCGTATAAAGCCTTCTACAGCTTGAAAACATGTCGACGAAACTTAGGGTTCTCAAGAGACGATGATGCAGAATAGTAAAGACCTAAATCAGGAGCGTAAGTAAGGTACCTGAAAATACGCTTGACAGCCTAACGGTGAGATACGCGTGGTGAAGACTGAAAACACGCACACACACCCACGACAAACTGAATGTCAAGTCTCATCGCAGTCAAGTATAGCAGTGATCCGATCATCCCTCGATGCTCTCTCTCGTTGACCTTGACGTCGTTTTTGTCCTTGTCCAGGCCACCAGATGTACCCATTGGGGTCATCTGAGGCTTCAGCTCTCCACCAAAGTCAAACTTCTTCAGCATGTCCCGTGTGTACTTACCCTGATGGATGAAAATGCCATCCTTGGTCTGCTTGATCTGGAGCCCTAAGAAGTACTTGAGTTCACCCATGAGACTCATCTCAAACTCGTTGTGCATCTGCTCAGAAAACTTGGACACAAGCTCATTAGTAAAACCACCAAAAATAATATCATCCACGTAAATCTGAGCAACCAATAAGTCTGAACCATCTCTAAGCAAGAAAAGAGTTTTGTCCACAGAACACATCATAAAACCGTTCCACAACATAAACTACTTTAGGCGACCATACCAAGCCCTGGGGGCTTGCTTCAGACCGTATAAAGCCTTCTGCAGCTTGAAAACATGTCGAGGAAACTTAGGGTTCTCAAAACCGGGGGCTGCTTAACATAGACCTCCTCCTCTATATACCCGTTCAGAAAAGCACTCTTGACATCCATTTGAAAAATCTTAAAACCTTTAGAAGCAACAAAAGCCAAAAGAATACGAATGGATTCAAGATGGGCAACGGGGGCGAAGGTCTCCTCAAAATCATTACCTTCTTTCTAGCAAAAGTCTTGTGCCACTAATCGAGCTTTGTTGCGCACCACAAACCCATCTTCACCTTGTTTGTTCTTAAACACCCACTTGGTGCCTATGGTGTTGCATCGAGGTGGCATCTCAACTAGTGTCCAAACCCAATTACGAACAAAATTTTCAAGCTCTTCTTGCATGGCGTTTATCCAATTTGAATCAGAAAGAGCATGAGAAACATCGCTGGGCTCAAAAATAACAACAAACGCAGACTCAACAAACATATGAAGAGAACCAACTGAAGAACGCAAGGATCTCTCAATAAGATCGCCGATGATGAGCTTTGAGGGGTGATCACGCTGAACTGCTCGGGATCCTAGGTGATCTGAAATCACCTCACTAGAGTCAGTAACTGGCACCTTTAGACTCGGCTGAGAAGTCATCTCACCGGAGTCAGCAACTGGCACCTCTGGACTCGGTTGAGGAGGCTCGATTGAAGTAGAAGGAGTGATTCGAGGTCTGTCCTCATCCTCAGTCGAAGTCTCAGAAGGTGTGGGGTCTGTAGGCTGTGCAGAGGGCTCACCCTCATCATCAGCAGGAGTGTCATCATCTTCCTCGAAGATGGACTCTCCAAACTCATCATCTCCAGAAAGCTCAAAAGAAGGAGTTAGTGAAGGCATGGACTCATCAAAAGAAACCTCACAAGTCTCGACAAGTAGCTGAGAATCTAGGTTCCAAACATGAAAGCCTCGAGAATGCAAAGCATAACCAAGAAAGACTCCATCACAACAATGAGACTCAAACTTGTCCAAATGCCCTCCCTTCTTGAGCACAAATCACTTGCATCCAAACGCTCGCAAGTGACTCACCTTGGGCTGTCCGCCAAACCGCAACTCATATGACGTCTTACCTAAGTAAGCTCTAAGAAAAATGCGGTTGGCTAGATAGCAAGTTGTGTTCATAGCTTCAGCCCAAAAGCGCCTAGGAGTCCTATGCTCATCAAGCATCATCCTGGTCATCTCGACTAGCGTGCGGTTCTTTCGTTCCACAACACCGTTCTGTGGGGGAGTGTAAGGGGCTGAGAACTGATGATCAAGACCCTGATCACTACAGAAGTTGATGAACTGAGAGTTCTTAAACTCAGAGCCGTTGTCCGAATGAATTGCTCATATCCAACCATTGTTCTCATTCTTCAGCTTCAAAATCAGGTCATGAACATACTGAAAAGCCTCATCCTTAGACACTAGAAAGTAAACCGACGAGAATTGAGAAAAATCATCAACAATCACAAGAGCGTACCAATTCCCACCGACTGAGCGTACTCAGGCTAGACCTACTGTATCCATGTGTAACATCTCTCCCGGGTATGAAGTCATCACCTGAGTCAAAGGTGCGTGAGAGGCGACAACCATTTTCCCATGACGACATGGATGGCAAACTAGATCCTTCTCCATCTTAAGCTTAGGCAATCCTCGGATAAGGTCTATTGAACTCAATCTGACAAGTAGATCAAAGCTCAAATGGCCTAACCTTCTATGCCACTTTCAGAGCTCAAAGGAGGATCTAGCCATCAACAAGAAGGGCCAGAAGAACTAGAGAAATCAATACGAAAAACCTTATCGAAAGGTAAGATCCGGCAAACTAAACATCCTATAGAATCAACAATAGAAGAGATGCCCTTCTTAAAGCGAACCTCTAAACCATCCTCAAGAAGTTGCAAAACAGAAATTAGGTTAAAATTCAGATTTCCAACTAAAGCAACATTCTTCAAAGAGAAATAATTAGAGATGTGAATCGACCCAATACCTTGTACCTTTCCTTGACCACTGTTCTCGAAAGTGATGTATTCCTTAGAGCTCGGGGGAGAGAGGCTGGAGAACCATCTGCGGTGTCCTGTCATATGGAGAGAACATCCTGAATTCATGATACACATGTCCTCCAGTCCTCGATCCTACAAGATAAATGGTCATGAGTTGGAGCAAATGATCCAATGCCAGGTTTAGCAAAGGTGCTAAACTAGTGTCGAGCCATCTGCTCGTAAGTAGGAAAGCAGAAGGAATCATATGAGTCTGGACCAAAACATGGCTCAAAGCATGGTCCTCAGTTCTGCCTAAAATCATGGCCACGAGGTCCAAAACCATATCCATAACGATCTAGAGCTCTGCCGGAACGAAAACCACCCTCCAGAGCACGGTCATAAAAACCGTCTCCTCTACCACCACCTACACGACGTGGTCTGGCCTCTAGCCTCTCTCTATATTGAGAGAACTCTCTGTCTACCACCCTGCTGGTACAACTGCTCCTGCCCACCTCGAGCTCTCTCTGCTCTCTCAACCCGATTCCTCCTGAAGCAAAACTCCTTAAGATGCCCGTCTCTCTGACAAAACTCACAGTGATAGGTAGGCTTCTTAGGATGTGGTTGAGGCTTGGGATTCTTAGGCTCGGTGGTGTTGGGTGTAGAATCTTTGGTGTGAGAGGGTCCAGGTAAAGAATCAAGAGAAGGGTGGAGAGGTTTAGGCTTTGGGACCCAAATTTGCTTCTTGGGTGGAGCTTTATGTTGTTCTTGGAACACTCCATCCTTGGGCTGACTAACCTGAAAGGACTCAATGGAGTGAGTCTTGGGATATCTCTGTTCAAGAGTCATCTTACTCCACTCCACTGCTCGGCTAATGGTACTCTCAAAATCAGCCTTGGTATAGGTGTAACCTACCCCAAACCCATCCTGCCACTTGAACTGTCAGATCATCATGCCGAGCTGTGGTTCTCTTGCACTAATCCAACTCAGGATCTGACGGAGGTAAAAGTTCTCGTTCTGAACATCAGCTAGCTCCTCTCTCAAGGAAGCTAACACCTCCACCTGAGACAAGCAGATCTCACACTCTCTATCAACTTTGACAGACTTCTCAGCTTTTAGCTTGATCAACTCCAATCTTAGGGACAAGCAGTTCTCACAAACAGTGGGTGGAACTGACAAGGTCTCAAACTCTAGCTTAGTCTGCTCCAGCTCAGCTCTCACTCCATCTAACTCGCCCACCTGCTCATCACTCTTGGCTCTCAGCTCAGGTATACTAGCTAAATGGGATGGGCAGTCTACACAAGGCACGATGATAGTGGCATGAGCATCTTTCAGCTCTAGTTGAGCGCTTTCAAGCTCAGTGGCCATAGAATCTCTCTCATCTACTCTCTCTGTGTACCTGGACTTCAGAGTCATCAAGTCACACAACAACACCTCATAGTTAGGGCATTCACTACTACTACCCAAGCAAGGGGAAGAAGACAGACTCTCAATCTTGCCATTCGCCATGGCAAGCTCACTCTCAAGCTCTTCCATCCTCTTTTTAGTCAACTCCTGATGGTTCTGTTCTAGTAAATTAACAACTTTTGGTTCATAGGAAGATACCTTTTCATCATCGTCATCGTCAGAGTCGTTAGAGGAGCCCTTTTCTTCCTTATCCCCAAGAGCCATTGAATAGAAGCTCTTGTGGAGTCTTCGGCTGTGACGCGAGCGACTCTTCGACTTGTCCCCGAAGGCCATGAAGCAGAGGCCTACCAGATCGTCCCTATCCTTCCCCTTCTTGATCACGAACTCTTCATCACTTGAACTTGAAGACGAGGAAGAAGACGAAGATCTCTTGGAGTAGCTTTTCTCCATCTCGGCGAAGAAGGCATTGTCTCGCTTCTTGTTCTCATGCCTGTAGTCCTTCAGAGCCTTTCGAAAGAATCTTGTCTTGGGCTTGCCCTTTGTGAAAATGGAGTTGTCGTGCTTGCCGGAGTCATAGGAGTTACCGTCGGTTCCCTTCTTGTAGCTCTTCTGCTTGGGGCAGTCGACGATGAAATGACCTAGATCACCACACTCAAAGCATCCGGATTTTGTGTCGTGTCTTTTAAGCATTCGTTTATCATAGACACGTCGCATCCGGTTGTTAAACAGACACAGATAGACATCAAAGAAAATGAAGTACAACTCAAGGCAGTAGGATCAGCATACGGTGTCGCAAGGGCCAGAGTTTTTGAGCCAGAACCAGTGAGATTTGATCTCAACTGGATATCAACCTCTGAGGCCTTGAGCTTACTATAAAGCTCTGCTACAATCAAGGTATCATAGGAAGCACTCTCAACAATAGAAGAAACCTTGATCTCCTAGATCTTAGGGTCCAAGGTATGGAGAACCTTGAGTGCATGTTCATGATCGTCTGAAAATGACTAAACAAAGCCTCAACTGTCTCACCCGGTTTCTGTGAGAAATTTTCATACTCACGTCGGTAGGTCTGATAGAGCCTAGCCTTGACTTGAGATGTTCCCTCATGGTGTGCCTGGAGGGTAGACCAAATCTCTCGAGCAGTGTCGAGATGGCTAACACGCTCAAATTCACTAGGACCTAGACCAGAGAATAGGATTTTCACCGCTTTACTATTGTTTTGATGTTGGGCGATTATATCAGGAGAATCGCGCTCAACAACAGGAAGTATAGTAAAAGTAGGGTGAGCACAAATATCCCAAATGTCCGATCTCTAGCTCATAAGATAGGCTCGCAGGCGAGTATTCCAATAAGTGTAGCCAAAAGCTTCAAGGGATGGGATTTTTCTAGAGGAAGACATAATCACTACCTGGGTTTAGAACCGGTTAAGGTATGAGAAAACCCTAATCTTGCTCTGATACCACTTGTAGGACCAAAAGTAGCGACCAGAAGGGGAGTGAATGGGCGCCTAAAAAATTCTTCTAAAACAACGACCTAATCCCAATACCCAAAAGTACCTCGACAGACAAATAACAGTAGAAAAGCAAATCACAGAAACTAAAGTTGTTTAGCCTAAAAATGACTGATGTCCTAAATAAAATGATATTTAAAACTAAACTAAACTAAATAAAAATAACTGCAGTAAATAAAAATGTGTTCTCAAAACTATTTAATGGCATAAAGAAAAATACCTAAATATATTAATAAATAGTCAGATTGCAGTCTAAAAAGAAAATACTAATCAACTGAATAAAACATGGATCATCCAGAAATTAATTCAGAAATAAACCTAAAATATTTCATGTAAATCTAGAATAAAAATATTACTGCGACTAATAATTAATATATAATTTTTTCTTTTTTTTATATGAGCAGATTAAAAAAACACTTAAATAAATAATATGCAAGTAATAATAAGATTCTAGCAGATAAAAATTAACTATGAAATTACTAAACAGATTTGCAGCGAATTAAGAATAGATAAATATTGGTTTAATTAAATAGCTGAAAAATAGGAGATTAAAAAAAACTTACCTGCGTCTTGCCGTTCATTTGTTCGCTGCTCGACCGCAGATGATCTGGCCGAAACCCGTGCCAGCGAAAAATCCGCACTAGCCGCTTTCCATAGAAAGCCCTGCAGAATGCAACACACCGGCGGAGAAAAACTAGCGCCTGCACTGGTGGGTCCCACGCATGATGATGACAGAACTGCCGCCGAGAGCTACTGCCATCTGGGATGCAACTTGACAGTTGTGGGGCCCGCGTGCATGGAAGTGAGAAACCTGACGCTGCGTGCGCTGCCGTGAAAAGCTGCTTTCTACGCTTGCCTCGGCCGCCGCTGAAGCCCCCTTTTTTTCCTTGCGCGTGATGATGACCGGCTGCTGCACGTAGGTTGCAGGTTAGGCACTGTGAGCTAGCTGTTGTGGAAAGCAGAAGCCGGCCGGATGGTCCCACGCGCGGCGTCAGTCTGGCTTTCACGCCAAAAAAAACCTTCTCCCGCCGATGCTCCTGCGAGCGACACCAGATGGAGATGCACTTCACGCATCAAGAGACCAGAACGGCGGAGGAAAGGGAAACAGGAAGAATAGTGGCAGCCGAAAAATCATGGACTATAGATTGATTTTCGAAAGAAAACAGTCACCCTAACCCTAGGGGGTTGGGGCATTTTTATAGGCAGCCCACTAATACAGGAAAAGACTAATTTACCCCTAGGGTAAATTACACTGAGTCTAAATAAAATTCGAAATTACTAAAATACTCTTAGAAAAATTCAACTGACTCGAATAACAAATATTTTGAACTTAAATCCTGAATATTAATATCCTAAATAAAAATAAGAATCGGTTGTCATTTTTGCGCCGAAACTGACAAAGCGTCCACCGTCTTCGCACCGGGTACCCAGATTGGACCGACCCGATCCCGCAACTTCCTCAGCCTGGCAATCGCTCGCCACCCTTGTACCTGAGTCAAACCCCGATCAACATACTAGTGGATCATGTGCCACTCCTAGCCCATGTACTCGGATTGGACCAGCCCGACTCCGCGGCTCCTCTGCCCGGTTGTCGCTCGCTGCCCGTGTACCTGAGTCACACGTGCCCCAGACACGACAGGTCTTCATGTCTCTTCTTTCACTTCCATGTGGCCTTCTTAAAACACACAAGGGATCTACCCCACAACCTCCTAATGTGATACTTCACAATGTGTTCCATGTGGCCTTCTTAAAACACACAAGGGACCTACCCCACAACGTCCGAGAGTTCTGCCAACAATTATCCATGGTCGTGCCTGTCCTCAGTCGGGGGAAGTAATTAAAGGTCATCTCACCCGAGGTATTCAAGAGATGCTTGTCTGATGGAAGACCAGAGTGCAGCTGATGCAACTTGGATAAATTTGAAGACATTTCAGAAGGAGTTTCCTTCCTATTAGCTCGAGGATGCGTTGACTGTCGAAGGGGGAGAGATGTCAAGACCAGGCTGGTTTACCAGTGCTAGCAGAACAAGGGCCCAAGCCCAAGGCCAGGCCCAAGGGCCGTATACCGCACCAAGGGGATCCCTATAGGGCTACAAGCCAGAGGAGTCCCGGACGGCCCTAGCTTGTCCAGTAAAGAGTCTAAATAGATTAGTTAAAGTTAGAGATTGTAGAGATTGATTGTTAGTTGTTAGATCTGGTCTGCACCGTGTTATATAAATAGTGCAATGCGCCGACGAAGTCCAGGCCCTCAATCAAGCTCCAACACGCCGACGAGGTCCAGATCCTCGATCATCTGTTCCTTATAAATACAATCTTGTTCCCGAATTACCATTTCCATTGGAAGTCCTCCCCGTACCCGTGACAGATTAATTTACACCGAATTCGCATGTAGAAATGCAGAATAGAAATAGAAAAAAGTGAATCAGTTTCAAGAAGCTAGATGCTCTCTCGTACACATTGATAGTAACTAGTGTAGTGTGACTAACTTTCAGTGTATGTATTGTAGAGTATATTCTCAACAATCTACAGCTTCTGTTCTACATAGGGGATAAATATGGGCAAATACATTATACATTCCCACTTGCCACTATGCAAAAATGCCTTGTTGACATCGATAGTTTGAAACAGCACAAGGTTGCACTGAATGAGTAAAAGATATCCATCTAAAAAAGAACATAGTACCAGACACAGGTGCTGAAATGCTTTTCCCTTTAAATGGGAGAACAAAAATCTGGGATGCAAATCATAGTTCACTAATTCAGCTGAGGAACCAAATAAGTTGTCAATACAGCACATTTGTGCAACCATTATGGGTTACCATCATTTAAAACCATAGTTGTTACTACAATGGAGGAGAAATATGTCAAAATGTTACCTGAACACTCTTTTTCCCGAACCAAGTACCAATAAGGCACTCCTCGCCATCATCACCAGGATAGCTATATTGAAACATATAACAATCTCCACTGAAGAATTTGCATTGCTCAGAGAATGGAAGGAAAGTCTTTTCACTGCCATTTACACGCCAAACCTATAAGATGTAGGCAACTTCAGATTCTGTATATATGAATTAATTTTTAGCAATATCTTGTTCTCATGCATATGCATTATTTAAAAAGAGTTCAATGAACGAAAATTAAAATTGTACGGCTAAATGTGATGTCATTGAAAAATTTTAACAAGAAAGGAAATTTAACAGACCTGTAATTTCTTTTTGAAAGATAACAAGCCTGTAAGTTGCCTGTGCAATCAATTTGAGGTTGAGGCTCTTCCTTCACAGGAACAGCTTTTGCAAGACCCTCAACATTAAATCCTTGTCGCTTAAGAAGAGCTACGGAGAGCAATATATTGACAATCATATTTTAGTGCTGAAAGAAAATAAAAATGTGATCTGTGAAACAGATGCAGACCTGCAACTTTTCCTCTGCTCTCATCAGACACAATAGCATCAACTTTCTTAGGCCATTTACTGAATTTTGATCGGAACATGACAGTCTCAAATCCTTCCATGAGACTCAAATCCTTCCATGAGACGAATAATATAAGATTTTGGTTGATTTCCCTCACGGAGTAATTCCTGCATAAATGCAATGAGAAGTGCTGCAATTTCAGGGAGAGAGAAAGGGCAAAAAGTGGCAGAGAAAATTTAGAATACCAGGTTTCCATATTATTATTATTATTAACTAAATTAGGATTAATAACATGCAACACTGGAGATATCATGTATCTGGTGGAAACACATGCGTAGATCGCAGTAAACTTCCCTACAGGTTAATTATGAAATTAAACTGGAGTAAAACCTTTTCCTGCACACAGACACTAATTATTACTTCACAGATAAGCACCAACAGTGTGAAGTGAATACTAACCATTAAAATAACAAGCTGGTTAATTTGGAACATAATTGGATGGTGTCTGCTTCAATGCCAAATATCTGGGCAAAACGGTCTAGTGTATTAGCTTCATGATATGTTCTTTTCTTTTTGCCTTATTTTGTTTTAAGTTGAGGTAATTCATTGATCTAGATCAAACAGACACATGATATCCCCATCATGTACAGCATGTCATTAATTTGAGTGGTTAAATTATGTCAGGCCATCCTACGCACTAAAGTCAGAAAGCAGAAACAAGACAATGTTACCTCAGCAGCAGATCCTGCCCGTTTCCTTTCTTCAAGTGGTGTTTCTCTACCCATCCACACATAAATTTCAGATCCACAGTCTAGCAGGTAACTCCTTGTTGAATCAAGCAGCTCTCTTGTTAAAACATCACAATCAACTTGCACTGTTTGACCCTTAATTATACTTAAAATAAAAAAGAGACAAACATTTCATCAGAAGCAAAAGGAGACATGATAACCAAAAATTACAAGAGATAATGATTAATGTTAGAACTTAGAAGAATTAAGTTGCCCTAGGATTTGTCTCCCACGGCATATTACCAGATCAACTTTGAAGAGAAAATAGTATCTTTTCCATTAAGCTCAAAAAAGGGTTTTCTTGGAAGAGGTGCAAATCCACCAAAGAGACCCCAGAATTCACCAGCATCAGCATCTGCCATCAGCTTGCCATCCTCTGTTCGAAAGACTAACTGTAATTCTGAAGGGAAAAAAGGACCTTATCCATCTAAACCTTTTTACTCAAAAGTAAACTTACCAACTGCACCTACATCACATTTTCCCTCATGGTTGGTGTCTTTCAGATACTGCACAACCTCAAGGGCTTTAGCCCTGTCCTGAATACTTGAGTTTGATCCATTGAACTGGAATATCTTGGAATTTGTATCTAAAATAAATATATCATCATGGTTAAGTGATGATCGTGCAAACGGAACCTGTATGTAGAAAGAAAAGTCATGTGGCAACTGTATTTGATTATTTGGTAGGGCACAGCAAATAGAGGCAAAATGACAAAAAGTACGCAGAAAGAACTTTCACCTCTTTGACATGGACTGTATGTTTTCCTCTGCAGACAAATAACCGTGTTGCATGCTCCCGTTCATTGACTTCAGCATGCCTGAAACCAGATGCAACTCCACCTTCCTCTGGTATAATACAAGGTTTAAAATATGAAAGAAACTTCTCAGTCTCATTTCCCTGTACTTCACGGTATTGAACAGCACGTCCACCAAGAGCAGCATCTAATTCCACAGTCTTGATTGCAGCTGTACCAGCTTCATCCTGTCCATTAATTAAAGTGCAAATTAAAAATGTGAATTCATTATCTAGAATCACAGCAAAAATGGACAAGATATTAAAATGTAAAAGCAAACCTAACCGGTATCTTTACCAAGCCAATAATGGATATCATGCCGAGAAGAACCATTTTGAAGAGCAGTTGTCTATTAGAATGACAAAGATAATGATTAATACTAATCAGGATTCCACCATACCATAAAAATTATTAATTATTAATGAGTAATACTAATCAGAATTCCACCATAGCATAAAAATTACTCGTAGTGGGATTGTTTTCTGAATTTAAAAACAAACAGAGTATCACTATGGTTATACAGCAGAAACAAGATACTAAAACAGCAAAGAGAAAAGGATATAATTCCTTCTTGTATGAAGAATTGCTGCTAATGGGAACAAAAAAGGATTTAATGTGCATAAAAGTTAAGGTGTAAAAAACGAGAAAACTGCAGGGTTGAGCATCAGACTGCAGGACTGCTGGCCATTTACAATTTGAGTAAATGTATCGTACCTTCAATATCACATAGGAATCTCCAGTGAAAATTTTCCCATGTGATTCCCTGGGAACAGGAACAGCTTGCAATTTTTCAATCCGCCATATTTCAAATCCACTGAGGGCCATTAAGGACAACAATACTGGGATAAGTTAACAGGCATCTGTCATGGCCTCAGATTATGGGATGAAGGGCCTGGCCCGCCTGTGAACAGTACCACGCGGTACTGTTCACGTGAACAGTACCGCCGGTACTGTAGCTGCGAGATTAGTTAAAGTGCAGGTTAATTAAAGAGTCCAGGTGGTTAGGAAGTCAATCTGTAAGTACTTAATTAAAGAGTCCAGGTGGTTAGGGAGTCCAAGTAGTGAAAGTTAGTTATGGAAGTTTGTTAGAGTTGTATTAGATTAGATCGGTCTTGTGCTTATATAAACAAGACCGGTGCCTAGAGGGAGTTGTCGAGTATTCAGTTTGGCTATTGCCTTCTTATATCCCTGCATCTTCGCCACGTCGCCGCAACGGCGCCGCCACGACGAAGAGGTCCAGGTCCTCGACCAACTACCTCGTTTCCTTATCAATTAAGAAGTTTAGTTCCTTTTAATTTCCCCCGAAATCCCTGCCGGTGACACATCACGTAAGGAAATGGAACTGAGCGCACATATTGCAGCAACTTGTTAACCTAATCTCTCCAGTTGCATTTGGTGCAATGGTGTCTCATAGGAGTTCATGTGTGGTGTTAGCATACTAAGAATCTTCTATTGGATCTAATGGGTATAGTCATTTTGAAAAAAATAGCATCAGTATCGAGAGAGTTGAACGTCTATATGATGTTCCTTATATGGAAGATATATGAAAGAAGTGGAAATGACAAAGCAGCTGAATGATACTCTTTTTGTCCAGCCCCTTGAAAAACCGGATCCACTTCCCTCATTGAAACAGACATAGTACCCCTAGGTTTTGTTGGACTAGTCTTGGGTGACTTTTGCTTCAGGAAAGAAGAAAATGTGTGCTGAACAAAAGGAAATTTATAAGTAAACTTAACAGGGACTCCATTTGCAACAATGCACAAGCTTTGGGGCTCAAAGGCAAACCCATTGAAAGCACTCTTGAACAAGAATATCCAAACACTACAGTCTACACACAGAAGCTCCTATTCAAACTGCATTCTAATTTATATATCTGACAGCAACACAGTACCATAATATGGGGTATAAAACTCCTTTTCTCTATGCTATCTATACTACTTTAAAAAAAGCTAGTGGTGGTGAGTCTACCACCATCACGAGTCCACCACTCCTCACAGAAAACCAAAACTCTCCACCTTCAATTTTGTTCATTTCTATTTGCATGATGTTCGTTTAATGTTGTAATTTTTTCTCATTGCAACGCACGGACACTTAGCTAGTTATATAGATAATAAAACTTATTTTGAGGAGTTTATATGACATAGAGCTAACAAGCTGAGCTCATCTGGCTTGAATCACATCGAGTATTATCCAGCTACAACAGTACACCAAGAATTGATCATACTTCACCACATGGATAAATGCATAAGTGTTGAAACAAGTAGCTAATATTCACCAAAGTCCAGACAAATTGATACATCCTTTGCAGTCTCAAACTCTTGTATCTGTGACAAAAGACAGTGTCACACATTTCCATGCTTCAACGAAGCTTATTGGATCAAATCAAACTCCATATCACCCAATGGCAACGATCAAACAAGGATTCCCTATTGGGCACAATCTTCAGCTAGAAGCCAATGGGCATCCTCACGAAGACAATCATTAATCAAACCACAGTACAAGAAAATAGAATCATCACGAGGTTCCCGGTATCTCTATGCTCTAGTCACAATACTGGATGCCGAATTTGATCAGCCCCCGGTAAAAACTAAACGGAAGAGATGTGTCGTTCTTTGTGCAACTCCAAGCCAAAATACAATTGACTAGACCTGAAATCCTAGGATCCGACAAAATTCCATATCCAGCTCACTAAATCACAAAGCTAAAGGCTGATAGAATAGGCTTAGGGGTCACCTAGGGTAGTCCTAGCCGGGTAGTTCTAAGTGAACATGGCATAGGTCTAAGTTGAATAATAGAGAGGGGCACAAAGATGTATACCTTCGATGTTGGTCGTAGGAGTTGACGACGCGGCCATTGTCCAAGTCCGGTGATGGCGAGTCGACGGGCAATCCCGTCGCTCAGCGCTAGGAGTAGATCGGGTCTTAGGAATGTCGGGAGAGAGAGAGAGGCATACAAGGTATGGGCGACCTTGTAGCCGAACCCTCTGCCATATATTTGTAGCGCTGGCGACAGGGGCCCATCAACCATGCAAGTGGTTGTGCGCCCCCGATCAGGGCGCGGGAGATTAGGAGGGGTTAGTTAGGGTGAACCGAGTCCCGAGATATCTTATCCTAACATTCTCCCCCTAGATCTCATCTCAATTCTTAACTTAACTTAACATTACATCTATCTCATTATAGATCAATGCATAGAGCATGATGCATCACAATAGTCAGTTACGTACTATGTGACTCAACAGCTACAATACACCTCTCTACTTTGAAATAGTTTCTAAACTTATTTGGGCCTTTACTAATCCAATGATCATAGGCTTTCCCTTAAACCCATACCGGCTAAGTGTTCTTTGAACACATTGGGCGGTAAGCCTTTTGTGAGCGGATCCGCAAGCATACGCTTGGTACTTATATGCTCCAAACTTATGGTCTGATCTTAGATTTTCTCCTTAACAACATAGTACTTAATGTTGATGTGCTTGGCAGCACCACTCTTCTTGTTGTTATGGGAGTATAGTACTGCTGGTTCATTATCGCAGTACATCTTAAGTGGCTTCTGTATGCTATTGACCACTCTTAAACCGGGAACAAATTTCTTAAACCATAGTGCCTGTTCGGTGGCCTCATAATATGCTACAAACTCGGCATACATCGTGAAAGATGCCGTCACAGTTTGCTTGGAGCTTTTCCACGACACAGCTCCTTTTGCGAGTGTGAATATATAACCTGATGTGGACTTCTCAGTATCCACACATTCCGTAAAATCTGAGTCTGAATAACCTACTATCTCAAGGTTATCTGTTCTCTCATATGTGAGCATGAGGCCTTTTGTGCCTTGCACATATCTCAAGGCTTTCTTAACTCCTTTCCAGTGATCTATACCTGGATTTTTCTGATATCTGCCAAGCATCCCGGTGGCAAAAGCTAAGTCAGAGTGTGTACATACTTGAGCATACATTAGGCTTCTGACAGCAAAAGCATATGGAACCGATTTCATTTGATCGATCTCATATTGGTTCCTAGGACACTGAAAATTCCCAAACTTATCACCCTTGTCCATCGGAACAGACGAAGGCTTACACGCATGCATACTATATTTTCTCAGTATCTTTTCTAAGTATGCCTTCTGCGATAATCCTAATACCCCCTTAGTTCTATCTCGGAGAATCTCAATTCCTAATACATAGGAAGATTCTCCAAGATCCTTCATGTCAAAATGAGAGGACAAGAACTTCTTAGTTTCTGATAGTAGATTAACATCACTACTTGCTAGTAGGATATCATCCACATACAAGACTAGGAAAATAAATTTCCCGTTCTTAAACTTAGCATAAATGCAATTGTCCTCTTCATTCTCCTTGAACCCAAATTTTCTAATTGTCTCATCAAATTTGAGATACCACTGCCTAGAGGCCTGTTTAAGTCCATAAATGGACGTAGTCAAATGGCATCCCAAATTTTCTTTCCCCTCTATGACAAAACCCTTGGGTTGTACCATATAGACATTCTCATTTAGATCCCCGTTGAGAAATGTCGTCTTTACATCCATCTGATGTAACTCTAAGTCATAATGTGCCACTAAAGCCATAATGATTCTGAAAGAATCCTTAGATGAGACAGGAGAAAATGTCTCATTATAATCTATTCCTTCTCTTTGAGTGAAGCCTTTAGCAACAAGTCTGGCTTTAAATCTTTTTATATTCCCTTGGGAGTCACGTTTGACCTTGTAGACCCATTTGCAGCCTACAGTTTTGGCGCCTTTAGGAATTTCTTCTAATTTCCAGACACTGTTGGTACTCATAGACCTCATCTCATCCTCCATGGCCTCAAGCCACTTAGAAGAGTGAGGGCCTCTCATAGCTTCTTCAAAAGAGGCGGGATCGCCCTCCATTTGAATTTCTTCACTCATATAAACCTCATAGTCATTAGGAATAGCTGATTTTCTTACTCTTTGTGATCTCCTAATGTTCTCTTAAACTGGGATACCACCATTTCTAATGTCTTCTTGAATTGGTACATCATTTTCTATGATGTCCTCTTCAACTGGCACATTATTTTCTAAGACAGGGGGTTGTTCTTCTTGTTCTTCATTAGCAACATCTGGAACTACGGGCTCCTGAATAACAGGCACCTCATGAACAACGGGTGTCGCTAATGAAGGTCCAACTTCAGGTGTTGGACAAAAGGATGCTACCACAGGTACATGAAAAACTGGCTCTTGAATCATAGGAGTGGGTACATATACCCACTTCTCTTCAAGGGTAATTTCTCTAGGTACCGTGCTCCCCTGATCATAGCATCTTCTAAAAAGACTGCGTGTCTCATTTCTACAAACTTAGTATGTCTGTCAGGACAGTAGAAACGAAAACACTTAGACTTATCTGGGTAGCCAATAAAATGGCAACTCACTGTCTTAGAATCGAACTTACCAATATTTGGGTTAAATACTTTAGCCTCAGCAGGACATCCCCATACTCTAAAATAATTTAGAGACGGTTCTCGTCCAGTCCATAACTCATACGGTGTTTTAGGCACCGACTTACTCGGAACCCTATTAAGAATATGAATGGCGGTTTTTAATGCCTCCATCCATAAACCAATCGGTAGAGTGGAATAACTTAGCATGCTTCTTACCATGTCCATCAAGGTGCGATTGCACCTTTCTGCCACTCCATTTTGCTGAGGTTCGCCCGGTGTAGAATACTGGGCTACTATACCATTTTCCTGCAAAAACCTTGCAAAAGGTCCAGGAATTTGGCCATATGGGGTATGCCGACCGTAGTACTCCCCCCACGGTCAGATCTGACTATCTTAATCTTTAGATCGTGCTGATTTTCTACTTCAACCTTAAATATCTTAAATTTATCCAGAACTTCTGATCGCTCCTTAATTGGATAAATATAGCCATAGCGCGAATAATCATCTATAAATGTTATGAATGAATCATAACCATGTACAGATGCCACAGGAAATGGACCACAAATGTCCGTATGAATTATCTCTAAAACTCATGTGCTTCTCTTCACGCCTTTCTTAATTTGTTTGACATACTTACCTTTAATGCAATTAATGCATTGATCTAAGTCTGCGAATTCTAATGGTGGAAGAATTGACTCTTTAACAAGACGTTCAATCCTCCCCCTCGAAATATGGCCTAAACGACAGTGCCATAATTTCGAAGATACGTCATTTATTCTCTTACGCTTATTCGAATTTTTAGGTGAGATGCTTTCACTTATGGCATTAACTAAGTCATGCAAAGACAAGAGATAAAGTTTGTCATGCTCGAAGGCAAGACCCACAAGTTTATTATCAAAAATAATAGACCATTGTTTGTCACAAAAATGACAATCAAATCCATTATTAACTAAGCATGAAACTGAAATCAAATTTCTCCTCATAGTGGGAACATAGAGTACATCACACAAAAGAATTACAAAGTCATTCTTAAGTTCTAATGGGAGATTTCCAATGGCTTCAACTTCTGCTTCGACTCCATTTGCCACTCTAATTGTTCTTTCTTTTCTTTCCAGCATTCTCGTCATAACGAATCCCTATAAAGAGTTGGCAACATGAACAGTTGCACCTGAGTCAATCCACCAAGTGTTGGTAGAATAATCTAAGTACACGGATTCGTCAATTGAAGTAATTTCATCCTTACCATGCTTGTTTATCCATTTGAAAAACTCCACACAATCCTTCATGTGGTGTCCCTCCCTCTTACAATGCCTGTAGACGCCCTGAGGGACGTCGTTTTCCTTTGGCGCCTTACCTTTCTTCTTAAATCTTTTAGCGTTCTTCTCAGGAGAGAACACTTTCTTACCCTTATCCTGAATCTGGTGAACTGAATCACCACCTCGAGCCTCCTTAATACGTTCTTCTTCTTGAACGCAGTTGGACACTAATTTTTCTAAGGTCCAAATTTTTGGCTGAGAGTTATAATTAATCACGAAGTGCTCAAAATCTTTGCTGAGAGAACTCATGATAACATGAATCACAAACTTATCAAGTAGCACACACTCCATGGACTTCATCTTGGAAGCACAGTTGCTCATTCTTAGAATGTGATCTCTAATGCCACCACCACGGTATTTCTCCGTGAAGAACTTATTGATTATGGAGCTACAAGTAGCCTTAGAAGAGCCAGTAAACTGACTCTCCACTTTCTTAAGATACTCTATAGCCGTCTCACAATCAGGGATGGATCCCCTGATCGGCTCCAGAATGGAGTTCTTAATAATCATTAAGCACTTCCTGTTGGACTACTTCCACTTATTGTACTCAATATCGTATTTCATTTTTACCGGAGCAAAGTCCTTCTGACGTGTGGCGAAGGCGTCAGCGGCCTCGCCACTACGTATCACAGGCTCAGTAGGTTCAATGGGACATGCTTCCTGTAAGGAATAGTCCGTATCTAAGATGGCAAGAGCAATCAACACATTCTCTCGCCAGGAGACATAATTGTCCCCATTGAGCTTCTCAATGTTAGATAACTGAGAAAGCAGAGCTGATAATGAATAATAATCAACAGGAATTAAATGCAGGCATAATAAAAACATGCAAATTTAACGTTGGTCAAAATTTGCATGTTGCATACTTAAAAATAGAATTAATTCTAAATCACCGTTGGGCAGAATTAGAATCAACTCAAGCTTAATCATGATAATTTTATCACCAACGTTGGTCAGGAGATAAAAATACCATCCTACAAATAAATATTTACAATGTCAACTAAATTATCTCGTTGGTTCAAATTTAGTCGACATAATAAATAAACTTAATAAACATGGATAAACAAAAAATGATTAAATCAGTGCTAACACAGCGGAAGACATAAAAAAATAGCACATGTTTAATCAGCAGCAAAGTCAGTAGTAAAATATTCTGAATTTAATAACTTAAAAAATTATTCTCCAATTAAATAAGCCATTGGACTTATTAAAATCGGAAAATAACATGGAAAATGCTCTAAAAAATCTCATAAAATTCAGAATAATACTACTAAATGTGATGAAATTTACAAAATTATACCCGCATCAAACTTTATTTTATCTTAATTTTAGGCAATTTTCTTATTTTCCAGAGAATAATTAAAACAGAAATCAATTTCTTAAATTCTGGAAATTAAAAAACCAGATTTCGACCCAACAGTGCAAAAACTTGGCACAACACAACATTTTGCGCACGCCGATGAAGTCCTGGGCCCAAGCTAGGAATTCGGCGCGCGCGCGCCCTCCCCGCCTGGGCTAAAAACAGTCCCTTTAATCCTGGCCATCGGATCTGATCCGACGGCCAGGCGCTGAAATCGGCCGTATAAAAGGCCACGCGCCCCTCGGCCAGAACCCTAATCCATTCTCCCCCCTTTCTAGCCCGAGCGAGAGCGGCGCGCGTGGAACGGCGTGCGGAGCGGCCATGGCGCGGCGCGGTAGAGCTCGGTCGGCGAGCGCGACCAGCGGTCCACCGCCGTCGGCTAGCTAACCGGAGCACCAATACCGAGGGTGAGCGGGGCATCGTCGAGCTAGCCCGCGGCGGCCAAAACCCGAGGGTCCCGAGGGGGCTCGCCGGCCTCTTCCCGGCCTCCGGCGAGCGGCGGCGTGACGAGGCGAGGACCCACGGTGAGAACCCCACCCCCTTACTCTTAGCTAGGGTTAGGGTTTCGGTGAAAACCCTAACCCTAATTTCCAAATCTGAGGCCCCCTCTTTCGGTTTTCATTTTTTTTGTGGTTTCTTGCTTCCTACCGAAGGCTTTCCAGAGGGGGGGTGCAGGGTGCTTAGGGCTAGGGTTCAGGTGGGTACTTCCAGGGGGAATTAGAGGTGTTAACAGGGCTCGGTTAACTGAGGGGCTTAGCGGTTCTAAAGAGTGACGCGGGGATGCTTAGGGTTCTTAGAAATGCATCAATGGCGTCAGATCAAGGGGTCCGACGCCTAAACCCTAGCTAGGCTACCTCTAGGATGGCTCTGATACCATTGATAGAATAGGCTTAGGGGTCACCTACGGTATTCCTAGCCGGGTAGTTCTAAGTGAACATGGCATAGGTCTAAGTTGAATAACAGAAAGGGGCACAAAGATGTATACCTTCGATGTTGGTCATAGGAGTCGACGACGCGGCCATTGTCCAAGTCCGGCGATGGCGAGTCGATGGGCAATCCCATCGCTCAACGCTAGGAGTAGATCAGGTCTTAGGAGTGTCGGGAGAGAGGGAGGCGTACAAGGTATGGGCGACCTTGTAGCCAAACCCCCTGCCCTATATTTGTAGCGCTGGCAACAGGGGCCCATCAACTATGCAAGTGGTTGTGCGCCCACGATCAGGGCGCTGAAGATTAGGAGGGGTTAGTTAGGGTGAATCGAGTCTTAAGGGGAGGAGAGGGACTCGGCCCTCCCTCTCCTCCCGAGAGATCTTATCCTAACAAAGGCCACAAGGAAACTCACATGATCACGGAGCTCTAACACATATCAACTTAATCGAATAATCACCTGTCGTAGCAATCAAACTGTTTAGCCAATCTGTGTACTTCAAAAAAAAACAAATCAGAATGGGAATCGACAGCAAAAACCATCAATGTTGGGTTACACGAAAAAAAACAAACATAGCAGATGAACATTCACAACCCGAAGCTATATTCTCGCGACTCAGATCCAACTCACAGCAAAATGAACAAACAAAAACTCCTAATTTCTAAAACCGATGCTCCAAGTAGCTTCTACCGATTGCTCATGATTCAACACTAATCGAAACAACAGACAGAAAGGGTCACCTCCAGAGCAAATGCCAAAATCACTAGATCCCAACTCACCATCATAATCGCCCCCCCCAGAAAATTCCATCCGTCAAACCAAAGCAACACGCTGAATAAACCACCAAAAACCCATTCCTTCTGAATCCCCAAAAACTCAAGACACGAACACACGCGCGCATGCAAAACTAAAAATAAAAACCGCCGCGGTCTCATCGAATCGTCACGCACCAAATCCAACACGCCGAAACAAGCAACCCAAAATCGCCCATACCTTCATCGCAGACCCCGGCGTGGCCATGGCTCCAACCTTAGATCGGCCCCAGAGCAGAGCAGCTCTCGAACCCCCGCAGGTCGCGGGAATCGCGCCGATGATACCAGCTTAACAACCGCCACCCCCGGCCACCATTAAACAAATCCCACGTCCCCGTCCCAATAAAAAAAGTTCAGTAAAAATGGGATTTGGTTGCACCTCAGGCCGTTCCTGGACCGAGAGGAGTGACCGCCTAGGGCCCATGAAAATTAGGGGCCCTTAATTTATATATAAATTTATATATGTGTATATAACTTAGTATTTTTATATTTTTTACACTACAATTCACAACCAAAAATGGTACAACATGCAGCACAACAAATTTACAAATTGGAACTTTGCCTAGTACGATATCACCCTAGTCCAATGTAGCATGCTAGCAAGCAGTCCAGCATGGAAAAATACAAGATAGCTAGGCAGCCACGCAATGACGCTTGTCCTCTCATGATATCGCCCAAAATCCTCGCCTGCTCACTCGGCAACCTAAATCCCCCATTCGTCGTCTCACAATGGCATGACTCCCACTATGACACCGCCGCAATGGGTAACGAACAATGGACGATTAAGGCTTTCGTCGCCTCAACTACTCCACTAGAGCGTAAAGCGCTAGTGAGTGGTGATCGGTCCAAATACCATCCTAAATTCTAATGCTAGGCTGATGGATAATAGTGATGATGATTATGCTCTTGCAGTGAGCCATTTGAGTGATCCGACTGACAACATGGTTTCCTAGGTATCCTGATTGTTTTTTGACAAAACACTTGCCAAACCCAAAAGAGCTATTATTTCGTGTGAAAGAATATTTCGAGCTAATATTTACAACATGGTTTGAGCTTGAAAAAATTTCTACACTCAAAATACAACATATCTTATTCCATGTAAAAAAATGTATTTTTAGGTCATTTTGTTATTTTTAATTCATTAAGTATGTTTCTAGAATTTAAATTAAAATAAGTGAAATTTGAACTTCAAGTGCATGAAATAATGAACCAAAATTTATAAAAAATCATATTCATATTTTTGAGACTATTTTAGGCCTTATCCACCAAAATGAAATAAAATTTGAAAAATCTATATTGTTATACTCAATCGACAACGTAAAACTCTATAGTTTTTTAATTCTAAAAAAAATCAAATAAAATTTGAAAACACAATATTTGTCATAGAATTATGATATAATACATAGATACTATGATAAAAAATTAAAAAGATTTTGAGAAAAATTTTGTTGGTGCGTTTTTTGTCACACTTTGACACACGTGTGGCCTGTGAGACCTGCTTAACTCCAGCATGCAGGTCCTACGTTCTTAGAAAAAGGGTTCAAGGCGTGCCAATAAGTTTGATCTTGCAACTAATAAGGAAACATAAAGGATAACATCAGTAGCATAATCGATTGGCTGGCGAGCCAATGACTATGGCAGAGATAGTGATATCGTAGAATATCATGCTGATCAGCCATAGGGCTGATGATCATGGCTAAACCAATCGGGCGAGCATGTCATCAACCGATGAGATAGAAGATTTATGCATGTGGGCCGATGAGCGCTTTCCGATGGTGTGTATGATATGACACTGAATTGAAGATAACCTATCATCTTGTACTCCTACGGAAATAAATAAAATGTAGCAGATAACATGTCTATATCATGAAAATAATCACAATAACTAGATTGGACATAACCAAGATAGTAGCTAGTCATGATGATCTTAATAATATATCAAAGTACCGGGCATACTTTTTTAGATGAACGGTATACATCATGAAATAGATACAATAGAAAGAGATGTCGGACCTAACCGATGAAGCCTCAAATTATCACACCTAGATCACATCAATCTAAGATATCAAACTGATACAGCCTTAGACCTAGATAATACACCAAGGACAACCAGTGATCGTACTGTTTCGACGTTCACCTCAAGAGATCAAATTGATGTAGCCGTGAGGATACTGACCTAGCTGATACGATCGTCGGGGGTGGCGGGTCTCACCTTTTCATCGGAGATCAGAACGATGTAGCTCAGCTCCGAGTGTCGAATCCCGCCGCGATGAACATTGGAAGCCAATGGTGGTGATGCGCTGAGTAGTTGTTTCACAGAGATATGTGTCTTTCTAAGATAACTAATGATACATATTTATAGTTCGAAGACTTGTCGTCCAAACACTCTATGTTAACCGATTCTAAATTTATCTTTATCTTCTTTTCATCTTTATCTTCATCGGCTCCTCTGCATCCAGTCATCTTGTAACAGCATGGATGGGCTTCCTTGACCATCTTTGATCGGATCCTATTTGACTTCTATTGATTGTATGGCATCTTTAGTGGGCCTGTGATTTACCAAATCTTGGCGTCAACAGTTTTCATGTAGGATGTTAAGAAATTGAATATTCTCCAAGAAATAATTAGAGTTTAGGGAAGGAATGGGTTGGATTTGAAAGCAAATCGATGGCTAAATTTTTGTTTGAACTTGAAACTTTTTCTAAAATCAAAATGCAATATAGTTTATATCATGTAAAAAATTGGTATTTGTTTGGGTTAGTTTACTATTTTTAATTCATTACGTGTGTTTTTAATATATAAATTGAATTAGGTCAATTTTGAACTGCAAGTGCATGAAATAATAAACCAAAATTTATAAAAAAATCATATTCATATTTTTGAGTCTATTTGTAGGCCTTACCAATAAATTGAAAGAATTTTTTTGAAAAATATAAATTACGACACTCGATCAGCAACGTGGAGCTTAATGGTTTTTTAGTTCTAAAAAATCAAATGAAGTCTAAAAATACGAGACCTGATATGGTTTTATGATATGATACTTAGATGCTATGATAAATACAAAATGAGAAAATTATCATGTAGGATGTTTGGAAAATCGGACATTCTCTCATAATGAATTTGGATTTTAAAAAGGAATAGGTTGAGTTTGAAAGAAAATTAACGGTTAAATATTCATTAGAATTTGAAACATTTTCTACAATCAAAATACACCATATCTTAAATTTGGTATTTTTCTAGGCTAGTTAGCTATTTTTAATTTATTAATTGTATTTCTAGTCCTTACCCACTATGGTTTCACAAATTTTATCAAGGAAAATAATGAAAAAATTGAAAAAAATGAAAACAAATAAAAATGTTTGCTGGGTGCCAAATTTGAGGCACTCGGCAAACACCCATCAAACAAAAATTTTGCTTCTCACAATTTTTTGTGTCTGCTGCCATTTTTTCAAAATTGGCATCATTTCTTTTCATTTTTTTCACACACTCCTTTAAATACCCCCTCCCTCCTTCCTCCCCTGAATGCCGCTGCGTTGCCACCCTCATGCCACATTGTCGCCGCCACGTCGCTGCCTCGATGCCATGCTGTCACCGCGTGTCGCCACCTCCCGTCGCCTTACCTGTTGCCACACCACGTGTCACATTGCACTAGCCCCAATGCCTCAAACCCCTCCTTCCCAAGGTCACACCATCGCCACACGCCGTGACTCACATCGTTATGTCGTGTCACGTTTCTTTATTTGTTGAGTGCCAAATTTTGACACTCCCAATCCCGTCATCATGCCCATGCGCGCACCATCATGTTACTTTTTTCGCCAAGTGTCATGTGTGGCACTCGGTGAATAGTTCATTGAGTGCCTGATACTCAACGAACCCCTGTTCACCGATAGTGGGTTCACCCAGTGTAACACTCGGTGAACCCTTCGCTATGTGTTTTTGGTGATTCACTGAGTGCCTTTGAAACTCAGCAAACCCCTATTTTCCATAGTGTTTTAATGAGCTCGATAAATTTTAAAATATATCATAATTTAATAGACACTTATCAATATATAAGTATTAAAAATTATAAATTTCTTTGATTTTTAGATAAAATTAAAACTATATCAGAGTTTAATATTATGAGATTAAAGGGCCAAAAGTAGAGGTCTTCATGTGGCATGCACTTTATTTATAGTATGGCACATACAAGAGTTTGTGTTTGACATTAAGATGAGTCCAACGCATACACGAGTAAAGAATAATGCTAAATAAATCTTAACAACTGGATTACATAACTAACTTAGCTAATAGATATAAGCTATTCATCTGGTTTATCTTCATATTTCTTTTAATAATATTGGTGTAATGAATTATTATACAAAAGGTTCCGTGAGCCTCAAAAGGGCTAGAGATTTGAATGAAGGGTTTAGTTCTGATTCTGGCCTTTGAATGAGATAATAATCTTATATCTAGGAGTAGGTGCATAGCTTTGAATATCATGTATTCCATGATCCCCTTATAACAGTAATGTGGGGGTATTTATAGGCTCAACTCATACATGGTAATATACAATTACCTCACCTCGAATCTAGCTATACCTCGAATCTTACTTCTCCAATCTTGACCTATGAATTAGTCTGAGGGGATGCCATTCGAGAGCCCAACAACACTGGTAGTGGCCAAATCTTTGAAACCGAACCATCACACTACTATTTGGCGACATATTTTTTACCACGCCCCACATGTCAACGACCACGGGAGAACTGAGCATGGTAACAAGTTTTCATGCCGGGAGGGTGAGCTCAACCGTTTTCACCGCAAATATAAACACTCCCCTACCCTTAGTTTACTTCACACTTTTAGAAATAGTGCTCTCTCATTTGCGCTTAAGCCTTTCTTAGCCCATTTGCTCTATCTTTCGAAGCCTCTTCTCTTTAGATCTCTCGTAGCTACTAAGATGAAGAATAAGTCATCATCGAAGTCTAACCTTCATGCTATCATAGTGCTCTTATCGATTGAAGTGTAATCGACAACTGAAGTAGTGGCGAAGGTGCCTATGGTGATCTCAAAGTCTAAGGAGTTGAAGGGCCTATGACCCCCATCGAAGGAGAAATTGGAGCATACCTTTGAGCTACTAGAGACCTCATCCACAGCGATGTCCATGAGGAAAGCCTACAAGAATAAAGTAGAGCATCCCTATGAAGCACGCCTCTCGGAGGGTGAAGTTATCCTAGCGCCTTGGTACATTGAAGTCCTTGTTTTTAGGTGGGGCTCAGGCTCCTGACATCGCGGCTATTGGGGGAGGTACTATGCATGTTTCATCTTGAACTCACCCAATTGTCACCAAATGTCGTATCATGTCTAGCCAATTTTTAATAGGCCATGAGGGCCAAAGGGTGTGATGGTTGAGTGGACGTCCTCATGGCCCTTCATGAAGCCAACTGTCAGTCGAAGCGAAGGCCACACTACAAGAAAAAGCCACATCCAAGACCAATCATTTTTGTCATAGTAAATGTCAATATCATCAGTGACATATATATATGATGAAATTATGACTAAATCATGGTCATCATCTATGGCACATCATATTTGTTGCACCGTAACAATTTATTGTATTTCGTCACAGATAAGGTTGCAACCATGATGATTAGGACATTGTCACTGAACTCGTTCAGACAGCATACACACGTGGTGCCAGGTTGGCGTTGACATGGCGTCACGTGCGCACATAACAAGCACTGAACAAATAATTGATTTTCTGGAATTATTTTAAATCGAAAATACATTTTAAATGAAATTGGGCCGCAACCCGCAAACCTCCTCCAGCCCGGCCTAGCCCAGTCCCACGCTCGCTGCCTAGTGGGACCCACTTGTTGGCGCCGTCCCCCTCCTCTCTCTCCCGCCCGCGCTCGCCTTGGCCCCACCCGACAGCCGCACTCCCGCGCCCTCGGCCTCTGACCACCCTGGCCCACCTGTCGGCGCGTTAGGCTTCAACAGTACCCACTAACAGGTGGCTCCCACCTATCAGTTTGGTCGTCTTTGATGGAAGGGGATCCCCCCTTCCAATCCCGGCGACCCCTTTCCATTTCTTTGCCGCCGGCCGTCGCGTAGCACCGAATCGAGCCTGGGATCGGGTTTCCTTCACGCCGACGATCACATTCCCCTAATTCCCACGTGCTTTTGCCATAGATGGCAGGTAATCACATGTATGGCAAGCTCGTTGGAGGGGAAAAGGAAACCTCCAGTTTCCTTCCGATTAAACGCCGGCAAGCCCCTATAAAAGACCCCCCCCGCACTCACCGCACTCCGCCACACCGCTATAACGCTAGCTATTGCATTCTAGAGCACCGCCACCATCTTTTAGTCCCCATCCCCTGCTTCGGCTCCGGCAGCCCCTCGCCGGCATCATAGACCCCCGCTTCCATCGCCGTCGCCACCTTCAGGACCACCATCACTCACCCATCCTCGGCATCGTCTCCGCCGGACCAGATCATCGCCAGAATGCCTCACCACCATCGACCCCGAAGCTTTGTGTTGCCTCTCCTCACCGCCAATCGCCATCGACCACCCTTCGCCACCCCCGCCAGTATGCCCGTGTTCCCCTTGCTCTCCGGAACCCATTTTTAGCCCTAGCTAGGCCGTGTAGCCCTCGCCGCCGCCGGAATGCTTTGCCGTCACGTCGCTGGAGTCAGAGAAGAAGGGGGTAATTGATGAGGGCAGGGGTATCCCAATCTTTCGATGAGAGGATATGATGGAGGGGGTACCCGATCTTCCGTTCGGTGGGGGATAAACAACGATTTGTTGAGAACTCGACGTTGACGATCCGACTTCCGATCCACGAGATCGGCCCTTGCAATCACTACACCACTGTTCTGTTGGTTATCAACCAAGCACAGCCTGATTGACCTCGCCAAGAAGGCTAATCCTTGCCTGCGAATCGAAGAACACAAGCAAGAACGCAGAAAACGCAATCAAACTGAAAATTCTATTGGAATATGCGAATTGGGGTTCACATACAAATCCGGCGAAGCGGAGGCTATCAAAGCAACATGTAAATTAAACCCAAAAACCCTAGATGGCTATATAAACACCTTATATAGTACTTTAGGACGCACCCCTAATGGGCTCAACTGGATACACGGCCCAAAAGGCCCAATAACGCTGAAAACAGCATGCTGACAGATTTTAGACTCTATCTTATTTTGACGATTCCCGTTGATCTAGAACGAATTTTGATATGCAACCAGCGGCATTGGAAAGGCTATGAAGTTATCTTTCCGTGGATGGGTGGAACGTAAAAAATGGAGTCTGTATGCGGCCTGGGCGATGATTTTAGTGCATGCTGCTCCTGGAATCCGAGTTGGACACGAATTGTAGTTGGATTGGACTCTCAAATTGATTTAGACTTCCTTCCTGGTTATTCTCCAACTCTTTGTTTATCTCCAAGTGATTTTCATCATATCCATGGATCTTAACAATAATAATAATATTAGATAGTAATTTTTCCCAAGATAGTATACTAAGATACTTAGAAACGAGTTGACCTGGAGATTTAATCGTCGTGCTCGAACTTGAATAATTGGATCTTGGTATTTCTGTATGGTTGTATCATTGGTAGGGATGTCCTCATCATCCTCCCCTTCTTGATTTGGAGCCATCCTTGACTCAACGTCTATTGGTCCCCAATCAACTTCCATGATAATACAAGAGTTCCATATACATGCATCTCTTCTATTAATCCAAGAAAGTATTTCTGAAATTGAAAATGAATGCATCTCATGGTGTAGCATCTGAAGTTTAAATATATAAAAGTTAAATCTAACATGGAAAGCATGCACCTTAACTTGTTCCCTCACAATCATGATCCTATCCCAACTGGTGATGTTCTCATCATTCTCCCCCTCTTGAAATAGAGTCGTCCTCGACTCATACTCATCTTTTGCTCCCATGGTTGGTTTTAATTCTGCAACGTTAAATGTGAAACTATCCCAAGACTTGGGAGGCAAGACAACTTTATATTTATGTAACTCAACATAAGATAAAAACTCGGGAGGCATATAAAATTTACACTTATGTAGCTCAATATGAGATAAATACTTGGTGATAACTGGGGGCAGAGTATAAACTATATTAGTAAGAGAACAATAAGGAGTTTCACAAATCACAACATAGCACACATCTTGACTATGAATTTCAGTTTGATCAGTTTTATGTGCAAGGATAGAAGAATCTTTTAATTCGATAACTGGGGGCAGAGTATAAACTATATTAGTAAGAGAACAATAAGGAGTTTCACAAATCACAACATAGCACACATCTTGACTATGAATTTCAGTTTGATCAGTTTTATGTGCAAGGATAGAAGAATCTTTTAATTCAATTTCATGCTGAATTTCAGATCTAATATCAAGTTGTTTGCTCTCATTAGTTGCTGTCTCAATATCATCATTCACAATTTCATCAGAAGTTAAAAGTAACAAAGTAGATTTCACATTCTCATGCACAACGGTATAGTTATTAGTCCTATCATGGTGAAGTGCATCATTATCAAATTGCAAAGGGTGTTCTATTATTTCAGCTGATGAAGCAACCTCAACGGGTACCTGTAAGGGCTTTTTACCTGATACCTCAACTCATGCAGAGATGGAAGGCCATATGCTTGCTGATATTTTTGCAGGTACATGTGCAGGTGCATGACGAACACTTCAAGAAGAGAAAGGCTTGGTTAGTACCGGTGTGCTCATCACTCGCGGTGGATAGGAGTCTCTTGCCTTGTATTGTTGTTTCTGCAATTCTTTCTCTGCAATGATGGCAAGATGGAACAAACAACTAAGAGTACTAAATTCATTATAATAAATGATATCTTGAATCTCATGGCTCAATCCATCATAGAAGCGCCACATCGTTTACTCCGAGTGCTCTACAACACCACAATGGGTCATGCTTTCACGAAGCTCAGCATAATACTCTCTCACAGACATGTTACCTTGAACTAAGCATTGTAGTTTCTTACAAAATTCATGATGATAAGAATGAGAGACAAATTTACAACGCATTGCTCTTTTTAAATGACCCCATTTATTAGGTTGTAATTGAAGTTCACTTATATCTTCCCACCAGATTAAAGCACGATTTTTAAACATACTAGTTGCTTGTTTAACTCTATGTTGTTTATGAACTAGATATAAGTTAAATTTATGCTCTACGGTCATCTCCCAATCTAGGTATTCTTCAGCATCATATTCACCATAAAAATATGGGATGGTAAACTTACTTCTGATAGAATTCTGATAGAAGAAACATTGTTACCATGATTATGATTTGTCGCACCTTCCATACATGACATGGTTAGTAGAAAAGGAAAAACACTTGGAAAAAATATTATCCCTATCAACTATTAGGTAGTGGAATGTATTCTCACTCACACTCAAGCATCTTACCACAATATTACAAGATTCTTACCATCGCAGGGTAGTGGATGACACAATCTTGGTCGTGGCACAATTCTTGATTGGTTGGTGACTTCCAAAGAGAGTGGTATACGATTTCAAAGACTCAAGCTGCACTGATCAGAAGTATATATGTGGAGCTATAGGAAGGCTAAATATTTGAGTGGAACACAATTCAATAACAGATAGAAATGCTGAATAAATGTTCAAACTATTAGTCCTAATTGCTGGTCTACTCGTGTTCTAAGAACAGTAGTGACACAAGAAGGAATCAAGGATGAACAAGATGAATTGCAAGGACAGTGTCAACACGACACCAGCAACACTATGTAACAAAGAGTGTAGGGCCTTCGGTATTGCCTCTGTTTTTCTCCTTTTTTTTCTTCTTTTCTCTCTCTTTTTTTGCAACCAATTACCAAGTGCTAAGTATCAACAATATGCCCCAAGATTAAGCACAACACCAAGTTTCGGCTCAAACCGATGGAAGATGATATCGGTACAAGAAACCCTAAATAACCGGTGCTGAAACTTCGGAGCCCAAAACGAAGGTCTTCCTGATTTTTTTTAATTTTTTTGACAACACCGATACTGATATACCCGTGGTAAAAATTTCAGCTCAATCGGAGTTACGAGCGAAAAGTTATGGCCGTTTCAAGGAGAACCCTCCAAAATCGGATATGTTCCCCCTAAATCGGATCTGTTGGTTGTGGCGGAAACAGAAGTGGATGGGGATTGGTGGGGGGTGGAAAAATTATGCAGCAGAGTAGGGGAATTGTGGCGGAGACACAAACCGATCTAAAACACGAATTAACCAGCAATCGAGACACAAACTTGGACACAAATTCAACACTATGGACTCTAAAAGAGAATTATGCAAAAGGCTAACAATGTCTCAGACAGAGAATTTTTATGTTTGGCTTTTCTGTGGACTCTAGGATGAATGTGAAATTGACTCAAACAAGGGAAGACGAACCTATGAACCTGACGGTAAACTTGGGCTCTGATACCACTTGATGGAGGAGGGGGTGCCCGATCTTCCGTCAGGTGGGGGATAAACAACGATTTGTGGAGAACTCGACGTTGACGATCCGGCTTCCGATCCACGAGATCAGCCCTTGCAATCGCTACACCACTGCTCCGTTGGTTATCAACCAAGTACAACCTTATTGACCTCGCCAAGAAGGCTAATCCTTACATGCGAATCGATGAACACAAGCAAGAACGCAGAAAACACAATCAAACTGAAAATTCTATTTGAATATGCGAATTGGGGTTCACTTATAAATCCGGCGAAGCGGAGGCTATCAAAGCAACGTGTAAATTAAACCCCAAAACCCTAGATGGCTGTATAAACACCTTATATAGTAGTTTGGGACGCACCCCTAATGGGCTCAACTGGATACACAGCCCAAAAGGCCCAATAACGATGAAAACAGCATGCTGACAGATTTTGGACTCTATCTTGTTTTGACTATTCCTATTGATCTAGAACGAATTTTGAGATGAAACTGGTGGCATTGGAAAGTCTATGAAGTTATCTTTCCGTGGATGGGTGGAACGTCAAAAACGGAGTCCGTATGCGGCCTGGGCGATGATTTTAGTACACGCTGCTCCTGAAATCCGAGTTGGACACGAATTGTAGTTGGATTGGACTCTCAAATTGATTTGGACGTCCTTTTTGATTCTTCTCAAACTCTGTGTTTATCTCCAAGTGATTTTCATCATCTCCATAGTTCCTAACAATAATAATAATATTAGATAGTAATTTATTCCCAAGATAGTATAATAAGATACTTAGAAACGAGTTGATCTGGAGATTTAATTGTCGTGCTCGAACTTGAATAATTGGATCTTGGTATTTATGTATGGTTGTATCATTGGTAGGGATGTCCTCATTAGGATAAGATAAGTTCGATTATAGGGAGTTGACATTGACGATCCGACTACAACCGTACAAGACGTTTGTGTTGCGCCTTAGCGATCGATACACTAACTCCAGAGGTTGTCGTGTCCTTGTGGCAGCACGATCAACCCAACCATGAGGGTATTTGTTCCTGCAAGCAATCAAAGAACAAGAAAGTACAAGGTAAACAAGCAACTCAGATTGATAACATGGTGGAGTTCTATGACGTGTATCCGACAAACTAGACCATCACGAGATTACACAACAATGTAGCGAGGCTAAACTTTGATCTAAACAAAACCCAATCTAAAAGTGGCGGCCACGGGGGTATTTATAAGGCTAGGGACATGTGGAGGTCAGCCAAAGGTAACCCTAGATGAATACAACTCGGTTACAAGCCCCATGTGCTTAAATGGTTTGGACTAGAAAAGGAACACACATTGTTTTGATGATTGCGATCTCCTCAGATAAAATATGGAGGTGTGGTTGGATTGGTTGGAAAGATGGCTTTGCAAGCTTTCCAAAACGTTCAAGATCATCCAAATTGGAACTTCTCTGTAATAGTTATGCTTGATTGAATCTGGTGTTGTCTTAGCAGTCCGAGTCCGAATTGAAAATGTGTAGAACTTTATCTCCACCTTCTCTTGGCACAAAAGTGACGTCCCAAACTTATATAATATCTTTGGATGGCCTTTACTTGGTCCCCAATCAACTTCCATTATGTTCCATTTCCTTGATGTACTCTCAATATGTCACTTGATCCATGCAAGTATTTCTGTAATTGAATAGCAACACATTTCATGGTGTAGCATACATTGTTCAAATAAATAAAATGTAAATATAATATATAATGCATGCACCTTAGCTTGTTTATTATAATGCATAAGCATGGTCATATCCCAGCCATTGATGTCCTCATCATTCTCTCCTTGGCTACAAACCGTCCTCAATTTTTTCTTGTATTCATAGTCATTGTAGCTCCTAGCAAAAAAATATCATTGTGCAATATCACTTGTTCTTTTGTTACATTGAGAGTAGGAGGAAACCAACTCTCCATAGTATTTTGTTGCTCAAGTGTGAGTGAAAAATCACCCTTGATAAAAGGAGACAAAACTATGGTGTTGTTGAACAGCTTAGCACACTCTCCTTCTTGAAAACAAACCTGTGTGTTTAAATTAAAACAAGATGCTCTCGAGATAATAGGATTAGTTAAAACACCTTGTTCAAAACTATCGTTTTCAAACTTTACATGCAATTTCAAATCTGAACATATGTAAACTCTATGCACAAAGTATACTCCTTGATCATTGTATTTGCCAATTACATGAAAACTCATTTGAGTAGAACATGACAAGTCAGTTCTAGTGAGTAATTTCTCATTTAAAGCACTAAGTTCACAAAGATCATCAAATTCAATATAACCCCAAGTATGTAATGAAGGCATCAATTTGAGTTTTTCCTTTTCACTAGTAATATGAATGACATATTTCAAACCACTTAATGGTTCAACATTAACATGTTCATTCAATAGTTCTGGCATGGATATAAATGAAGCATTGCACAAGTCTTCTTTATCACAAGGAACAACATCAAAATCATCTTGTGACAAAGGAATTTTAGAAATAGGTTCCACTACTGTTTGCACTAAATTATCATTATAAGTGGAAAAATGTGGTTCAGAATAAGCATACTCACCTTGGTTCATCTCATTATTACCTTTAGCAGCCTCAAAAACCAATGGGGTATCTACCTGCTCAAGTGATGGAATCAGCACAGTAACCGTCCTGTTTTCCTTATTTAGGCTTGTGATATGCATATCCTGCAAAACTTTAGTAATAGGAGGCACAAGGGATTGTTTCTTCTTTGATTTCATATCATCTTTGCGTAACAAAATTAGAGATTCAGAAGCTTTATCATCAAATAATTCACATTTCTCTTGCTTTCTACCATTACACAACCACTCACGCAAAATCTGACTCTCAACATTTCAAGCAAGCAAAAACAAGTGGCCTAAATGACTATATGTGGTATTAGCCAGCAAAATTTGTATTTCTAAATTAAGCCCTTTCAAAAATCTAGTCATTGTTTTTTCATGGCATTCTTCTAAACCACTGTATAGGATGCAGATTTTAAATTCATGATAGTACTCTCTAATGGTTCTATTAGCTTGTTTCAATTTTTCTAATTTCTCACGAAGAGCACGCTTGTAATAAGAAAACACAAATCTCCTTCTCATCATAATTTTGCATTCATGCCAAGTTTCAGGTCTGTTATCTGTATATGTTCACCAAAAAGATGCAGAACCGATAAATGTTTTGCTAGCAGCCCTAATCATTTGAGCATTAGAAAAATCATATTTATCGAATTCTTTATCTACTGCTAGCTCCCAATTGACATACGCTTCAGAATCAAACTTACCATCAAATAAAGGTAGAGATGATTCTACCTTCGCTAGATAATATTTCAATATATCACATCCTTCATGTTGAACACTCTTCATGTTGTGGCAAATCTGACCAGGAAGTTTTAGTTGAGCATGATCGTCATTTATCTCCTTGCGCAATCCTATCATGATTAGTAGTGAACAAGAAACATACACAAGAATATGCACAGTCCTATCAACTACTAGGTTATGGAGGCTAAAAGGTCACACACACTTAAGCTTTTTACCAAGCTCTTACAAGTTCTTACCAAGCAAGACAGGAGGTGATGGCACCCGCAAACATAAACAACTTCAGAAGAAAGGTGTATCAATGCATTGTTGCTCGTCTTGTAGAGTAATAGCCGAGTATGTGGAGCTATAGGTGGGAAAAGATACTAACAAAGGAAAAACTAGAACCACATTAGTCAATGTAAGTTGTATAATCATTCAAAGTTGGTACTGTACTGGTCCTAGGCTAGAACATACTAGAGACACGAGCCTAGACACAAACGATACCACCAAACCGACAAAGGTAGAACTAGCTTTCGTCTTTCTCCACTTCTTTTTTCTTCTCCTTTTCTTTATTCTGCTCTCTCTTTTCTTTTTTTTGGTGCGGTTTTTTTAGCATCTTTCAGCCTTTTTTCTTCTCTTTTTTTATCTTTTTTCTTCTCTTTTTTTAATAACAGCAAATGAAAAAGCCTTAGTATACACAAAATCTTAATTCAAGACTCCTGAACTTGTACGATACAAAACAGAAAGGAAACGACCGAATCTAAAGTTAACTCCAAAAGGAAACTTGAAGATCTCGCCGTTAACTTTCTTAAAAGTATCTAAACTCTTCAATCCGAGTTGGCATGTGCGAGATATTATAGTTTTATTAACACCTGCACAGCCTGCCCGAATCCAATCTTGAATTCAAATAAACCAAAACTGACTCCAATTTGATCTATACTCGAAAACTAAGGGATAAAAACACCCTAACACTTGATAAACAGATCCAACACGGTGGTAAAAAAGTGATAAGAACTCGAAACTCTAAATGAACTAGATGCTAAGACCAACAACTTGACATAATGATGCAACCAAAAAACTCAACAAACCCTAACTAAGCAGTACTAGTAAAAGGCTCAAAGTGTTTTGGAATATGGGACTGATCTAATCTACTATATTTATTTGGTTTTTTTGGACTGTAGGAAAAAAATTATGGTAAAAATAGGGAGTCTCTCACCGATCAACCTTGCTCTTGATACCACTTGATGAGGGCAGGGGTGTCCCGATCTTTCGATGAGAGGATAAGATAAGTTCGATTAGAGGGACATAATGTTGACGATCCGACTACAACCATACAAGACGTTTGTGTTGCGCCTTAGCGATCGATACACCAACTCCAAAGGTTGTCGTTTCCTTGCGGCAGCACGATCAACCAAACCACGAGGGTATTTATTCCTGCAAGCAATCTAAGAACAAGCAAGTACAAGGTAAACAAGCAAGTCAGATTGATAACATGGTGGAGTTCTGTAACGTGTATTTGGCAAACTAGATGATCACGGAATTACATGGCAAAGTAGCGAGGCTAAACTTAGATCTAAAAAAACCCAATCTAAAAGTGGCGGCCAGGGGGGTATTTATAAGGCTAGGGACGTGTGGATGTCAGCCAAAGGTAACCCTAGATGAATACAACTCGGTTACAAGGCCCATGGGCTTAAATGGTTTGGACTGGAAAAGTAACACCAATTGTTTTGATGATTGCGATCTCCTCAGATAGAATCTGGAGGTGTGGCTGGATCGGTTGAAAAGATGACTTCGCAAGCTTTCCAAAACGTTCAAGATCATCCAAATTGGAGCTTCCATGTAATAGTTATACTTGATTGAATCTGGTGTTGTCTCAGTAGTCCGACTCCAAATTGAAAACGTGTAGAACTTTATCTACACCTTCTCTTGGCACAAAAGTGACGTCCCAAACTTATATACTATCTTTGGATGCCCTTTACTTGGTCCCCAATTAACTTCCATTATGTTCCGTTCCCTTGATGTACCCTCAATATGTCGCTTGATCCATGTAAGTATTTCTGTAATTGAATAGCAACACATTTCATGGTGTAGCATAGATTGTTCAAATAAATAAAATGTAAAAATAATATAGAATGCATGTACCTTGGCTTGTTTATTATAATGCATAAGCATGGTCATATCCCAGCCATTGATGCATCATTAATTACCCCCTTCGGCGCGTGTCGTGCTGAACGAGATCCTGGCCGCACGATTGCGATCGAACAGCACTGATTAAATCCCGAAGGGCCGTTGATCTGCGTTGAACCGGTATGGGCTCATCTGAGCCGTCGGTTTTCATTTAAAAATCCCGCCTCACTTTTAGCCATCTGCTCTAGATCCTATGGTCCTGATTGGCCTAGACCATGTGCACAGTGCGCGGGTCTATGGTGAGCTTGGCTCACCGTGGACCCGAGCCTGTTTTCTGTTTAAATAAAATTCAGAAATTAGTTTAAACATTAAAAATTCATATCTTTCTTGTTTTAACTCCAAATTTCACCATTCAAATTTTGTAAAATTTATCTTTTTATTCTCTATACATTTATGCAATAAAAACATTAATTTTATTTTGTACATTTTATTCTTATTTAAATGGGAAAATAAAAACCCTTTTGGGTAAATACTTTTTCCAATTTATAAAATTCAGAAACCCCATAAAAATTAATCTTAAATATTTAGGCAATAATTTCAGAGAATTTAAGGCTTTATTTCCTTTATTTAATCTAACAAAAACATGTATGCTTGTATTGGTGATTTTTTGATTGTTTATTGAATGTCGTGTTTATTTTTCATACCGAAAGACTACGACACCGTCGACGATCCAGAGTTTTACCCCGAGGTTCCACAATCACCATTCGCGGATCAAGGCAAGTCACAAACCCCAAGTTGATCATATTTGAGCCTAGTTTTTCATAATTACCGCTATAACACATAGGAATTAAATATTGCATTAGTTTAATCACAAGCCCTAAATTATATTTATTAGATCCCTGTCCTTGTGTGTAAACCCAAGCCATGCTTATTGAGCCTAAACTCCTTGTCACTTCTAAATATTATATTAGCTAGTGTCCAATGTATCAACACAACTGCTATAGGATAAAAGAACGAGTCGTAGATAGGTTGATTCTACTATATGATTTCCCCGTTATTCTCGTCTCTAGATTCTGTTGGAGTTGGCTATGTTATAAGTATGGTGGGTTCCGGGTCGCTTAGGACTTCAAAAGTGCTTCATCGGGCCGGAGTCTTGAAACCTTATTGCGTGGTCACCTTCGACTCTTTTACAGATGCTTCGAACCCGTAGGCCAGAAATCTGTTCTTTTATAGTCCTTAGACTCTTCTATGGATCCTAACAAGCTGGAGCCTGGAACCCGTAGGCTGGCCACCTTCGGCTCTTTTACAGATGCTTCGAACCCATAGGTCGGAAATCTGTTCTTTTAAAGTCCTTAGACTCTTCTTTGGATCCTAACAAGACGGAGCTTGGAACCCGTAGGCTGGCCACCTTCGGCTCTTTTATGGAATCCTTGACCCAATGGTTCGAAGGCCGTTTTCGGGGTTCCTTGAAAGATGCTTACCTCTGCAAGCATCTCCATTTTCCTGATGCGTCCACCAGGAGTAAGGAATATTTGAAGAGTAAACATAATTCGAACCTCCATCTTTATTTAATTTAGAAAGGCATTTTAAAATTGATTACAATGAGCCCCTAAGTGTAATAATGTTTAAGGTGCTCCACATGCCATGCATGCTTTAACTCTTCCCCCTCTAAATTAGCTAGTTTAAACGACCCGGGGCGTCCTGAGCGTAGGATAATATATGGTCCTCCCCATTTATTTCCTAGCTTCCCCGCAGCTATTACACTTCACAATACCAAATGACCTGGTTTAAGCTCGTTCACCTTTATCTTCGGGTCATACCATCCTTCGTTTGGTCTTGATACTTCGTTAGATTGGCGACAGCTCGAAGCCTTGTTTCTTCTGACAAGTCCAGCGAAGTGTTTCTTTCTTCTTCATTTCTAGGCTCCATTACGTGGAGGGATCCACCTTTGAGCTCCGTAGGAGTCATGGACTTGTCTCCAAATAGCAACCTAAATGGGGTGAAGCCTGTGGACCTGGCTTGAGTGGTCCGGATGGACCATAGAATCTTGGGGAGCTCTTCGGTCCATAGCCCCTTAGCCAACCCAACAATCCTGCGATTCAACCCGGACAGAATATTTCCATTGGCTCGCTCGATGGCTCCATTGGATTGGGGGTGGCGAATGGTTGCGAAGCATAACTTGATGCCTAGTCCTTTGCAAAATTCTCTAAAGTGTTCAGCTTCGAACTGGGTGCCATTATCCACAGTTAACTCCCTTGGCACTCCGAACCTGCATATGATATTTTGCCAAAAGAATTTTTGCACATTTCTTGAAGTGATAGCAGTTAGGGGTTCAGCTTCAACCCATTTAGAAAAATACTCAATTGCTACCACTGCAAACTTCAAGCTTCCTTTTGCCATTGGAAAAGGGCTGATGAGATCCATTTCCCATCGCGCCATTGGCCATACTGGGGCAATAACTTGAAGAGGTGTTGGTGGACGGTGGCTTCGTCTACCCATCCACTGGCATCCTTGGCAGGTTCGAACTAACTCTTCCGCATCTCTTACAATTGTTGGCCAATTGAGCCCTTGCCAAAGTGTCTTTACTGCTAGAGCACGGGGGGCTAGATGGCTGCCACATAAGCCTTCATGAATCTCCCGAAGTGTCTCTTGGCCTTTGGGCTACGAGATGCACCGGAGTAAGGGTGAACAGACTCCGGCTTTGTACAAACTTCCATTGACAAGCTCATAATTTCGAGCCCTTGCTTGCAACCTTTAGAAATCCGGACCGTCTGACAAGACTGCACTGTTTTGCAGAACATACATAATAGGAGTCCACCAATCGGCGACTGGGATGCAAAGGACTTCTACGGAGGGTAATTGATGCACCGCAGTCTTGGTGAGTTTTTCATAGAAAGCGCCCTCCGGGACGTCCAATGCTCCGTCTGCAGCCTTCGCTAGAATGTCTGCAAGTTGATTATCTGCTCGAGGGATACTTCGAACAGAAAATCCTTTAAACATTGCTTCGGTCTTATAGATTTCTTCTAAATACTTTGCAAGGTGCAGGTTCTTGGCTTGAAAGCTTTTGTCAACATGCCCTGCGACGACTTGGGAATCTGTCTTTATTATAATCCTTGCTGCTCCAAGTGCCTTTGCCTTTCGGAGGCCTAGCAGGATCCCTTCGTACTCTGTGATATTATTGGTGGTCTTAAAGATGAGCCTCGCAGAATACATGGCCTTCTGTCCTGACGGTGATATTATCACAGCTCCAGCTCCGACACCAGATGCCTGATAGGCTCCATCAAAAAAATTGTCCATAGACTTTCGGAGGTTTCTTCTGGAGCCCAGACTACCGATGGAGTCCATTCTGCCACGAAGTCAGCTATGACTTGGGACTTGATAGCTGTTCTCACCGTGAAGGAAATACCAAAGGGGGCTAGCTCGACAGCCCATTTTCCAATCCTACCCATAGAATCCTTGCTCCGAAGCATATCACCAAGGGGATATGAGGTAGGAACAATAATATTGTGTGCTAAAAAGTAATGTGAGAAATCAAGGGCTGGTTTCGGAGTCTGTGATGAGTGATTGACAGATTTTACCCTCTGATTCGAAAGGGTCCCTCCGAAGGGGTTCGGAGGTTGGTTCTCCGAAGGTGTTCGGAGGCTAGTTCTCCGAAAGTGTTCGGAGGCTGTTTCACCGAAGGGTACGGTGGGTCTGGTTACTGCAGCTGTTGCAGCGGAGTGTGCTTGTCGGAGGGGTCTGACAGTACATGATGACTAGGTTGTACCGAAGGGTTCGGTACTTTGGGCGGTACACCAAAGTGTGTATCGGAGGTTGCTTACCCGGAGAGGTCTCCGGAGTACTAGATACACTTCTCTGCTTGTTTGTGGTGCGCAGGTGACTTCGGAGGCGACGGACGGTTCGTAGCAAGTGAACCTGGGTCAAGCGGGAGGCTTGATGCCAGGGGAGCAGGGAGCTCCATCACGAAGGCTGCGAACGGGTTGAGGTTGGACCTCGGGTCGAGGTGCGCCAGGAGAAGGCAGTAAGTGTGGAGCGTGGCTCTGGGTGAAGGTACTCCGAGACGAAGTCCTCGGAGGCGAGGCACTTTGAAGGGTACTCTGAATGGAGTGACTTTGGAGTATGGTGGATCAAGTCCTTAGCAATGAGGCAAGGTGTTCGAAGTGTGCTCCGGAGGGAGACACTCGAAGGTATACCCAACAAAGGTCTCAGAAGTCGAGGTGCATCGAAGGCATGGTCCGGGTGAGGATCATCGAGGAGTGTGCTCGAGGAGAGACACTGCGACGAAGTGCTCATGGAATGCTTCATGCAGAGGCCTTGGACGAAGGAGGGACTTCGAATGGTGGTACTCTGAAGGTGGGGCTTCGGAGTGAGGCTGGCTTCGGAGTGAAGCTGACTTCGGAGCGAGGCAGGCTCCGGAGCGAGGCTGGCTTCGGAGCGAGGCTGGCTCCGGAGCGAGGCAGGCTCTGGAGCGAGGCTGGCTCTAGAGTGATACTGACTTGAGGTACTTCGGCCATGGATGGCTTTGGTACACGGACTGACGGAGTTCGAGCTGGGAGAAGCTGCGAAGCCATGGTGGTCCACTCCAAAGATGTTGGTGCGAAGGCCCAAGGGCTTTGACAGATTCGGCTCAAAACCGTCACTGTATCGAAGGCTGTCTTCGGTGAAGCGAAGGCCGTCAGGCTCAAGGCTTCTCACCGAAGCTACCGCACCCCTCGCGTGCGAAGAGGGGCTTCAGAAGGGTCCAAAACTGCAAAGGCTGACAGTATCTGCTCTGCAAAAGCTGGTACTGTCCCCTCTGTGAAGCTGACAAAAGAAGCCTCCAAATAAAGTAGACTACCAGTTGTACCCCCTGTTCTGATGAGACAAAACCAGTGTAAACCCTATGGGTAAAGTAGTCTATTCATAGGGCTGAATAGTGCCTATAAATAGTGGAGGCTGGCTAGGTCACAAAAACACTTTGAGCATTCATTTTTGAGCTCCTGTGCTAGCCGCTACATACCTTGTATTCATCCTGTGAGTTCATTTTGTGTTCCCTGTTCAAGCAATGAAGCTTTGATTCTATTTTCATTTTCTGCTTGAACTTGTATGCATACTTCTCTGCATGCTTCGATTTCTCTGTACACTATTTTCTTGCGAGTTTTTCTGGAGAGGTGTGTGAGAAGCCTGTTCGAGCAAAGTGTGTTCGAGAGAAGTGTGTTTTTCAGTGTCTGTTCGCTCTGTGTAAACTGGAGGCTAGACCTCTCTGATTACTAGCGAAGCACTGGTCTTGGCTTAGATCGAAGCCCATTTTTATTCCCTTGTCGAAGTCCTCGGTGAAGTCTGTTTAGTGTGCGTTTAGACCTTCGAAGTACGAAGCCCAACACCAGTTGTTGTCGCTGAGTATTTGGTCGAAGCCCGCAGAGGGAAGTCTGCTCTTGCAAAGTCTGTAGTGCGAAGCCTGCTCGAAGGCACCCAGTGTGCGGAGCCTGCATTGATCAAAGTCCTCATAGGGAAATCCGCTCTTGCGAAGGGTGAAGTGTGAAGCCTGCTCGAAGGCACTCTGTGTGCGGAGCTTGCACTGACTTTGCAGAAGCTGAATTTTCGAGGTTGTGGGTGGAGCGAAGTCTTCTTGGCTTCGAACTTTTGCTCCTTGTGAAGCCTTTGTTCGGAGCTGTAAAATACCTCCGAACCAGAACTTCGAAGGGTGTGTTCGAAGCCTGTTCCGCAGAAGACAGAATTAAAACAGAAGGCTATTTTTTAGTCTAAAATTTTAAAAGCTCCCATTCACCCCCCTCTGGTCACCGTTTCCGGTCCAACAATTGATATCAGAGTGGGTTAAGATCACCAGTTGACCTTAACTGGTTTTGTGATCTGTTGGCGACATGGATAGAGTTAGTAAAATACCTCTGTTCGATGGGACGAACTTTGCATATTGGAAGGTGCGCATGGAGGCTTACTTGCTAAGCCAAGGAAATGCAATTTGGGAGATTGTGGACTCACAATACTCCATCCCTGAAACTCGCACCTCTCAAACAGAGAAGGATCAGTATAATGCCAACTCCAAGGCAAGAAATATATTGTTCATTGGTTTGAGTAGAAGTGAGTTTGATAGGGTGCGGCACGTTAGGACAACTAGGGAAATTTGGACTACACTCACTATTTTTCATGAGGGCTCTACTCAGATTAAGGCCAGGCGCCAAAGCACATACAATCAACAGTATCAGCTATTTTTGCAAGCACCTGGTGAATCTATAGATGCCATGTTTTCTCGCTTTGATGTGATAGTGAGTAACTTGCGGTCCAACGGGACGCTTGCTTACAATGATCATGATAGGGCTATCAAGCTTCTCTATGCTCTTGATCGTAGCATATGGGAAGTGAAGATATCCAGCATTGAGGAGTCCGCAGGTTATGACACATTTACCTGTGATGAGCTCTTCAGCAAGCTGAAGTCCACAGAGATTGCCAAGGCATCTCTTGCAGTGCATAGGAACTCCTTGCCACAACCATTGGCATTGGTTTCTAGCACTAGCCGTGGCACCACTGCAGAACCAAGCACATTAGGCACTTGTGTTTTTGCAGATGGTTTTGCTTTGTCCTCCCTGGTCTCCGTCACTAAGGAGCAGGTGGATACTCTGGATGATGATGAGCTTGCTCTCATTGCCAGAAGATTCACCCGTTTTCATCATGAAAGATGGGATCAGAGGAGAAGTGGTTTTAGTGGTTGCTTTGAGTGTGGCGACACTTCTCACATCAAGGCCAATTGCCCTAAACTTAAGAAGAGAGATGAGAGTGAGCGCCCCAAATACCACAAGAAGGAGAGGAAACCCTTTGTGAAGGGCAAGCGTGGCAAGGTGGCTAAGAGGGTAGCCAAAGCCGCTTCCAGAGCATTTGTTGCTGCTCTCAGTGACATCGACACTTCCTCAACTAAGGAGTCGAGCTCTGAGGAGGAGGAGTCCCCAAGGAAGGAGGAGAAGAAGAACAAGGAGGGACAAGATTTCATCGGCCTTTGCTTCATGGCCGATAGCAATCACAACAGCGATGAACTTGACTCATCTGAGGTACCTCTATCCTATGACCAGCTTTCAATTAAACTAGATGAGCTGAATGAAGTAGTTCTTGGTCAGGATAGATTACTTTTGCAAGTCGCTAGAGATAGAAAAAGACCTTAGACTTAGGCTAGAATCTGTTTCTACTGATTATGCCATGCTTAAGTCTAGAGTTAATGATGCTGAATGTGAATCTTGCACTGTTGTCATGGGTGAGCTTGCTTAGTTGCATTCTGTGCATGCTCATACTCTTTCTGAGCTTGAGACTGCACAGAAGCAGCTTTTGTTGGTTGATTCTAGTTCTCATGATAGAAATGAATGCATGAACTGTTCTTTATTACGTGAGAGCATTGATTTACGTGATAAGCATGTTCATGATTTAGAGGCTAGATTGGAGAGGGCCGGTAGTTCTAAGGATGTGCAACCTGTGTGTGACACTTGCATAACCCTTAAGGACCAGCTAGGCATGGTTAGAGAGCGAGCTGAGAACCTCATGACTGAAAATGAATACCTTCTTTCTGTGGTTAACAAATGCACTAAGGGAAAGGGTAGGATGGACATGCTCTTGGCGAAAACCAAGATGTCTGCTGACAGAGCAGGGTTAGCTCTGGGATTGGGTTTTAAGAGGATTTCTTTAGATTGTAAGAACAAAACTATTTTTACCTCACCCACTACCTTAGAGAAAGAGAGAGCTTTGTTAGACACTCCATCAGCTAAAAAGCCTACCCGGACTCCAAAGAAAACCACTCCTCCTACAAAGAAAATTCCTCCTAAGAAAACCACTCAGCAGAAGCCCAAGGAGCCTGTGAGAGTTGCTCCTATGACCCATGAGAGTGCCCCTAGGAGAGTTTTTCATTGTTCCTACTGTCAGCGGGCGGGTCATTTGGTTGGGTTCTGTTTTCGTCGCATCAAGGATGAGCGACGCTCTCAGGCGATGAGTTTCCAGGACATGCATTACCCATCTTTAGGTATGCATGAGTCTGAGTTTTACTCTCGTCCTGTTTTCGAGGCTCCTCATGCTTCTTGGAGAGGTTTTGCTCCTCGAGGTGTTCACCATGTTCCATATTGTGGTAGACCCTGGGCGAGTAGCTTTGTACCTCGTCAGAGTAGGAGACCTCGTCATGCTTTTGGATCACTGCATATAGGTAGAACTCGCACTTTGCATCATTCTGATTATCCTGTGCGTAGACAGTCTACTTTTACTGTGCCTACTACTCGTATCACTCAGTGCTGGATGCCTCGTCATATTTTCACTTACCCCAGCACTGAGCGATCGAGATTCTCTTATCATGTGTAGGCGGCAGACCGAGGCTTGGAGGGCACGTGGATCATGGACTCCGGTTGTTCGCGCCATATGACCGGAGATGCAACATGGTTCTCTAGCCTGACCACAACCAAGCAAAGGGAACATATCACCTTCGGCAACAATCGAAGGAGTAGAGTGAAAGGTAAAGGTGTGGTAAGAATCAACTCGAATTTCACTCTCAAAGATATTGCTTTGGTTGAAAACGTGAGATACAATTTCCTTTATGTATCTCAGTTGCTTGATTAGGGCTTCAAAGTGCGATTCCATCGCGATACTTCACAAGTACTCAATTCTGATGGCGTTGTTGTGTGTAAGATCTTTAGATTTGGGAGAGTCTTTGGAGCTGATTTTTCTAAGTCATCTGGTTCTTCTCATTGTCTTGTTGCACATTCTACTTCTGAGATTTGGAAGTGGCATAGGAGACTAGGGCATATGAGCTTTGAGTTGCTCGCTCGTCTGAGTGCCCTAGGTCTGATCCGAGGATTGCCCAAGCTCAAGTTCGAGAAGAATTTAGTTTGCGCTCCTTGTCGACATGGAAAATGATTGCCGCTTCACATTCGCCAGTCACCACAGTGATGACTGAACAACCCGGAGAACTTCTCCACATGGACACTGTAGGTCCTTCTCGGGTTAGTTCTTTAGGCGGTAAGTGGTATGTGTTAGTCATTGTCGATGATTTCTCTCGCTACTTTTGGGTCTTCTTTCTTGCCAGCAAGGATGAAGTGTTTTCACACTTTCAGATCTTGGCTTTGAGACTTTTCACTGAACTCCCTAGTGCATTGAAATTCATTCGAAGTGACAATGGCACTGAGTTCAAGAACAGTCTCTTTGTTGACTTTTGCATGGAGCATGGCATAGAACATCAATTCTCTGCTCCGCGGGTTCCTCAACAGAACAGTGTTGTTGAGAGGAAGAACCGCACTTTGGTTGAGATGGCTAGGACGATGCTCGATGAGCATAGGACTCCTAGAAAATTCTGGGCTGAGGCCATGAATACTGCATGTTACATCTCAAACCGAATATTCTTGCACTCAATTTTGAATTTGACATCTTATGAGCTACGTTTTGGGAGACAACCCAAAGTTACTCATCTTCGAGTTTTTGGTTGTCATTGCTTTATCCTAAAATGTGGAAACTTAGACAAATTTGAGTCGCGTTCTTCTGACGGGATCTTTTTGGGTTACACCACACATGGTCATTCTTATCGTGTTTATAATTTGGATACTAACACTATCATCGAGTCATGTGATGTGACTTTTGATGAATCAACCCCCTCTGTTAGTTCTACTCTTGAACAGGCAAATGAACACGAAATGGAATAGACCATCTTCGAAGAAGAAGATCCCGGAGAGTTCGAGGATGAACCCCTACTACCCTCGACATCAACCCCCGAAGCCAACCCCACTTCAACCACTTCGGCACAAGGTCCCGAAGCAACTATCTCGACATCGGTCATCTTGGACCACTTCAACGCACAAGTTGAGGGGGAGACTACATCCCGCCACGAGGCTCCACACCATGTTCAAAGGATGCATCCTCCCGAGCAGATCATTGGTGAGCTTGATCAAAGGGTAACACGTTCTCATGCTCATTTCATTGATTCCACTTTTGTTACTTCTTTTGAGCCCTTAGATGTTAGTCATGCACTTTCTGATTCTAGTTGGATCAATGCCATGCATGAAGAACTTGAAAATTTTGAGAGAAACCAAGTCTGGACTTTAGTTGATCCTCCACCAAATGTGCATTTCATTGGAACACAATGGATTTTCAAAAACAAACAAGGGGAGGATGGGACTGTAGTTAGAAACAAGGCTAGACTTGTAGCTCAGGGTTATTCTCAATTAGAAGGGATTGATATTACTGAAACATTTGCACCTGTTGCGCGTCTAGAGGCCATTAGGATTTTGCTTGCCTTTGCGACATCCCGGGGATTCAAACTCTATCAAATGGATGTCAAAAGTGCATTTCTAAATGTCTTCATAGGCGAAGATGTTTATGTAAAACAACCCCCTGGTTTTGAAAACCCCAAATACCCACATAAAGTCCTTAAACTTCATAAGGCTCTTGATGGACTCAAGCAGGCCCTCGGGCTTGGTATGATAGACTTAAGTCTTTTCTGCTTGAGCGGGGATATTTGATGGGATCTGTTGATAAAACCCTGTTCACTCTCAAGCATGGCAAAGATTTCCTCCTAGTCCAGATTTATGTGGATGATATCATCTTTGGTGGCTCTTCTCATGCTTTGGTTGCCGAGTTTGCAGATGCCATGAGCAGGGAGTTCGAGATGTCCATGATGGGCGAACTCACTTTTTTCCTTGGTTTGCAAATCAAACAAAGCAAACAAGGTACTTTCATCCACCAGACGAAGTACACCAAGGACCTGCTCAAGAAGTTTGACATGGCTGATGCGAAGCCACTCGCCACTCCAATGGCTACATCTGTAGCATTGGATCCTGACGAGGATGGAGAACCCGTAGATCAGAAGGAGTTCCGAAGCATGATCGGCTCCCTCCTCTACTTGACTGCTACGAGGCCGGACATACACTTCGCAGTGTGTCTGTGCGCTCGTTTTCAGGCTTCACCACGAGCTTCGCACCGCCAAGCAGTAAAGCGCATTCTCAGGTATCTCAAACATACCTTAGAATTTTGGATTTGGTATTCGGTGTCTTCCTTTTTGTGTCTTCGAGGTTATTCCGATGTGGACTTTGCTGGGTGTAGGATTGATAGGAAAAGTACCTCTGGTACTTGTCATTTTCTAGGTACTTCTCTGGTTTGCTGGTCTTCCCGCAAATAGTCTAGTGTTGCACAATCGACGGCTGAGGCCGAATATGTTGCTGCAGCTAGCTGTTGCTCTCAGATTTTGTGGATGGTTTCCACTTTGCGGGATTTCGAGTTAGATTATAAGAGTGTTCCACTTTTCTGTGATAACACTAGCGCTATTTGTATTGCAAACAACCCGGTTCAGCATTCCAGAACCAAACACATTGATGTGCGATATCATTTTCTCAGAGATCATATTTAGAAGGGTGATATTGAGCTTCAATATGTTGATACCCAACACCAGCTAGCCGATATATTCACAAAACCCCTCGATGCTTCACGTTTTGCCTACTTGCGTGGGGAACTTGGTGTTTATCACCATTACGGCCTTTTGTGATGGGGAGCAGATTTTAATTGTCTTGCATATGCTCATCATGTGTGAAATTGCATTTACATCTTTTGCACTTATATGCCTGATTTTAATTCATGAAATCATGTCAGCTCAGCTCTATTTAATATGTCTGAAACATTATGTGCATGATTCTTCTTTCCAAAATCAAATCATTCTCACTGCTTAGTCTTGAATCTAGCATGTTTAGGCGGGACTGTTTTAGCTATCTTTTATCTGCTTGATAGCAAGACTTCTTTTCTCTGGATGCTAAACATTACAACTTGAAAAATTGTGTTACTCACTCATGGATATTCATAAAGTGCTAAACAATTTGTTCACTTAATTCAAATTCCAAAAATCCATTATTTGCATGCTTCAAAGCAAAAAGATCCAGGTGGGTTTGTTTGTCGCACTACTCTCTTCTAGACTGCTTACCATTGCACATTGGTCTGAACTGGGATAGTGTAGTGTATGCCAAAATCACCGCCTTAAGCTTCTGATGGCTTTCATGCCTAGGCTTGGCTTGATTGAAAAGTATAAGGTAGAAAAACAAATAACCCCTGGCATTATGAAAAGAACAAACAAATTCATTGATCATCAAGTTGGCTTTCAATGCTCCACTTGAACTGGACTTGTCTGTCTAGAGTAGAAATTGACTAGCTTTGCACAGTCCCTGCTTTTACTTGTCTAGTTACCTTGATTGAGTGGTGATGCTTTTATTTCAAAATGATAAAATCACATGCTGTCATCATGTTTTTAGAGAATGTTAAATTGAGCTGAGCACATGATAATTGGTATTAAATGTTGGCATATTTGTTGCTTTATGTGTCTTTGCAACTCTGCCTATTTCGAAGCTATGCATCTTTTACATGCTCCTTGATGCTTGCATTGCCAAAGTGGGAGAAATTTTTGAGTTCTCTGCAGCAAGGGGGTAAAATAACTCAGGGGGAGTTTTTATCTTGCAAAGGGGAGATTAGCCGAAGAGGCTTTTACTCTTTTGAAAAGGGGGAGGAAAATTCTTTTGTCAAGTGACATGATTTGACTCGTTTCTGAGTTTTTATGGTCACTTGTGTGCTGAAATTTTTCAAATCTTCTTGAACTTGAATTTGGTTGTCAATGCACTCATCAAGGGGGAGATTGAGAAACCAAGGGTTGGTTTCGGAGTCTGTGATGAGTGATTGACAGATTTTACCCTCTGATTCGAAGAGGTCTCCAGAGTACTGGATACACTTGTCTGCTTGTTTGTGGTGCGTAGGTGACTTCAGAGGCGACGGACGGTTCGTAGCAAGTGAACCTGGGTCAAGCGGGAGGCTTGATGCTAGGGGAGCAGGGATCTCCATCACGAAGGCTGCGAATGGGTCGAGGTCGGACCTCGGGTCGAGGTGCGCCAGGAAAAGGCAGTAAGTGCGGAGCGTGGCTCCGGGTGAAGGTACTCCGAGACGAAGTCCTCGGAGGCGAGGCACTTCGAAGGGTACTCCGAATGGAGTGACTTCGGAGTATGGTGGATCAAGTCCTCAGCAATGAGGCAAGGTGTTCGAAGTGTGCTCCGGAGGGAGACACTTGAAGGTATACTCGACGAAGGTCTCAGAAGTCGAGGTGCATCGAAGGCATGGTCTAGGTGAGGATCGTCGAGGAGTGTGCTCGGGGAGAGACACTATGACAAAGTTCTCATGGAATGCTTCATGCGGAGGCCTTGGACGAAGGATGGACTTCGAAGGGTGGTACTCCGAAGGTGGGGCTTCGGAGTGAGGCTGGCTTTGGAGTGAAGCTGACTTTGGAGCGAGGCAGGCTCCAGAGCGAGGCTGGCTCCGGAGTGAGACTAACTTGAGGTACTTCGGCCATGCATGGATTCGGTACACGGACTGATGGAGTTCGAGTTGGGAGAAGCTGCGATGCCATGGTGGTCCACTCCTAAGATGTTGGTGCGAAGGCCCAAGGGCTTTGACGGCTTCGGCTCAAAACCGTCACTGTATCGAAGGCTGTCTTCGGTGAAGCGAAGGCCGTCAGGCTCAAGGCTTCTCACCGAAGCTACCGCACCCCACGTGTGCGAAGGGGGGCTTCAGAAGGGTCCAAAACTGCAAAGGTTGACAGCATCTGCTCTGCAAAAGCTGGTACTGTCCCCTCTGTGAAGCTGACAAAAGAAGCCTCCAAATAAAGTAGACTACTAGTTGTACCCCCTGTTCTGATGAGACAAAACCAGTGTAAACCCTAGGGGTAAAGTAGTCTATTCACAGGGCTGAATAGTGCCTATAAATAGTGAGGCTGGCTAGGTCACAAAAACACTTTGAGCAGTCATTTTTGAGCTCCTGTGCTAGCTGCCACATACCTTGTATTCATCCTATGAGTTCATTTTGTGTTCCCTATTCAAGCAATGAAGCTTTGATTCTATTTTCATTTTCTGCTTGAACTTGTATGCATACTTCTCTGCATTCTTCGATTTCTCTGTACTCCATTTTCGAGTGAGTTTTTCTGGAGAGGTGTGTGAGAAGCCTGTTCGAGCGAAGTGTGTTCGAGAGAAGTGTGTTTTTTAGTGTCTGTTCGCTCTGCGTAAATTGGAGGCTAGACCTCTCTGATTACTAGAGAAGTGTGTTTTTCTTCCCTTGTTGAAGTCCTCGGCGAAGTCTATTTAGTGTGCGTTTAGACCTTCGAAGTACGAAGCCCAACACCAGTTGATGTCGCTGAGTATTTGGTTGAAGCCCGCAGAGGGAAGTCTGCTCTTGCGAAGTCTATAGTGCGAAGCCTTCTCGAAGGATCCCAGTGTGCGGAGCCTGCACTAACTTAGCAAAGCTGATCGAAGTCCTCAGAGGGAAGTCCGCTCTTGCGAAGGGTGAAGTGCGAAGCCTGCTCGAAGGCACTCTGTGTGCGGAGCCTGCACTGACTTTGCAGAAGCTGAATTTTCGAGGTTGTGGGTGGAGCGAAGTCTTCTTGGCTTCAAACTTTTGCTCCTTGCGAAGCCTATGTTCGGAGCTGTAAAATACCTCCAAACCAGAACTTCGAAGGTTGTGTTCGAAGCCTGTTCCGCAGAAGACAGAATTAAAACAGAAGGCTATTTTTTAGTCTGAAATTTTAAAAGCTCCCATTCACCCCCCTCTGGTCGCCGTTTCCGGTCCAACATAATGCCTTAGCTTTCGTGAGGCCATTACCAAAGCATAAGCAAATTTTTCGAGCTCGGAGTATCTTGTCTTTGCTCCGGACAAAGCTTTTGAGACGAAGTAGACTAGGTTCTGCACTAGTTTTCCTTTAAGTTCAACTTCCTTGACCAATACTGCACTTACTACGGAGCCCGTTGCTACAAGATAAAGAAGGAGAGTTTTTTCTGGGAGGGGCACAGTAAGTGTTGACAAATTTCCGAGATAATATTTAATGTCATAGAAGCTCTTCTAGCACTCCGGCGTCTACTTGAAACATTCGGACCCTTTTAGAGCTTTAAAAATTGGAAGGCTTCGTTCGGCTGATCTGGCCAGGAATCTACTGAGGGCCGTGAGCCATCCTGTCAGCTTCTGGACCTGCTTCATATTGTCTGATGGATCCATTCTTTGCAATGTGCTTATCTGCGTCGGGCTCGCTTCAATTCCTCTACTCGAAACTAAGTACCCTAGCAGTTTTCCTGCTTGCGCCCCAAATATACATTTTTTAGGGTTGAGGCGAACTCCACATGCTCGGAGGCTCTCAAAGGTTTCAGCTAAGTCTAGTCTATGTTGGTGCTTTACAACACTCTTTATTACAATATCATCCATGTAGGCTTTGACATTTCGGCCTATCTGATGACCTAGAGCTTTAGCTATTAGACGTGAGAAGGTGGCTCTGGCATTCTGCAAGCCAAAAAGCATTCGAACATAACAAAATACTCCATAGGGAGTTATAAAACTCGTCTTGGCTTCGTCTTCGCGCTTTAGCCAAACCTGATGATAACAGGAGTATGCGTCCAGGAAGCTTAACAACCCAGAGCCAGCTGTAGAATCCATGAGCTAGTCTATTTAGGGCATAGGGTAGGGGTCTCGCGGGCATGCTTTATTCAATGATGTGAAATCAATGCACATGTGCCACTTGTTGGAGCCCTTTTTCTGGATGAAAACGGGGTTAGCCAACCACTCCGTGTGGGCTATTTCCCTGATAATTCAAGCCCTCAGCAACTTTTCCACCTCCACCTTGGTGAGGTCTGCCCTCTCTGCTGATAACTTATGGAGCCCCTGGCACACTGGCCTAGCCTTCGGGTTGACAAGCAAGCTGTGCTCGATGATGCTCCGGTCTACTCTGGGCATGTCTTCGTCAGTCCAAGCGAAGATATCCATATTTTCCTTAACTACTTCCTCCAGCGAAGTAGCTATCTCCGAAGGTAGCCCCTTGCCGAATTGTATTGGGTACTCCTTGCCATCTTTCAAGATCATCTTCGTGATCACATCACCTTTCGGGCTTGACTTTAGGGAAGGACCCTTCGAGGAGCTTGAAGACTCTAAAGCCTCCTCCGTGTGCTTCGACACACTATTCACATGCCGAGTGTCCAAAGGTGGACCATGGTCGTACTCCACTCTTCGGGCTATAGCTTGTTCTCCTGAGATAGTGAGGACTCCACCTTGCGTCGGCATTTTTAGACACAAATAGTTATGATGTGCTATAGCTCCGAACTGGTTCAACATTCCCCACTCAAAAATTGCATTATAGGCATATGGGGCGTCGACAACGTCAAATATAACATCCTCCACCCTGGCCAGGGGCCCACTCTGAAGGCAATCTCGAGGCCTATTTGGCCGAGGGCATCGAGAGGAGGACCTGCGAAGCCCTAGAGTGGGCGAGCTATCGGAAGTAGGTGTCTCCGGGGAATGCACATCTAGTCGAAGGGCTGGACAAAGAGTATATCTGCGGAGCTCCCGCCATCCACCAGGATCCTTCGAACTTCGACTCCCGCTATATCAACTGAAATAACAAGGGGGTCACCATGAGGGAATTTCACCCCGCGACATCATTGCTAGTAAAAGAAATAGGTATATGAGACCACTCAGGCATTTCTGTCACCGAACTCGAGGTCCCTATGTGCCCTACTTCGTGGACATATTCTCTTCACTGTCTTTTTGAAATGTTACCGAGGGTCCCCCCTCTGGAGATGGGCAGGACCACTCACTTGCCACGATCTTGGGGATCTTCCTGCTTCGGTGGTGGCATAATGTTGGCCACCGAGAGTTGCATCGGTGCTTCAAGGTTGCTGGCTCGAGCCACGACTTGCATAGGCTCCGAGCGCACTGCTGGAGGGGCTCGGTCCGAAGTACCTCACCCTGAGCTTCGCCCTGAGTACTCACCCCAAAGGGTTAATACGGACTTGCAATCTTTCGTGTCATGGCTTCTATTCTCGTCATGCACACAACAGAAGAAGCTTTGGCGCCTGCCAGCCACTCTCTCATGGGGCTTCGAGGCACCAGCCTTGTAACCTTGCGCCTGTTGAAAGTTGACATGCATCTTCGGGGCGAAGAGTGCAATATTTAACACCTCAGAGCAGAAGTGTTTCTTTCCCCGCCTATGATCATTGAAGCGATTATAAAGGGAGGCTTGCGGAGAGGTTGGGACTTCAGGCTCTGTCTTCACTTCTCGAAGGGCTGGTACATGTGTTGCGATTCTTTGGAGGCAGCCTTCCTCTACCTTGGCATACTGTTTGAAGTATGCCATCAGCTGTGCTACAGACGACACCGGCTTCCAACGAAGTTTTCTGAGGAGATCTAGGTTCAGCACCCCTTCACGCACGACATCTACTACTGAAGAGGTAGAGAAGCCTTTGATCTGAGACTTGGTGTGGGCGAAGCGTGTGAAATACTCCTAAAGCGTCTCCCCTGCTCGCTGCTTCACCTGGAATAGACTTCCAGTCGACATCGGGGCTACAAACGTACCCTATAAGTTACTTACGAACTTCCTCTTCAGCCGCTCCCATGACTTGATCGATCCTAGCTTTAGGGACCAGAACCATCGGAGAGCCACACCTTCCAGTGCGAGGGGGAAACACTTTGCCATAGTGTTATGCACCCCTCCGCTGGCTTCTATAACCAAGGCATATGAACGAGAGAATTCTCTGGGGTGAGACCCACCTTAGTATTTGTGCAGCTTCGAGGCCTTGAATCTAGGGTCGAAGTGAACTTTCTGTAGGTCCAGATGCAATGGAGACTCGTCGTCGAAGAATGCATTCTTGCCTTCCTCCAGGACTTGAAGAGCTTCGGGATGGTGACCAATACCATCATCTTGAGGCCCCTCCGGAGCATGAGTGAAGGCTTGAGAGCAAAGTCGATCGATAGCTTCTTGCCTCCACCTTGCTACTTCCTCCAGAAGTCTCACTACTTGGGTAGACGCATCCTCAAGAAGGTCTTCATCTCCTCTAGATGGGATCTCTGGGTCTTGGGAACTGAATTGATCAGTTCGGAGCACCGTTGGATGTTCTTGGGGACCTTCGGGTATTCGAGGTCTAGGGACCCCTTCGGGGGTTGGTGGAATGATTGAGGGTCCTGCACCATTGGTCCGAGGGGACCTTCGGGGAGGATCTATGGCTAGACTCTGCATGGGAGGCATGGCTAGTGAAGTTAAGGTCCGAAGACCGAAGACTTTGACTGGTTTGGGAAGGCGAGGAAAGGCCTTCGAGCTGCACTAAGAAGCCCCTTGCCGAAAGGTGCGCGAAATCCTGAGACTCCGAAGCTCCCTCTATAAGTGCTCTTCGAAGTGCAGTCAGTGGCGGAGAACTAGCTTTTAGAACTAGGTTCCCCACGGACGGCGCCAACTGTTGGCGTAAAATATTACGCTAACAGGTTCTCTAAGATTAAGAACTAACAAACAATAGTTTGTGAAGCGAACTATCTCAAGCCTCCAAATTGGATAATAGCTCGAAGTAATTCGAAGTTGTGTATTGAATATCTGAATATTTGATGTCTATTACAGGGTAAGAAGGAGGGTATTTATAGGTAAAAACTCTAAGGAAAATACCTTTTTACCCCTCAGTTACAACCGACATAGTAGAGACTATTCGGTACCCCAAATAGGGCTAAAATAGTAAAATCTAGTCGGAGAAGATAGATAAAGCAAATGTCCCATCAGTCTTGCTGTTTCCCACTATAGAGACGGAGCCTTCGGAGGGTGACTTCGAATATATGCTTCGAAGTACCCTTCATCTCAGAAACTTCATTAACTTGGAAATGAACTTCTATTTTGATGTTGATGAATTGTCTTTGCCTATTGATCTTAGAAGCCCTGGGGATGAAGTATTTCCCCCCAACAATAATGATGTTTGTTATTTGTCACAGAAAATTGATGAATTTAAATATACAGTTGTCCCATTCCACCATTCCATAATGTTTTGACATCAATTCTGTTGGCGTAAAAGATTACGCTAACAGGTTTAGAGAACTAAGTGTTTAACAAACAAAGTGTCTGTTTGAGCAAACTATTCCAATCCTCCGAGATGGATAATAGCTTGAGATAGTTCGAAGTGTGTATTGAATATCTGAGTATTCAATACCCTTTACAAAGTGAAGAGGGGTATTTATAGAATGAATACAAAGGAAAAAGACTTCTTTACCCTCTAATTACAACCGACTAAGAAGATACTATTTAATATTCTTCATAGAGGTAAAACAGTAAAAGACTAGTCTAATCAGTGAGAATATAAATCTTCTATCCTCGCTAGCAAAACCCCTTCAGGTGAAGAGGCTTCGGGAGGTTCCGTCACACCGAAGCCTTGATGGAGGTCTCCGCTATATAGGGCTCCGAATACAGTAGAGCCGTGATGCTTTTAGGATCTTCAGAGACCAAAGCTTCTGACTTCGTTTCTTCTGCTTGTTTTTCTCACTTTGTATTTAATTTGAGTGTGAAATGTAAGAAAATATATTTTCTGTGTACACAAATTTATAGGAAAAAGATATGTATGTTTTCATAAGATACAAGATGCACATGAATTCAAACATGATAAGAGAAAACAATGTATTGTACTAGATTGCTAGAACTTACATATGCGTACAAGTGTGAGATGTAGCTGTGAGATCCCGTCGCTTGATGGTGCCTTACCTTACCACGGTTACACTTGTTCTTCTCAGAAACTTCCTATAAGGCAAACATGTAAGTTGTAGATAAAATAAATAGAATAGAAAAGTTGTGGTCTTTTGACACATGATACCTTCCCTTTTGCACTAGACCACTTCTCCATGAGTTAAAGCCACTACTCATCAGTCATACTTGAAACAAGAGAAGTTGTCCTCACTTCATTAGTCGGTACACTGATGAAGTAGTTCTTCTTCAACAAATATCTACTGTAATGCACCCCAGTTTGGAGTATATTGGTGCAAGCCTCTATTGTTGCCTTATCTTTTTCATCAATTGCTAGCCTAGCCTAGAGAATTCAAACAACCATGTACCTTCTTAGAATTTAGCTTTTAGCATTTCATACAATGACTTATCAAAGGTAGTAGATAGATATGGAAGGTATCAATTTACTTACTGATAACTTGCCCATAAATTCTTTCATATGGGTTCCATCATTCTTTTAATTTTTCCAATGAGTTAGGATAAGTATATTGGACCTAATGATAATTCTAGCCTCTAAACCTAGCTTAGCAGCTTGTACAGGCTTCTCTGGCCTTTTGCTCCCAGTAGAAACTTGAATCGACAACCTTCTTCCCATAGCTTTTGTCATATTGTCTAGCAATGTGCCCTTTGTTGGTGGTCTTGGTTTTCCTGGAGTATGTTGTTGACCTACAAATGTCACTAGGAGAATTAGATTACTCCAAGTAAATAAAAGAATGTGAGAAAGCATGATCATTTACTTGCATTCAGGAGCAACCTCTAACTGTTTTGGGACCTCATATTCATGTGTATTGCTCGGGTCATAAAAAATAGACCAGTCTAGAACAGGAATTGGGGGATCATGTTCTTCGCCTTGTACCACAGTGTCAACACCATTGTTCTCGGTTGTGGATCTAAGTGTTCCTCAGTCCTATATTCTTCGAAGTCGGTGATGTACTTTTTCCCAGACCTTGTTGAAACTCCAAGAGTTCTTACGCTTCCTGGAGTTGCCCTCACTCTTTTTGTTCCACCTAGAGGCATCTTGGTCTTCTTCTTATTGGATACTTGACCCCGTCTCCTGCTATTGTCAGTTTCCTAATACAGAAAGGTCAATTATGTTATTAGTACTTGCATGAAAATAAGTCTCAGAATCTATATCGGACAATGAATTGACCCCCAATAAAGATTAAGAAGAGACATTTTCTAAGTTAGTATTAACACATTCATCTTGATCTTCCTGGCCCTCTTCAGCTCTAGGAAGATATTCGGATGAATCTGACCCCTCATCGGTATTTTTCTTGTTTGTTTGCTTGTTTGGCTTATGCGAACTTGCATCTTCCATGCTATTATTAAAAGAAGTGGCCAAGGAATGGAGTCCCAATTTCTCCATCTTTTTATTGTTCTCCTCAATTTGTAAGGACCACAACCTTTCATAGTATCCTATTTGTGGAACCAAATTTAGTACAACTATTACCTATGTAGTGCAAGAACTAACTAGAAAACTAGTACATGTGTTAACACTACACAAGAATGTGTCAGAGACCGTAGGTTTTAAAAAATTACATGATACGAGGATGCGCCCAACCTTCACGGCGTAGAATCAAAGATACTCGTGAAACCTGACGAGTCTTGTGCAGCCAACCATTGCATGTGCAACAACCTGCAGCACAGAGTTCACCCAACCTCATGTTGTCCACTCAACCAAGTCAAGCGGATTACAATCCTCATTGCAATCACAAAGGGCTTGCAAGAACAACGGGAAGGAATGCACAATTCTCAGAGATGATTCAGCTAGTAGCTAGAACACTCAAGAACATGCATAAAGCATAGTTGTTTCATTCTCAAAATTATGTTCCCTCTACACATTGAGAAAGATCCTATTATATAGAAGGGATTGAGAGGGAGATGGAGAGGTGTTCAGGACGTTTTACATGGCATTAAGCCAATATTGGTGCGCAGCACCCTAATTAGAGCAAATGAAACGTTTGACAGTTTCTGGTCTCCACATTAAGTCGGCAATAACTCTTTATTCTGGTGGAATTATTGGGTGAGGCCAGATCCGTTGGAAAGCTTATGAAGTAAGCGTTCCAAGCTGTGGTCGAACACATTTATTGGATTTAATATGCGATTTCTATGAGCATTTTATTCCATAGTGGTCACTTGAATCCGAAAGGGTTTTCATTGCATTCATTGCTTGATTGATGGCTGTTGATGAAGTGCTGCTCCTTTGGCCACTCTTCAACGTTGTCATACCTAAGAATAATTAAATTACGGGCATTAGGTTGCAACTGATTTTCATGTGTAATGCTATTCTTATTTAGGAGCGAGTTCACCTGTTGATTTATTTGCTTTGCACGAGCGCAAGTTATTGCTCCTTCAAAATGATTTGGAATATCTTGATCATTGGGGGAAAGAAATGTTGTTGATGCTAGGCTGTCCGTATCATCCTCCCCTTCTTGAAAAGGAGTTGTCCTCGACTCTATTTGTTCTGGTCCAAAGAATGGTGACAAATCAGCAACATTGAAAGTAGTACTCACATTATAGTTATCTTCAGGAAGCTTAATCTTGTAGGCATTGTCATTTATCTTCTCTAACACTTTGAATGGACCATCAGCATGTTGCATAAGTTTGGACTTGCGCTTCTGTGGAAAACGCTCTTTGCGTAAATGCACCCAAACTAAATCTCCTGGTTTGAAAAGCATCTTCTTTCTTCCTTTGTTTGCCTTTTGAGCAAAATAGCGTGCCTTCTTCTCTATAACTTCCTTGGTCTTTAGATGCATAGCTTTCACAAACTCTGCACGCTTTGTTGCCTCCATGTTTGCTCTCTCTTGAAAAGGAAGTGGCAGCAAATCAAGTGGTGTGATTGGCTTAAAACCATACACCACTTCAAATGGGCACAATTGTGTTGTTGAGTGAACAACTCTATTGTATGCAAATTCAACATGTGGAAGGCACAGTCCTCCCATTCTTTCAAGTTCTTCTTAATCCTTGTTCGCAGCAACATAGAGAGTGTATGGTTTACCACCTCTATTTGACCATCAGTTTGCGGGTGACAAGTTGTTGAAAATAGCAATTTTGTGCCAAGCTTGGCCCACAATGTCTTCCAAAAGTAACTCATAAACTTCACATCACGATCTGAAACAATGGTTCTAGGCATCCCATGCAATCTCACAATTTCCCTAAAAAATAAATCAGCAATATGTGAAGCATCGTCGGTCTTGTGACAGGGAATAAAGTGTGCCATTTTAGAAAACCTATCCACGATTACAAATATGGAGTCTCTCCCCCTCTTTGTCCTAGGCAATCCCACAATAAAGTCCATGCTAATATCTTCCCAAGGTGCACTAGGAACAGGAAGTGGAGTATACAAACCATATGGGTTAAGTTTGGACTTAGCTTTATGGCATGTGGCACAACGCTGCACAAATCGTTCAACATCTCTCCGCATCTTTGGCCAATAAAAATTATTGGATAGCATGGCCAAAGTCTTTTCTCTCCCAAAATGTCCCATTAAACCACCGCCATGTGATTCCTGCAACAACAACAAACGTTCGGACGAATCTGGAACACATAGCTTGTTAGCATGGAACAAGAACCCGTCATAAACATGAAATTTTTTCCAGCCTTTCCCATCATTACATTTAGTGTACGGTTCAGCAAATTCTTTATCTACAACATACAAATCTTTCAAACTTTCCAAACCTGGAACGTTAATATCAAGTTGAGATAAAAGAACAATCCTACGAGACAACGCATCAACAACCACATTTTCTTTGCCATTCTTGTATTTCACAATGTATGGGAAAGATTCAATAAATTCAACCCATTTAGCATGTCTACGGTTCAGTTTAGCTTGCCCTCTCAAATATTTTAGTGCTTCATGATCAGAATGTATGATAAATTCTTTGGGCAATAGATAATGTTGCCAAGTGTCTAGAACACGGACCAAAGCATACAACTCTTTGTCATAAACAGGATAATTTAATTGATCACCACCAAGTTTCTCGCTAAAGTATGCTACTGGTTTTCCTTCTTGTATCAAAACACCACCAATACCCAAACCACTAGCATCACATTCAATTTCAAATGGTTTGTCAAAATCAGGCAAAACAAGCAAAGGTGCTTCAGTGAGGCATTTCTTAAGTTCTTGAAATGCTTTTTCTTGTGACTTACCCCAAACAAACTCAACACCTTTCTTGGTGAGCTCATTTAAAGGTGCAGCGATGGTGCTGAAATTCTTCACAAAACGTCGATAGAACCCAGCAAGACCATGAAAGCTTCTCACTTGACTGACATTGATAGGTGTTGGCCAATTCTTGATTGCTTCAACTTTAGATTCATCCACTTCTACTCCCTGTGCAGAAACAACAAAACCCAAAAAGACAACCTTGCTTGTGCAAAATGTGCATTTCTCCTTGTTAGCATACAACTTTTCAGATCGAAGTACTTGCAGCACTTGTACAATATGGTCAACATGCTCTTCTTTGCTACGACTTTATATCAGAATGTCATCGAAATAAACCACAACAAATTTTCCAATGAATGCTCTCAAAACATGATTCATTAGTCTCATGAATGTACTAGGTGCGTTAGTTAAACCGAAAGGCATCACTAGCAACTCATACAAACCAAATTTTGTTTTGAATGCAGTTTTCCACTCATCACCCTCTTTCATTCTTATTTGATGATACCCACTACGCAAGTCGATTTTTGAGAAAATACCAGCACCACTTAATTCATCAAGCATATCGTCTAACCTAGGAATAGGATGTCGGTATCTAATTGTGATGTTGTTAATTGCTCTACAGTCTACACACATGCGCCATATACCATCTTTCTTAGGAACTAGAATAACAGGAACTGCACAAGGACTAAGGCTTTCACAAACATACCCTTTTTCAAGAAGTGCTTGTACTTGTCGCTGTATTTCTTTCGTGTCCTCCGGATTCGCTCGGTACGAAGGTCTGTTTGGAAGAGATGCTCCTGGTATAAGGTCGACTTGATGTTCAATACCTCGAAGTGGGGGAAGACCAGTTGGTATTTCTTCTGGAAAAACATCACAAAACTCCTGCAAAACATTTGTTATGACACTTGGAAGAGAGGAGATATCATTAGTAGAAAACAATACATCTTTGTATACTAGCACAAAATGCACACAATTTGAGTTTTATTTATTTCTCTTAGTTCTGATTTAGTGGCTAGCATAACTAACTTTTGTTTCTCACCCATTTTATTCTCATTCTCATTTGATTTGTAACTCTCATTTCCAGAATTGGCTTTCTCAGTTTTATTTTTCTCTTGCTCCTTAATACTTCCAACATTTACCTCATTTTTTTGCATTGTATCAGCATAAATTTGAGTAAGAGACATTGGTCGAAGGACAAATTCTTTGTTGTTCCACTTAAATGAATACTGATTAGTGCGACCATCATGTAGAATGCCACGATCAAATTGCCATGGTCGACCTAGCAGCAAATGACAAACTGTCATAGGAACAACATCACATTCTACCGTATCATTATACTCACCAATTTTGAAAGGCACCTTCACCATATGTTGAATCTTCACTTCTCCACAATCATTCAACCACTGTACATGGTATGGATGCGGGTGTCATAGCTGTTTCAATCCAAGTTTTTCACACATTTCTTTGCTAGCTAAATTATGACAACTTCCACCATCTATGATTACCTTACATACACGACCATTTACCTTGGATTTTGTGTGAAAAAGATTGCAGCGTTGTTCATGATCTTGTTTTGGTTGTACACTTAACACTTTCTTTGTAACAATGAGAGATTTACCACTCTCAAAATCACAGTAAGTTGTCTTGTCCTCTTCTTCTCCCATTTCAGCAGCTGGGTCATCATCATCTTCACTTGCAGATTCATACTCACCTCTCTCCATTATTAGCATTGTGTGGTTGTTTGGACACTCCCTTGAGATATGTCCTCGACCCAAACACTTAAAACATTGAATAGCACTACTCTTCGCTGTAGAACCCACGTAAGAAGCACTTGTTGTTGTAGCTTGCTTCACATTTGGGGTAGATTGCTCTTTTCCACTTCGAGCTGCATGGGGAATGGAAGAAACACTTGCACCAGAATTGTTAGCTCGAAAAGAATTGAACCGAGAGGGGGATTTACCTGCTGTAGGTACCAGATTGTTTTGAGTTGATCGGGAGGCAAAAGAATTCTTTGTTACCTTCGATTCTTGTTGTACTTGTCGTTCAGCTTTGATTGCTTGATGCACTAATTCAACCACATTTTCATATGGCTGAAACTCAACGATGCGCTTAATAGGATGGTTCAAACCAGCCAGAAAGCGTGCAATGGTTTGCTCTTCATGTTCATATACGTTGGCACGGATCATGGCCATTTCCATCTCCTTGTAATATTCATCCATGGTACGACCTCCTTGCCTATGCCCCTGCAATTTATCAAATAGATCACGCTTGTAATAACGAGGGACAAACCTTGCTCTCATCTCAACCTTCATTTCAGTCCACGATGCTATAGGAGGTTCGTCATGATCCTCTCTTTCATTCTGAATTTGTTCCCACCAAATCAGTGCATAATCTTCAAATTCAAGTGATGCCATTGCAAGCTTCTTTTCTTCCGTGTAGTTGTGCATCCGAAAGATTTTGTCGACTTTTAGTTCCCAAGTTAAGTATTCTTCAGGATTATTGGTACCTGCAAATTTAGGCATAGAAAATTTAAGTTTACCAAACCTATGTTCATCATGATGATTGTTGTTGTTGCGATGATGGTGTTGATTTGCTTGATTGTGCAGGGGTATGTTAATATGTATTAGTTCATATGCATCTCTTCCACGACCCACGCCACGACCACGCTCCCTTCCTGCATTATTATTATTATTTTCATCACCAACCCTTATATTTCTAACATGTTGAGGGTTTATATTAACATCATGAGCCCTTCGAGCAGCGGCTTCCTCATCGGTCTCATTTATTAAAGGTTCTTGTTCAGCTTGTGGTTGTAGTTGCCGTACAATGTCAGCAACTATGTTAGTGTGGAATACGTTCAGTTGTTGATTTACTTCAATTTGAAGATCTTGTATGGAGTTATTCAATTCTTCTCTCAGCTGCTCATTTCCAACAGTGATCTCTCGTCGTAGTGTGTCTCTCAATGCACAATATTCAGTCCAGTTAACTACGGCATCTATAGCACGTCCAATGTTCCCTGAATTTTCACCTTGACCTGACATGGTTAGTTCGGCAAACAGCAAATGAAGAAAAAAAATATATGTGTGGATAGTACTCTCAACCTCACTTATCCTTACCACCAAAGTTCTTACTTACCCTCTGCTGATTGATAAAGGAGTTCACACATGAATGGAGAGGCAGAACAATATGAGGTTTAGCGAACTCACAGCTGAGATCAAAGCCTACAACGATTTTATTTGTGGAGCTTGGTAGGGGAAATTTTGTCCTACACAATCTGAATTCTCGATGTAGTCTTACTAAGTAGTTATCCACATGAGAACGCACAATCTAGTTGCTGAACACAAGGTTCAGAAGATAAACAAAAGCAACTCACACACAAAGATAATGGAACCAAATGCAATCAAAGGGGTGAGCCAACAGTAGATATGAGTTACAAAAAATGGCTCAATTGCAATGGTTATGGAAAGACGCTAGCTGATTAAACTGATTTAAATAGGGCACAAGATTGCACCAACAGAACTGTTCTCCCAATAATGCAAAGAAAACAATAGCCCCTCTCTTCTTTTTTTCACATAGTAGGCTGTCTTTCTTTTTTTAGCATGCAAAACAGTAACTTCAGTTTTTTTTATACTCTTGTCATCTGTATTGTGATTTTCAACACTGATTCATATCTTTCTTTTCTGTTAAAATTGTGAGAACAAGTTCACCAAGTGCAGCCCTATAGAACAGAACAGCTAGTCTTTGTAGGATCAAAGTATTCTTAAAGGGCAGAATGGCTATCAAAAGAATTCAGGCTTTTCTTTTCAATAGTAAGAAGCCAATAATTTGACAACTTAGTAGGATTTTTTTTTTGATTTTCCAATAGAGATGGTTAAAGAATAATCTGAGTTTACTTGTGGGAATTACTACTGATATAGTAAACTGATCAATGGGGATTAAAAATAAGTAACGCGAAGGACAATGAACCGTTCAGCAATAAGAACACGATCTCTTGGATTAAAACTTAGCAGAACGCACAAGAACAACAGATCGTAAACTATGGTTCAATATTTTTGTGAGGCCATTTTCAGATAGGACGAAAATAAAACTACAACTAGGGATAAAGATTCTACCGTGACAATTGAGGCTCTCATACCAAATGATACGAGGATGCGCCCAACCTTCACGGCGTAGAATCAAAGATACTCGTGAAACCTGACGAGTCTTGTGCAGCCAACCGTTGCATGTGCAACAACCTGCAGCACGGAGTTCGCCCAACCTCACGTTGTCCACTCAACCAAGTCAAGCGGATTACAATCCTCGTTGCAATCAAAAAGGGCTTGCAAGAACATCGTGTCTCCGATGAGTTTGAACTGAGCTTGATGGAGTGGTGTGACTCTTTCGTCTGTAGGTTGCAGGTCACGAAGCTTAGGCATGGAGTGGATTGATGGGGTGGAGGGTGACGGGGTGGAGGGTGCAGCTAGGTTTTGGCTAAGTGGGTGAAGGGCAATGGGGTAGAGGACGTAGCTAGATTTTGGCTGAGTGGGGTGGAGGGTAAGTGGATTCAGAAATATATACTCCGTAGTGTACTTAGTATTTTATCCCTAGTCATGTGGTTGGGGATACCGTATGCTCGAGGGCAGTATAGGGTTTTTGCAGGTTCCAAAAATTAGGTGGGGGAAGCGTGGCAATGGCCAAAGCGTTAGGCGGGAGCTTGAAAAGGAATTCCTTTTATCTTAAAATAAATTTAAATAATTTATTAATTATTAATTATTTTTTGTAAGAATTAAATTAAATTTCACTTATTTAATTTAAATCCTAGAAACACACTTAACGAAATAAAAATAGTAAACTGATCCAGAAAAATACTGAATTTTGCAATTAGATAAGTTATGTTGTATTTTGATTGTAAAATAAGTTTTAAGTTCAAACGAGAATTTAACTATCTATTTGCTTTCAAACCTAACTCATTTCATCTCTAAACCCTGTTTTGTCCTTGGAGAATATCGGGTTTCTTAACATCTTTCATGACAAATTTTTCGAAACAATTTTAATTTTTTATCAAAAAATATATGTATCATATCATAACAAAATGACAAGTCTCGTATTTTTTAGACTTTATTTGGTTTTTCATAACATCTTTAAATATATTGGATAATAACTACAAACAGACTCAAAAACATAAATTAAATCCTATAAACACACTTAATGAATTAAAAATAGTAAATTTAATGAATTTCACTTAGGGTAGGTAATGGAAATGATATATACAATCAATAGTAAAGAAAAAGCCCTGAAAAAGTAAAAACAAGAAAAAATTTGGGCAATTTGGAGGTTATTATAAAAAAATCCAAATGAAGTCTACAAAATATGAGACTTATCATGTTGTTATTATATGATATATGAATGATGTGATTAATATTTTTAAATGTTTCAAGAAAGTTATCACGTAAGATGTTAAGAAAATTAGAGATTGTACGATGATTGATAAAGATTAAAAGAAAGTGTGTTTCTAGGATTTAAATTGAAATAGGTGAAATTTGAACAATAAGTTATAGAACAATCATATTCATGATTTCACGTATAGTTTTTTGTTAGTATACACTAAATTTGAATGAAATTTCCAAAAAACTAGATTACGACACTCGATCGACAATGTGGAGGTTATTTTAAAAAATCCAAATGAAGTCTACAAAATATGACAATTGTCATGTTGTTATTATATGATATATGAATGATGTGATTAACATTTTGAAATGTTTTGAGCAAGTTATCACGTAAGATGTTAAGAAATTTAGAGATTGTACGATGATTGATAAAGATTAAAAGAAAGTGTGTTTGTAGAATTTAAATTGAAATAGATGAAATTTGAACAGTAAGTATTGAAATAGGTGAAATTTGAATAGTAATTTATAGAACAATCATATTCATGATTTTTAGTATATTTTTAGTTAGTATACACTAAATTTGAATGAAATCATTATTTGCCCAACGTAAAAGAATGACATCTGCATAAAATGTATACTGCAAAAAAATCCAAAAATACTACAGCGACTGAGGTTCGAAAACCCAACCTCGGGTACAAACCACGCGTCCCCTCCCATTAGATTGTCCGTGCTTTCTTGAAAATATTTTTGCAAGCTGCATTTTTTTGGATGTTGAGACCGTAGAACAAATCCCAATCCCCCATCCTAAAACCTAGAAACGAGCCTGCACCACGACAACACCCTCCTCTCCTCACCAACCACAATGCCCCCTCCCCTCCTAGTCGACTACGACACCCCCTCCTCTCCCATGCCGACTGCAACACCCCTCCTCTCCTCGCCGACCGTGATGCCAAGCTCTTGTCTGTCGCATCAGTGTGGTGTACTGATGGGGCGTCCTAAGCAAGCGTGGAAGAGGGACAACTTCAAGAGGTTTCGGCGTAATACAAGAGCCGAGAGAAGGGCCAATGTCACCTCCTCCGACAGTAGTGATGACAGTACATCATCTTCCATGGCCGCAAAAGGTGTGGTGTAGTAAAGATTGAAGCCAATAGTGGGTAATCTACATCAAGCGGCAATGACTCCTCCTCGGACAGCGGCGCAGTGTATGAGGTTTTTGAGTGTGGTGAGCATAAGGTCGAAGGCCATCCTTACCACTGCGTGTCCTCCTCCAAAAGGAAGTGAGTGCTCATCTACTTGGACTCGGACGACGACTTTGCACATCAAGTTAGGGCAAGTGGTGTCAAAGGGCATCACACTGAGGCAAGCGGCAACAAGTGGAGGCATGAGGCAAGATTAGTGTTTATCATTCAATTCAATCATTGATGAATTTATCTGTATCTAATTTAAATTTCTAGCCCTTTGAACAATATATTTTACATTGCTAGATTAGTGTGTATTGATAATAGCAAGTGACAAATGTTGGTTGTAGATCCTTCCTTTTATAATTGTCAACTCTAAAAGACAATGTGTTAACAGTAAGATGCACATTAGTATCAATATGTGTTGATTATCTTCCGATACATCAGTTTCCGCATCTTGTAGTATTCATATATAGATTGCTTGGTTTCATCAAGTCACTTCATGTCTATCCATATATATGTTGTAGATCATTGTAGTATTCTGTACTAAGATGGTATTAGAAGGAATCACTATTTCTCTCTTCATCCAGGACCATCTAGATGAGAAGCTGGATGCACTTGTTGAGAAGGTGGAAGGCTTCACTTCTACGAACACCCAGAGGAGGATGTCTTTGGCTGACCAGCCAGACCTAGTGAACAAGAAGCTAGATGCGCTCATTGCAAAGGTGGATGGCCTCACTATGAGGAACACCCAAAGGAGGGTGTCTTTGGCTAACCAGCTAGACATAGTGAATAAGAAGCTAGACGTAGTGATCAAGACTGTGGGAACTAAATGACAAGGTCAATGACGTGAGAGTGAATATTTTGGTTTGTTAGTAATGAATGTATGGTGTCCTAATATATGGAACATTGATGGTCTCTTGTTTAGCTTGTGGTGGCTTTTGTTAATGATTCCCACGCTTATCTCTTTATTTAAGCTTATGGTGGATGTTGTTATTGATGGATGGATGTACTAATGACTGATGGATCCTGTGTTGGCCTTTACGCACCTATGTATTTAAGAATTAGTTCAATGATTTATATAAGTGCTATCTACATATGAATATGAATGTCTCTGATTGAATGCATGCTATGATGAGGTTGCTCCTGCACTGAAATGTACACATTGTATGTGTGGAACAAAGTGGGGTCGCACTGTGGTTTTTATCTTGGTGATGAGTAATTGACAAGTTTCTCGATCATGGTGATGAGTGATTGGTTGTTTGCTTACACCGATGGGATCGATATGTGTGGAGATGGTGCACCGATGGGATCGGTGTGTGTAGATTGTGTGCTGATGGGATCGGTGTGTGTCACTATTCATGTTTTGGCTTGTCTCATGTGTGTAGGGTGGAGATGCTAGCCAACTGTCAACGATGGGTGATTAAGGGTCAAGCGGGGAGTTTGATGCTAGAGGATCAAGGAGGTCGTGTAAATTTGGGGATGATCTCATGAGTACATGTGGAGATAGAGCAAGACATGGACGGACGGATGATCGAGGCAATGTTGACCAAGTTAGCGAAAGGGAGGCCAGTGCAAGTAACTAGGTGGCTCGAGGGGATCGAGAGCGGGAGATACTTGCTGGCGGTCGAGTTTGAAGATTGGTGACATATGTCGACGATCGGGAAGGCTTTGTCGGTTTTGGCTGAAAACTGTCGTATCAGAAAATGTGTTTAAATTCCAATAAATAGGAGTTTATTTTTTTGTTTAGTCGTCTAGATTAAAGTGTAATCTTTTAGTATTTATTTCTGAATTTTTAATTCTAAAAAATACTAAAAGAATAGGTTAAATGATTTAATAAATTAGGTGTAAACTTTTGTATATTTTTCAGAATTATTAATTCTGAAAATACACAAGGGCATTTACATAATTACATTGTAAGTAAACTCTAATGGCATTTTGGGAAATACCTTTATAGGCTTGCCTATATAAAGGACCCATGCCTAGGGTTTTAGGTGGACATTTTGGGCCTTTAGAGAGGAACGTTTGGGCTGCTCATTTTGAGAGAAGAGGCTTGAATTCTAGAAATTACTGCTATATTTTCGTGTTGTCTTTGTGTTTACAACCAAAAGCTTCTTTTGCCCCTAGAATAGTGTTTTCGGAAGTGATACAGGGTCTATCGCCTAGTTCTTTGAGAGCACTAGCTATTTCTCTTGAGATTTCACTTCTGTAACTTTTTAGTGATAGAAGTTTCTGATCACCTCCAAGTTTTGTGCATCCAGGTAAGTCACTATTTCCTATCTTCCTTCTCAATTGATGCATTTGCTTCTGGTGTTTGCCCCAATTTCTTGCCGACCAGCAGGAATAACTTTGTGTGCCATTTTCAGCCTTGTTTTTGTAAATGTGATTTCCTGAATCTAAGTCTTGATGTTGGCTCAGATGTCTTCATGGATTTCTTCCATTTGCCGTGAGCAGTACCCTCACCTGAAATACTCTTTCTACTTGTTATACTCCGGCTGATTTTCTAGAGGTGATTCATCTACTATCTCCTCTAACCTACAGTTTTGGCAATCCTGTACAGAGATGCCATGAGTTGTGATGAAAACCTTTGTTCATCAATTGATCCATGAGTTTCCTAGCAATTGGAAGTTCTTGTTTGATTCACTGCTTCCATTAATTATCAATCTGATTTCTTTGTGATTTCAAAAGGTTCTGTTGGTGTTTTCTTCCTTGTTCTTGCAGCTACTGTGTAAGATCCCTCTTCTCTTGCTCTATTCACCATTATTTACAGTGAGCATTTTACCAGCTATAGGAACAGTGCCTATCAATTGAGGAGATACAGGATACTTGTCCCTATTTCTTACTTGGCAAGTTCTTGGTGTATTGGATTTTAGCATTGGATTTCAGCATGGTTTGGTTAAACTCTGCTTGATTTGGGTCTATTTGGTTTGCTTGATTGCATGAATTATTTACTTGCTAAAATCAAACTAACAATACTAAGTGTACTCAAAATACTGTTGTGAACCTTGTTCACCACCAAGCCACATTGCTGTGTAGCAATTCATTGCTTTTGGGTAATCTCCTGTTTATCTTCTGGTGCTAGCACATCATAGCTTCTTTACTACCTCATCAGATTTTTATCCGAAGTTGTCACCTAGTAAGTGTATTGATGTTCTTCATGTGATGACTTCATTGATTCATTGTTAACACCAGTAATCCTATCTTGCTGTCTTTGGGTAAATCTTCAAGTAGTATTATCATGTGTTTGCCGCCTCCCTACTTTGATTTTCTGGTTTACTTGCTATGATTTCAGTTAGTTGTGATCTACTTTGTTCTTTTCTGTAATAATCTATGATTTAATTCTTGTGATTTTTGAACTTCATTCCTACTCTGGTTTCTGATTTTCTGAATATTAGTAGGAGTACCAATGACCAATTAGAGCAAGTCGGAGATCCATTTTCCCACTGGCAAAAGAGGTTCGACAGTTCATTGGTCGACTAGGAGGAAAAATTCTGAAAAATATTTTGAGAGCAATTGTTCTTTTAGAGGTGCGTTGGGTGTTTTGAGAAGGCCATCAATTCATAATAATTTGTTGAGGTATTCACCCCCCTCTAGTCGCCTATTCCGATCTTATAATTGGTATCAGAGCAGGTTAGATCACCAGTTGACCTTAACCAGTTTTGTGATTTATTGGCAACATGGAAAAAATACCAAAATTCCGGTGTTCGATGGTCGTGATTTTGCTTTTTGGAAGGTGCACATGGAGGCTTACTTACTAAGCCAAGGAAGTTCTATATGGGACATTGTTGATTCCCGATATGTGATCCCTGAAACTCGCACCACTGAGGCTGAAAAGGTATAGTACAATTATAATAGCAAGGCAAGAAATATATTGTTCATGAATCTGAGACGACATGAGTTTGATAGGGTCCAGCACCTACGAACTGCTCGTGAGATTTGGACCACACTGACCACTTCCATGAGGGCACTACTCAGATTAAGGCTAGGCGCCAAAGCACATATAATCAATAATATCAAATGTTTGTGCAAGGCCCTAGTGAATCGGTAGATGCCATGTTTGCTCGTTTCGATGGGATTGTGAGCAACTTGTGCTCAACTGGGACTTTAGCTTACTCTGATCATGAGAGAGCGATCAAACTTCTCCATGCTCTTGATCGTAGCATACGGGAGGTGAAGATCTCTAGTATTGAAGAGTCGGCAAGTTACGACACATTGACTTGTGACGAGCTCTTTAGTAAGGTCAAGTCCACCGAGATTGCCAAAGCATCTCGTCAAGGATTTGGAAACTCTTTGCTACCATCCATAGCACTAGTTTTTGGTTCTGGCAGTGGCACCTCATATGGAGGTAAGTTTTCTGGTGATTCTGGAGTTTCTGCTTTTTCTAGAGTTTTGACTTGTCCTCCCTGGTCTCTGTCACAAAAGAACAGGTGGACACTCTAGATGATGAGGAGCTAGCTCTTATTGTCAAGAAGTTCACCCGCTTCTATAATGGTAGACGAGATCAAAGGAAAGGAGGGTCTCGGGGATGTTTTGAGTGTGGAGATATTTCTCACATTAAAGCTAATTGCCCTAAATTAAAAATGAAAAATAAAAATGAGCACAAGCACCAGAAGTGGAACAAGAAACCCTTCTTTAAGGGGAAGCGCGACAAAGTGGCTAAGAAGGTAGCCAAAGCTTTTATGGCTGCCCTCAGTGACGTCGACACTTCATCAAGTGAGGGGCTAAGCTCGGATGAGGAAGAGCCTCCCAAGAAAGAGGAGAAGAAGGAGAAAAAGACAATGAACATCACCGACCTTTGCTTCATGGCCGACAACATCCATAACGGTGATGAGCTAGACTCATCTGAGGTATATCTATCCCATAACCAGCTCCTTGTTAAAAATGATGAATTACATGATGTTTTCATTTCTTAAGATAGATTACTTAGACAGGCTACTAAAGAATGAAATGAACTAAAATTCAGACTAGAATTTATTTCTTCTGAACTTGCCATGCTAAAATCTAAGTCTGATGATGCTGAATGTGAGTCCTATCTTGTTGTAATGAGCGAACTTGCTCAGGTGCGTTCAACACATGCACAAATTATTGAAAAACTTGAAAATGCTCACAAGCAGCTTTTGGAGGTGGAATCTAGTCCTGTTGTGATCAATGAATGTATGAACTGTCCTTTACTCATTGAAAGTATTAATTTGAGGGATAAGCATGTTTATGAACTTACGTATAGATTGGAGAGTGCTGAGTGTTCTAAGGATGTGCATCTGTCTTGTCCCACCTGCATCACCCTTAAGGACCAACTCGACTTTGTGAGAGAGCAACCTGAAAAACTCAAGAGTGAAAATGATTACCTTCTCTCTATGGTGGATTTTCTTTTGGCAAGAACCAAAATGTGTACTAACAGGGTAAGGTTAGCTCTAGGGCTAGGTTATGAGAGGACCACACCAAACACTCCGAGCAAAACTGTGTTCACTCCAGTTAGTACTCTTGAGAAAGAGAGAGCCCAGTTAGACACCGATCAAAAAGCCAAGACTACTACTCAACCTACTCTACTTCCACCAAAGAAAGATCCTAAGCAGAAACCCAAGAAGTCTGTGAGATATTCTCCTAAGACCCATGCTTCTACTCCCAAGAGAGTGTATTATTGCTCCTATTGTCAGCGGGTGGGTCATTTGGTTGGGTTTTTCTTTCATCGTATCAAGGATGAACAACGTTCTCACGCGATGAGTTTTTGGGACATGCATTACTCATCTTCAGGTATGCATGAGTGTGTTTTTCACTCTCATTCTGATTTTGAGGCTCCCCATGGTCCCATGATAGATTTTGCCCATCGTAGTGTACACCATGCTTCATATGGTGCTAGACTGTGTGTAAGAGGCTTTGATCCATGGCAGTTTGGGAGACCACATCACATTCCAGGTTCGCGCTTTGTAGGTGGACCACACACTTTATATAATGATTCATATCCTGTACATGAACAGTCTAATGCTACTTTGCCTGCTACTCGAGTTACTCGGTGCTAGATAGCTCGTCAGTTTTGCACTTACCCCAGCACTGGACACTTGAGATGTTCTCATTTTTGTGTAGACAGTGGACGGAGGTCTAGAGGACAAGCGGTTCATGGATCCCAAGTGTTTGCGCCATATGACCGGGAAAACATCATGGTTCTCTAGCCTTACCTTGACCCAGCGATTCGAGTACACCTTCGACAACAATCGAAGAAGTAGAGTGAAAGGGCCAGGTATGTTTTTGAGTTAACAGAAATTTCACTCTCACATTTGTCGCTTTGGGTTGGGTTTTTGAGATTCAATTTGCTATCTTATTTTTGCTATGTTTTTCTTGCATGTTTTCTACAACAGCGTGCAGTCTCAACTTTTTTATCTCCACTGGTAGGTTTGTTCTTGACACACTTTGCACAAGGCATTTGCAACATCTCCAATTGACATTTTTACCAAGCCTCATGATGCTTTTCGTTTTGCACGTTTGAGAGGATAGCTTGGTATTTGTCATACTTATGGCATCTTGTGAGGGGGAGTTTTGTATCACTGCATAAGTTTTTGTCATGTGATTAACTGCTTTTACATGTACATGCTTTATTATGCCTTTGAACTATTATCGGTAATACTGTTGATTATGCTCTTTTGAATATATCTGATAAATGTTATGAGCATGGCTTTTATTTGTGAAAATTTAAATATGATCATTGCTTTGTCTAGTAACTAGCATGTATAGGTTGAGTGCACTTGCTATGTTTTACATGCCTTGGGAGCTAAGTCTTTTATACTTGGATGCAAACATGCAACTTGAACATCTCAAAAGCTTTACATGAAAACATTGTGCTGAAAATAAAATTAAAAATCATCTTAAGATTGATATCCATGCCTTTTTGTGCTAAAATTGAAAAGATCTAGGAGGGTTTGCATTTTCGCACTACTTTGTTATAGACTTCTTACCATAGCAAATTGGTATGAACTGGGACATTGAAGTGTATGCCAATGCTTTAAGCTTCTGATTGTTTTAACGTAGGCTTAGCTTGGTCAGTTAGCATAAGGTTGACATGCAAATAACCCCTGGCACTAAAAAGAAAAATGAATCATAAAGCTTGACTTAATTGCACAACAAGTTTGCTTAAGCTCCTTGTGTTTGGATTTGCTTATCTGGTTAGTATTTATTAGCTTTTGCATCTCATGCCTTTCCATATGTAGTATGCTAGTCTAAGTGGTGTTGATTTTATTTTCTAAAATCTTAAAATGCTTGCTCATGATTTTGTTTAGATGGTATTCACCTGAGCTGGTCATACAATACTTTTAGACAATATTCAAGGCAAATGCTTGTTTTGTACTGTAATTGGAGTTGCTCATGTTTTAGAAGCTTGCATTTACACTTTACCCTCACACCCCTCTTTGCATCATTTTTACCACCTTGATGCTTGCATTGCCAAAGGGGGAGAATTTTTGACATATTTTTGTCAAAAGGGGAGTGTTTTTGCCAAAGGGGGAGATCGGGGGATATCTTTTATCAAGTGACATGTTTTGGCTATTCTATGAGTTTTTATGGTCACTTGTGTGCTGAACTTGAAACTTTCATCATGTTTCTTTTTGGAGTTGTCAATGCACTCATCAAGGGGGAGATTGTGGAACCAAGTGAGGTCGCACTATGGTTTTTATCTTGGTGATGAGTGATTGATAAGTTTGCTCGATCATGGTGATGAGTGATTGGCTGTTTGCTTGCACCGATGGGATCGGTGCGTGTGGAGATGGCGCACCAATGGGATCAGTGTGTGTGTGGAGATTGTGTGCCGATGGGATCGGTGTGCATCGCGATTCGTGTTTTGACTTCTCTCATGTGTGCAGGGTGGAGATGCTAGCCAACTGTCAACGGTGGGTGATCAAGGGTCAAGAGGGGAGTTTGATGCCAAAGGATCAAGGAGGCCGGGTGAAGTTCGGGATCATCTCAGGAGTACACGTGCAGATGGACCAAGACATGGACAGACGGATGTCGAGGTAGTGTTGACCGAGTCAGCGAAAGGGAGGCTAGTGCAAGTGACCAGGCGGCTCAAGGGGATCGAGAGCGGGAGAGACTTGCTGGCAGTCGAGTTCGTAGATTGGTGACACATGTCGGCGATCGGGAAGGTGTAGGACTGAAAGTAGCGACCAGAGGGGGGGTGAATGGGCACCTAAAAATTCTTTCGAATCAATGGCCTGTTCCCAATACCCAACGCACCTTAAAAGACTAAGCAGCAGAAAATAAACAGATAACCTTAGTCTAAAGGTATCTAGCCTAGAAGCAACTGATGTCAAATAGAGAACTATCAAAGCAGTGCTAATAGACAGATAAACAGTATACACAAGACTAGGCAAGACAAACTTCTCAGTATAACACTCTAAGTGCACTAAGAATGAAGTGAGAAGTTACCGTTCGAAATCTGTCTCCTGTTCGAAACTTGGCGAAGCCTGCTTCGCTGGTCGAGGCCTGCTTCGCAGTGTCAAAGCCTGCTTCGCGGGGTCGAAGCCAGCTTCGGAGGTCGAGGTCTACTTCACTGGTCGAAGTCTGGTTCGGAGGTGGAAGTCGAAGTCTGTCGAAGGTGTGTTGTCTATCTTAGGTCGAGTGTGAATGAGAGCGAAGTATGACAGAGTCGGAGCCTGCTTCGAAGTGTGTACTTCGAAGGCAAGGCTTCGAACACAGCTTCGAACTCGCACACAGAGCGAACAACCTTTGAAATGAAAAGCGAAGGCTGACACGCGACAGAGAAACCAAAACAAAGCCTATACTCTACCTTCAAACAGAACACAAGGACCTTCGAAGAAGACGGAAGCAAACACTGAGCGAAGTCTAACAGAAAGACAAGCTTCGAAGCCAACTTCGAAACCTGTCGAAGTATGGACTTCGAAGAGCTCGAGTCGGAGTACATTCGCACAGATGTTCTAAGTATGAAATGCTGATAGTTCAAAAAGTACTTCGAAGCTAGCAACTCAGGACACAAAATGAAGTTCGAAGTTCAAACGAAGCCTTCGAGTATATCAGATCGAAGCCTGCCTCACGGAGCTGAGAGGCTTCGAATAGAGAGGGTGGCTTCACCAGAAAACAGTCAGAAAAGTTACTCAGCCCTGTCAACTTCGATCAAAAAGCTGCGCAGAAAAGCAAAAAGCTGGTACTAGTGTACTGTTGCTACAGTGTAGTAGTACTACTTGCAACAGCAAGAACTAGTACTACTTGCGTGAAGAACACACGCAACAGAAGCAATCCGAAGCACTCAAAAACCAGGAATAAAATCGCTGTGAACAAACCGAAAACTGCAAGGCCATTAAATGGGATGCTACACACGAAACAGAAGGAATAGAATCATCCAACAGTAGGGAACAAAATTAATGAACAGCAATAACTAGCCTGGCGGTGTACACATGAATAGGAAAGGAAAGAGACAAAGCAAGAACAAAATGACCCAAAGGAGTAGTATTGATTTCAGCAAAAGGGTAGTTCAACCCTAGGGATTGGGGTCCTATTTATAGGCTGCCCAACACTAGGAATATTCCACCAGCCCCTTAGGGTTTTTACAGACGCAGGAATAAAGGAAAAGACTCTACTGCCCTTAGGTATTTTTACAGACACGACTGACTGACTGTGGGCCTAGAGATACAGATGACTTATCCGAAAGCTAAGTTTTCGTAGCGACTACGGCTTCTCTTCTGGACAGTCGGATACAAGATCGACGGTTGTCAGTTTTGCACCGAAACTGACAAAGCCTCCACCGACTTTGCACCAGGTACCCGGATTGGGCCGGCCCGATTCCGCAGCTCTCTCAGCCCGGCAATCACTCACCGCCCGTGTACCTGAGTCAGTCCTGGTCAACAGCCCAGTGGGTCTTCTACTGCTTCTGGCCCATGTACCCGGATTGGGCTAGCCCGACTTCGCAGCCTCCTCTGCCCGACAATCGCTCGCTGCCCGTGTACCTGAGTCACACGCGGCCCATGAAACAGCAGATCTCCTCTCTTCTTCAGTCCTCTTTGACTATCGTTGACAATGACTCATCACTTTTGGGCCACGAGGCCCACGCTATTCAGCATGGCTCCTCAATCTCCCCCTTGATGAGTGCATTGTCAACACTCCTCTTTTTCAGCTCTTCAGCACCTGTGAACACATGTGGAAACACGAAACAAAGCACAAAAAAACAAAGAAGAAGAAAAAATAAGGTAAAAGTTTAACCCTAATGACCAAAAGCCGAACAAAAGCAAGAAGCGGTCATTTTGGTTAACCAAAGGTAAAAGGCTCAAAAATGAGTGCGATTTCAGAACAACAAGGATATCAACAGAGTAAGAAACAAGCGAGAGCGAGACAAAAACTCCCCCTTAAACTCTGATCCCAAATTTTCTCCCCCTTGTTGACAAGTGAACTCATCAAGCACTCAACAGAGACACAGACTCCCCCTGAAATGCAACTCCCCCTCAAAAAATGCAATGAATGTAACTGGGGTGCATGAGGAGTGAATAAAGCATGCTTCTCAGGTATGATTGACTGCAATTACAACATCTAACAGATACAACAAAAGACATACTGTTAATGATACATGGCATGATCAGTGCAACAGATGATATCTAAAGAAAGTCATTAGCACGCATTTTTCAGTTTTTTGCAAACAAAATCATCACCACATTTTCCAGTAAACAAGCAAGGTAAAGCATGAGATGCAAAAGCTAACTGATATCTACCAAGATAAGCATTGTCCAAAAACAAAGTGCTTCAGCAAACTTGTTATCATTTCAATTTTCAGGCTTTTTCTTTTTCCTTTTTCATTTATGCCAGGGGTTATTTGCGTGTCAAACCTTATGCTGACCGACCAAGTCAAGCCTAGGCTAGAGCTGGACCATCAGAAGCTTAAGACATTGGTCTTGGCATACACTACACTGTCCTAGTTCATACCAAAGTGCTATGGTATGCAGTCCAGAACAAATGTAATACGACAAAGCAAACCCACATGGATATTTTCAAGTTATGCATAAAAAGGCATGGAATTTTCATTTTTCTCGACTTTTCATCATTTTTATAGCACAGTTCCATGTTTAAAACATACAGATGTCCAAGTTGCATATTTGCATCTAAGTCAGGAACTAGCTACAAGGCATGTAACAGGTAGCAAGAACATTCAGCCTACGCATGCTAGTTACCAGAAGCAATGGTGATCATGTTTTCAAGTTTAAAGCATAAAAAGCCATGCATATGACAGATATTAGATATATCAAATGAACTGAACTAACGCATGATCATTGACAAGTATTCAAAAGCATATACTAGCTAGAACAAGTAAAGCAGTTCAATCATACAACAGAAGCAGCTCTAAAGTGTGATATGTGAATATGCAAGTTATGAACACACACAAAAAGACTCAAGAAAAGAGTAAAGAAGAAAGAAAGCTGACGCAAAATATCCTAGAAAGGATACACAACACCCAAATCCCCTCGCAAACGCTCAAAGGTAGACTGATCTAGGGGTTTGGTGAAAATATCAGCCAACTGATGATGGGTATCAACATGAACAAGGTCAATGACACCTTTCTCATATTGATCCCGCAGAAAGTGAAAGCGCACATCAATGTGTTTGGTTTTTGAATGAAGACATGGGTTTTTCCCTACACTAATTGCACTAGTGCTTTCGCAAAACAAGGGAACTCTGGTAGGAAAGAATAACCCAAAATCTCGCAGAGTGGAAATCATCCAAACCAACTGTGAGCAGCAGCTACATACTCAGCCTCTGTGGTCGAAAGAGCAACTCCAGATTGCTTTCGAGAAGACCAAGAGACAAGAGAAGAACCAAGAAACTGGCAAGTACCGGAAGTCGACTTGCGATCCAACCGGCACCCACCAAAATCAGCGTCCAAAAAGCTAGATAAATCGAGAGAAGATGAAGCTGAATAGAAAAGACCAAGATCGTGCGCATAAGTGAGATACCTGAAGATGCGCTTGACAGCCTGCCGGTGAGACGCGCGTGGTGAAGACTAAAAACGCGCGCAAAGTCCCACGGCGAACTGAATGTCCGGTCTGGTCACCGTCAGGTATAACAGTGAACCGATCATCCCTCGAAACTCTCTCTCATTGACCTTGACGCCGCTCTCGTCCTTGTCCAATCCTCCAGACGTGCCCATTGGGGTCATCTGCGGCTTCAATTCACCACCAAAGTCAAATTTCTTTAACATGTCACGAGTATACTTACCTTGGTGGATGAAGGTGCCGTCCTTGGTCTGCTTGATCTGGAGCCCTAGGAAATACTTGAGCTCACCCATGAGGCTCATCTCAAACTCACTGTGCATCTGCTCAGAAAACCTGGACACAAGAGAGTCAGTAGTATCGCCAAAGATAATATCGTCCACGTAAATCTGAGTGACTAAGAAATCTGAAGCATCTCTGAGCAAGAAAAGAGTTTTGTCCACAGAACCCATCACAAATCCCTTCCCCAACAAAAATTGCTTTAACCGGTCATACCAAGCCCTGGGGGCTTGCTTCAACCGTATAAAGCTTTGTGCAACTTAAAAACATGTCGAGGAAACTTTGGGTTCTCAAAGCCGGGGGGCTGCCTAACATAAACTTCCTCCTCTATGAACCCGTTCAGAAAAGCACTCTTAACGTCCATTTGAAAAAGCTTAAAACCCTTCGAAGCGGCAAAAGCTAAGAGAATACGAATGGACTCAAGACGGGCAACATGAGCGAAGGTTTCTTCAAAGTCAATACCTTCCTTTAGGCAAAAACCCGGGGCAACTAGTCGAGCTTTGTTGCGCACCACAACCCCATCTTCACCTTGTTTGTTCTTTAACACCCACTTGGTGCCTATGGGGTTGCATCCTGGTGGCGGCTCAACTAATGTCCAAACCCGATTACGGACAAAATTCTCAAGCTCTTCTTGCATAGCATTAATCCAATTTGAATCAGAAAGAACATGAGAAACATCTTTGGGCTCAAAAGATGCAACAAAAGTAGATTCAGCAAACACAGCAAGAGAGGTAGAAGAACGAAAGTTCTCTCAGTCAAATCACCCAACGCACCTCAAAAGACTAAGCAGCAAAAAATAAACAGATAGCCTAAGTCTAAAGGTATCTAGCCTAGAAGCAACTGATGTCAAACAGAGAACTATCAAAGCAGTGCTAATAGATAGATAAACAGTATACACAAGACTAGGCAAGACAAACTTCTTAGCATAACACTCTAAGTGCACTAAGAATGAAGTGAGAAGTTACCGTTCGAAATCTGTCTCCTGTTCGAAACTTGGCGAAGCCTGCTTCGCTGGTCGAGGCCTGCTTCGCAGTGTCGAAGCCTGCTTCACGGGGTCGAAGCCTGCTTCGGAGGTTGAGGTCTACTTCATTGGTCGAAGTCTGGTTCGGAGGTGGAAGTCGAAGTCTGCCCGATTCCGCAGCTCTCTCAGCCCGGCAATCACTCACCGCCCGTGTACCTGAGTCAGTCCTGGTCAACAGCCCAGTGGGTCTTCTACTGCTTCTGGCCCATGTACCCGGATTGGGCCAGCCCGACTTCGCAGCCTCCTCTGCCCGACAGTCGCTCGCTGCCCGTGTACCTGAGTCACACGCGGCCCATGAAACAGCAGATCTCCTCTCTTCTTCAGTCCTCTTTGACTATCGTTGACAATGACTCATCACTTCTGGAGCCATGAGGCCCACGCTATTCAGCATGGCTCCTCAGAAGGCTTTGTCGGTTTTGGCTAAAAATCGTCATATCAGAAAATGTATTTAAATTTCAATAAATAGGATTTTATTTTTTTGTTTAGTTGTCTAGATTAAAGTGTATTCTTTTAGTATTTTTCTGAATTTTTAATTCTAATAAAAATACTAAAAGAATAGGTTAAATGATGCAATAAATTAGGTGTAAACTTTTATGTATTTTTCAGAATTATTAATTATGAAAATATAGAATGGCATTTAGGTAATTACATTATAATTAAATCCTAATGACATTTTGGGAAATACCTTTATAGGTTTGCCTATATAAAGGTCCCCATGCCTAGGGGTTTAGGTGGACATTTTGGGCATTTGGAGAGGAACTTTTTGGCTGAACTTTTGGGGGCTGCTCATTTTGAGAGAAGAGGCTTGAATTCTAGAAATTACTGCTCCATTTTCGTGTTGTCTTTGTGTTTACAACCGAGAGCTTCTTTTGCCCCTAGAATAGTGTTGGCGTAAAGTTACACCAACAGGTTCTTAGTAGTTAAGAACAAACAAACAAGGGGTTTGTGCTTTTAGGACAAACTTGAGCCTCCGTAAAGGATAACAACTCAAGAGGTCCGAATATGTGTGTTTGAACCACTGGTTCTGGATCCTCCTTACAGGGTACAATGGGGGGTATTTATAGGGAGAAAGGTTTAAGGAATAGACCTATTTACCCTTATATTACAAATGACCTTCAGTATTATAAACAAGGTTATACACGGTAAAGTGCTGCAGGGTAGATGGATAAGCAGGGCATCCAATCAGTCACGTCTTCCTGCTTCGAAGCCTCCTCTCTCCCTTCGGAGGGTTCTCCGAGACTTCGCATCGTGACACCCTTCGACCGTTCTGACGTATCATCGAGCATTAGTCGACCATCTTCGGGACCTTCTTAGAGCCTTCGGAGGGTTAACCTTTAAGTCCTGGAAATGAAGTAATTTCCCCCAACAGTAGCCCCTCGAATACTCCTTTCTGTAGATAACCTATTTTTTAGAAAGAAGGCAGTATACGAAAGGAACATTTTTAGTTTCGGAGACTTAAAGGGAATGCGAAGATACTATGATTTAGCCCAGAATATTAAGCCTAATATTTTAAAACGTTCGTCTCCGAATTTTGGCATAGTGGGAAAACTCCCTGGAGCAGCATGGCTTCGGAGCATGAGTGTTACGAAAGCGGTTACGGAGTGTGAACGTCGTGCAAGCGGTTACGAAGTGTCTTTCGTCGTGGCGTCGGTTACGGAGTGTGAACGCCGTGGGGTACCGTCAATATGACCGTTACGGTGCAAATAGCCGTTACCCTCTGTAAAAAAGAAGTAACGGTCGATTTCTTCAGCGGTTGCACGCCGTTCCAATTACCAACCCCACCTGTCGGCGACGGAAGCCGAACCTGCAGTGTGAAACTTCTCGAAGAGCAGTATAGGTTGTGCGGTTATAAAAGGGGAAATAGGGATTACTGGAAGTTTTTTACCGCATTCACCGTCTCTGCAATTCACCTTTCTCTTCAACCTCCCGCACCTTCGAGTATTTGAGCGCGATGGCAAGAACCAGCCACACAACCCCTTTGGCGGCCAGCACTCTGGCGCAACGGCAGGCGTGGGCTGCATCAGCAGCTACGGCAATGGCAGGGGGTCCGGGCGGTGGTTGGCCCAAGAACCCTCGGGCGCTCCGTCCGCCCTCCAAGAAGAAGATGGCCCAAAGCTTTGTCATCGGTCAGTCTGTGAGCACCGCGGAGTCTATTGAAGAAGCAGTAGACGGGAAGCTGGGAGCCGGAATGAGGACTAGGGTCCCTGGAACAGAATCGACTCCCCGGCCTCGAAGTGGAGAGGTGGTAGTCTTCGAGGCTTTCTTCGAAGCAGGTCTGGGGCTACCAGCGGTGGACTTTCTGGCAGAGGTGCTGGACCTGTTCCACATTACCCTGCCTCAATTGTCCCCCAACGCAATCGTCCGCCTGGCCGTCTTTGAGTGGGCTCTTCGAGCGGAGGGGTGTGAAGGGCGCTCCGAGATCTTCGCAGCGACCCATGAGGCCATCTGCCAGCCGAAGCCTCAAGACGGGCCTGGAGACTCGAAGGTGACAGTGGCCTTCGGCAGTGTTAATTTCCAGCTTCGGCGAGAGCACGCTCTTCATTTCCCTGCGAAGGCCATAAACGATCGATGGTATACGAATTGGATTCTTCGGTGGTTTTACGCCGAAGTAGGAGAAAACTCCCCCCTTTCGGGCCCTCTGCAAGAAATCTGGTTTCGGAAGGAAGCAGATATTTCTCCGAACCCTAGCCTGCTCACGACGAGACTAGGGTTGCTGGCTTCAGTGGCTCGTCGCATGAGTATGCGCGACCTGGCCGAAGAGTTCGTCGGCCTTCGGATCTCTCCCCTCGGAGCCAGTTGGCCAATCTCCATCCCGCAAGCCTCGGAGGGGGACCTCCGAAACATAGGTACGCCTTTTTCCTGCGGCATTAGTTTATATGCACACATTAATTATACTTATGCTTCTTATACTTTTTCTTTTCAGCGGCGCCTCTGGCCTTAGCTCCGGACGACATAGTCCGGGCTACCGAGCGAATTCTCGGAGCCCCTTCGGTAGCCGAGAGGCAGAGGAGGCTGGAACTGGTGGGGAGTTGGGAGCGCTCGAACAGGGTGTGGAGAGCCCTCGGCATGGAGCCCCCGCAGCTTCCCGACTTCGCCCCAGCTGGGGCGGCGGCTCGCAAGAGGAAAGCAGCGGCCGAGCCCTCTAAAAAAGCTGGCAAGCAACCTGCTCAGAAGAGGGCGGTGAAGCAGCCTTCTCACTTGACGCCCGCTTCGTCTTCTTCGTCGCCGGACGAGCGGAGCCCAACTCCCGAAGAGACAGAAGACTCCGGAGGCGCCACAGCGAAGGCTTTTGAAGACTATCTTCTGATTGACGAAGATATGGGGGAGGTCCCTACAAATCTCCCCGATAGGGAGGGTGTTAGTGTAACTCCACTGACTCCTCCCGCACCTGCCAACGTGCAAGTGGAGCCAAACCCTACCTCCGACTTGCCTGCACCCGAAGGGGTTCCTGCGGAGGTCGTGGCCCCGGCGGACGAAACCGAGGGTAGGGCTTCGGGGGATGACTTCGACAACATCCTCCGGATGTACGAAGTCCTGGAGGATCCGGCGATCCTTCCTCAAGCGGCTTTTGGAGGTATTTTCCCGGAGCTCTTCCTTTTTTCGTCGGCATTCGCTTGCTATCTGTAGAATATGTTAATTAATCTTAGTATTTGACATAGGTACCTCTTCAGGTACTGAAGCCTTGGTGGCGCCCGACATCCCTGCTTCTTCGGAGACGGTCACCCGAGCGGACTCTCCGGCTCCCCTGAGGGCTTCGAGCCCGGTGGTGGAGAACGTATCCTTCGGGGCGGACGATGTGCTCCCTGGGACGGAGTTGGCTCCGGCCGTGGCGACTTCGACTACTGAAGGCGCCTCCGACAACGTGGCTCCGGCCGGAGATGTGGCGGCCGAGGATCGGAATGTTCTTGCTTCTCCCCCTTTCGTGCCGGGGAGGGGCAAGAGTATTTCCAGCCTGGGCCTTCGGGTTGACCAAGCAGCACCTTCCGTTGGCAACTCAGAAGACGAGGCTGTAGAGGACGACGCCCGGGCCTTGTCTTGGCTCCCTCTTCTGGCTCCTTTCTTGGAGCATCGGAGCGGCCTTCGAAGGCTCCTGGAGCCCCTGGCTGAGAAAAGCCAGGACATTGCCAATTCGGAGTTGATCTCCGCTTTGAGCGAAGTTAGGGCTTCGAGCCTCAACACGGCCCTCGAAAGGGCTGCCCTTCAGGTATGAAAAAGATACCATAGCTGCTGTATTTAATGGTCAAAATTTCTTTAGCACTTACCTTGTTTTTCTTGCAGCAATTCGCCCTTGCTAGAGCGGCAGCGACTTCTAGCGAGGTCGAAATTAACCGACTTAACCGGAAGGTTACAGCTCTTCAAACAGCTCTTGACGATTTTACCGGGAGATCCCTCAGGCTGAATGAAGAGCTTTTGGAAGAACGGAAGGCTAAGGCAGCGTCCGACGAAGCCCTTCGCTCTTACTCCGAAGAAGCCGAGGCTGAACGAGTGGTCCTCCGCGCGGAGGTCGAAAAGCTTCGCCAGGATGCGGCTACTTCAAACGGTCGCCTGGTGGAACTTCAAGGGGCTCTCAGCCAGGTAATGGCTCAGAAGAGTTCCATGATGCTTCGGGTGGCCGCGTTGGATGCAACTGTAGCGAACCTGGAGGCAGCAGAGAAAAAGAATTCCAGTACTGCCGACCGTACATTGGAAGCTCTTCAGGGTACGTTAGAGTACTTTGGCACCATGTGCCCTTCGACCTCTGCTGCAACCTCCGAGCCGCTCGATCGGAAGCTGACGAGGATCCAGGTGGCTTCGTCGCTGATGAAGAATTCCAAGGTACGGTACGGAGAGATCTCCGGACAGTGCGCTGGCATCGGGGTCCTTCGCCACCTCGAATCTCTTCGGGTTCCCTTCGATTCGGTTAGTGGTTCGTCTCCTGGAGGCTTCGCGGATGATGACCTGCTACGGCCGTCTTCGGGGGTGGCTTCGGCTTGGGAAGCTTTCCGATCAGTATGGAAGGCCGATCATAAGGTTGCTGCTAAGGCTTGGATCGACGAGGCCCGCCGGCAAAAGCAAGCTCAAGCGAAGCCACCGCTCCCGACTTCGCCAGCGCCTTCGGTCCCAGCTCCGCCAACCGACCCGCAGGTCTAGCCGCTTAGGGTTGTTGTGTACCTGTGGTCTTGTAAGCTTTGTTTAATTAATGAGAAAGTTATAAACAGTACTTGTCTTGGGTGTTCTGCTCTTTTTTAGGTTCTGTCATGCCCTTCGAGCCCTGACTTCGTACTTTTGGAAACTACTGCCGAGCTTCGAAAGGAGTGGTCAGTTCTTGAGAGTTTGAGGCCTTATCGCCGCTCTCGCTTTTCTGTTCCTCGCGGAGACGGGGGGGAAGTTACCCTTGAAGTACGAAGGGATGTTTTGTCTTATATTAAAGAGGAAGAAAAAGAAGAGGGGTCTTCGTCTTCCGAGCCCGTCGACTGGTCTGACTCGGAGTATCAAGCCGAAAACCTTGCCGAGGCCGGCTCCGAAAGGCTCTTGACGTGGGCCGAACTTCAGGAGGAGCAGAAGAACCTGCGAGCCTTGAAGAAAAGGAGAAGTTCCCGACCTAAAAAGACTTCAAGCTCCGAAGGGCAAAGTAGCCGCAGGGGTAGCTCTAGGGGTCGAAAGGGTCTCCGTTTTTATTTGGGTTTAGATAACAATTTTTCTTGATGTATGAATATAATATTTTAATGTGGAATGCTTCGACAGCATGCTGTGTGACTCCTATCCTCCTACCCCCCTTGTGGGTGGCGGAGCTTTTATCTTATATAAGGGTTCGCTAGGCACAATGATTGCCCGAGCACCTGCATGCTTCGAATTTTTGCACATGTCCCCATCGATAAGTAGACAAAAATTTAAAGTCCTTAGACTCTTCTACGGATTCTAACAAGCCGGAGCCTGGAATCCGTAGGTTGGCCACCTACGGCTCTTTTACAGATACTTCGCACCCGGAGGCTTGAAATTCTGTCTTGTTTAAAGTCCTTAGACTCTTCTACGGATCCTAACAAGCCGGAGCCTGGAATCCGTAGGTTGGCCACCTACGGCTCTTTTACAGATACTTCGCACCCGGAGGCTTGAAATTCTGTCTTGTTTAAAGTCCTTAGACTCTTCTACGGATCCTAACAAGCCGGAGCCTGGAATCCATAGGTTGGCCACCTACGGCTCTTTTACAGATACTTCGCACCCAGAGGCTTGAAATTCTGTCTTGTTTAAAGTCCTTAGACTCTTCTACGGATCCTAACAAGCCGGAGCCTGGAATCCGTAGGTTGGCCACCTACGGCTCTTTTACAGATACTTCGCACCCGGAGGCTTGAAATTCTGTCTTGTTTAAAGTCCTTAGACTCTTCTACGGATCCTAACAAGCCGGAGCCTGGAATCAGTAGGTTGGCGGAGCCACTGAACCAATGGTTCGTAGCAAGCCCCTTGGGTTTTTCCGAAAAATGCTTGGCTCTGCTAGCATCACCGACCTTCGAATGCGTCCATCCGGAGGGTGGGATGTTCGAAGGGCAAAACAAATCTCAACCCTTTAGCTTTATTTATAAAAGGAGTGTTACAAGTGATTACAAGGAAGCCTTAAGCATAATATCTCTTAAGGTGCTCCGCATGCCACGCATGTTTCAACTCTTCTCCTTCTAAATTAGCTAATTTAAACGAGCCGGGGCGTCCTGAGCGTAAGATAACATATGGTCCTTCCCATTTGTTTCCTAGCTTCCCCGGAGCTATTACACTTCGTAATACTAGATGACCTGGTTTTAACTCAGTTAAATTGACTTTCGGGTCATACCATGTCTTTGTGTGCTCTTGGTACTTCGTCAGGTTGGCGACAGCTCGAAGCCTTGTTTCTTCCGACAAGTCTATTGAAGCACTCCGATCATCTTCGTCTTCGTGTTGAATTACGCGAAGTGACTCCCCTTTGAGCTCCGTAGGGGTCATGGCTTCGTCTCCGAAGAGCAACCTGAATGGCGTGAAGCCGGTTGATCTAGTTTGCGTGGTTCGGATAGACCATAAAATTTTGGGTAGCTCTTCGACCCATAGGCCCTTGGCCAATCCGACGATTCGGCGATTTAACCCGGATAGGATATTCCCGTTGGCTCGTTCGACGGCTCCGTTGGATTGCGGATGTCGCACTGCTGCGAAGCATAGCTTAATGCCCAGTTCTTCACAGAATGTTTGGAAGGTATCAGCTTCGAACTGGGTTCCATTATCCACCGTTAATTCTCTGGGGACTCCGAACCTGCATATAATATTCTGCCAGAAGAACCTTTGCACATTCTTTGATGTGATGGCTGTTAGCGGCTCTGCTTCCACCCATTTTGAGAAGTATTCTATCGCTACGACCGCAAATTTCAATCCGCCTTTTGCTGGTGGAAAAGGGCCTATGAGGTCCATGCCCCATCTAGCCATCGGCCATACCGGGGCAATAACTTGAAGTTGAGCTGGTGGGCGATGGCTCCTTCGGCCCATCCATTGGCAGCCTTGGCATGTCCAAACTAGGTCTTCGGCGTCTCTGACGATCGTCGGCCAATAAAAACCTTGCCGGAGCGTCTTGCCTACTAGTGCTCTAGGAGCTAGATGACCTCCGCACAGCCCCTCGTGGATGCCTCGAAGTATGTCTTGTCCTTCAGGTTGAGAGATGCATCGAAGCAGTGGTGAGCATACTCCGGCTTTATATAGTACTTCCCCAATAAGTTTGTAATTTCGAGCTCTCGTTTGCACTCTTCGAGCTTCTGGGCCTTCCGGAGTGTCATTGCTACCTTGCAACATAGTTATTATTGGAGTTCGCCAATCCGTAGCTTCAATACACATTACTTCTGACGAGGGTATTTGGTCAGCTGCTGGCTGCTCTAATTCCTCATAGAAAGCGCCCTCCGGGAGGTCTACTGCTCCTGCTGCGGCCTTTGCAAGAATATCTGCAAGTTGATTTTCTGCTCGCGGTATGCTTCGAACTGTAAACCCTTTGAATGCTGCTTCTGCCTTGCGGATTTCTTGAAGGTATTGCGCGAGATGTGGGTTTTTTGCTTGGAAGCTTTTATCAATATGCCCCGCGACGACTTGGGAATCTGTCTTGATTATTATCCTTGTAGCTCCGAGTGCTTTAGCCTTTCGGAGGCCTAGCAAGATTCCTTCATACTCGGCGACGTTATTAGTGGTTCGAAAGTTAAGCCTTGCAGAGTACATTGCCTTTTGTCCTGATGGTGACAAGATTACTGCCCCTGCTCCGGCACCTGATGCTTGATAGGCCCCGTCGGAGAATATTGTCCAGAAACCGTCGGAGGGTTCTTCCGGAGTCCATACTGCAGATGGAGTCCACTCTGCTACGAAATCTGCTATAATTTGAGATTTAACGGCCGTCCTTGCTGTGAAGGAGATTTCGAAGGGTGCTAACTCGACTGCCCACTTTCCAACCCTGCCTGTGGAATCTTTGTTTCGGAGCATATCTCCAAGAGGATACGATGTAGGGACAATAAGGTTATGCGCCAAGAAATAATGCCTTAGCTTTCGCGAGGCCATTACTAAAGCATAAGCAAACTTTTCAAGCTCGGAGTATCTGATCTTGGCTCCTGATAATGCCTCCGAGACAAAATAAACTGGGTTTTGTACCAGCTTGTCTTTGAGCTCGACTTCTCGGACCAGTACTGCGCTTACTGCTGACCCTGTCGCTGCAAGGTATAAAAGCAATGTTTCCCCTGGAAGAGGAACAGTTAAGGTTGATAATGTTCCAAGGTAGGCTTTTATCTCTTCGAAGCTCTTTTGGCACTCCGGCGTCCAGCTGAAGCTTTCGGAGCCTTTGAGTGCCTTGAAAATTGGGAGGCTTCGCTCTGCCGATCTGGACAGGAACCTGCTGAGTGCTGCTAGCCTTCCTGCTAGCTTCTGTACTTGCTTCAAATTCTCGGGTGGAGCCATTCTTTGCAGTGCACTTATTTGCGTTGGACTGGCTTCGATCCCCCTGCTCGAAACTAAGTACCCTAGCAGCTTCCCTGCTTGTGCCCCGAATATACATTTTTCGGGATTGAGGCGTACTCCACATGTCCGGAGGCTCTCAAAAGTTTCATCTAAATCTATGCTATGCTGATGCTTTTGAGCACTTTTATTACAATATCGTCCATGTAGTCCTCGACATTGCGGCCTATCTGATGGCCTAAGGATTTAGCTATTAAGCGAGAAAATGTGGCTCCGGCATTCCGTAAACCAAAAGGCATTCTTACATAGCAGAATACTCCTGAAGGAGTTATGAAACTTGTCTTGGCCTCGTCTTCTTGCTTCAGCCATACTTGATGGTACCCGGAGTATGCATCGAGGAAGCTTAATAGTTCGGAGCCGGCTGTGGAATCTATTAATTGATCTATTCGGGGCATGCTTTATTTAGTGATGTGAAGTCAATACACATGCGCCATTTGCTGGAATCCTTCTTTCTTACAAAAACAGGGTTGGCCAACCACTCGGTATGGGCCACTTCCCTGATAATGCCAGCTTTTAACAATTTTTCCACTTCGGCCTTGGCTAAATTTGCTCTTTCTGTTGATAGCTTTCGGAGCCCCTAGCGCACTGGCTTGGCCTTCGGGTTGACGAGTAGACTGTGCTCGATGATGCTTCGGTCGACCCCCGTGATATCTTCGTCGGTCCAAGCAAACATGTCTAGATTCTTCTTGACGACTTCTTCTAATGAGGCGGTTATCTCCGGAGATAGCCCCTTGCCGAATTTTATTGGGTACTCTTTGCCGTCTTCTGAGATTATTCTTGTCTCGACATCACCCTCCGGGCTTGGTTTGAGCGAGGATCCCAGTGGGGGGCTCAAGGCTTCTGGTACTTCTTTGGCGCTCTCCGCCACATTGTGCACTTGTCGAGGGTCCAATGGCTGCCCGTGGCCATATTCTGTCCTTCTGGCTACAGCTTGGTCTCCTGAAATAGTGAGCACTCCACCTTGTGTGGGCATTTTGAGACAAAGGTAGTTGTGATGCGCTATAGCCCCGAATTGGTTTAACATCCCTCGTCCGAAGATAGCATTGTAGGCGTAGGGGGCATCCACCACGTCGAAAATCACCTCCTCTACTCGGGCCAGCGGCCCCTCTCCGAAGGCAACCTCGAGGCCTATTTGGCCGAGGGCATCGAGAGGCGGTCCTGAAAACCCTTGAAGTGGCCGGGCTGCAGGGAGTAGATGCTTCCGGGGTATACACATCTGGTCGAAGGCTTGAACGAAGAGTATGTCTGCGGAGCTTCCACCGTCCACCAGGATCCTCCGAACATCAGCCCCTGCTATATCGGCAGAGATGACTAATGGGTCAGCATGGGGAAACTTCACCCCTACTGCATCGCTGGCTGTGAATGAGATGGGTACACGGGACCATTCTGGCATCCCTTCAGCGGAACTTGAAGTCCCAATGTGCCCAACTTCACGGACGTACTCACGGCGCTGTCTCTTGGACATGCTGCCGAGGGTCCCTCCTCCGGAGATGGGTAGGACTACTCTCTTGCCGCGGTCTTGCGGATCTTCGTGCCTTGGTGGTGGCATAATACTGGCCACCGGTAGCCGTATGGGGGCTTCGAGAGCACCGGCTCGGGCCACAGCTTGGACAGGCTCCGACCGTGCCGCAGGTGGAGCCCGGTCCGAAGTACCCCTCCTGGTATTTCGGTCAATGTATTCACCCCGAAGGGTCAATATCGTCTTGCAGTCCTTCGTGTCATGGCTTCTATTATCGCCATGCACGCAGCAAAAATGACTCTGGCGCCTTCCAGGCACCCTTTCTTGAGGTACTGACGGCCCAGCCTTAAAATTTTTTACCTGCTGGAAACTGGTCGGTGCCTTCGAAGCTGAAGGTGCTATGTTTAGAACTTCCGAACGGAAATGCTTTTTTCCTCGCCTATACTCGCTAGGGCGGCTGTCTTGTGGAGGTTGTGGTGGAGCGGTGGCCTCTGGCTCCCTTTTGACTTCCCGGAGGGTGGGTAGTGCTGCCTCAGCTCGCCGAAGGCATCCTTCCTCTGCCTTGGCATATTGCTCGAAGTATGCCATGAGCTGTGCTACGGATGTTACCGGCTTCCGATGGAGTTTGCTGAGGAGGTCGGGGTTCAGCACCCCTTCTCGGGCAGCATCAACTACCGAAGAGGTAGTAAGGCCCTTGATCTGTGACTTGGTGTGGGCGAAGCGTGTGAAGTATTCTCGGAGGGTTTCTCCCTCCCGCTGCTTTACTTGGAACAAACTTCCCGTGGACATTGGGGCCACGAAAGTGCCTTGGAAGTTGCTCACGAACTTCTTTTTGAGTAGTTCCCATGACTTGATCGATCCTGGTTTTAGGGACCAGAACCACCGGAGCGCCACACCTTCGAGAGCAAGTGGGAAGCATTTTGCCATGGTGCTTCGTACCCCTCCGCTTGCTTCTATAGCTAGGGCGTACGAGTGGGCGAACTCTCCGGGGTCCGACCCCCCGGAGTACTTGTGCAGCTTCGAGGCCTTGAACTTGGGGTCGAAAGGCACTCTCTGCAGATCAGGGTGCAATGGAGACTCATTGTCGAAGGACGCATTCTCGGCCTCTTCTTGGACTTGTACAACTTCTGGGGGTTGCGGCCTCCATCGTCTGGAGGCCCCCTTGGAGTTTCAGTGGAAGCTTGAGTGCGGAGTCTGTCGGCGGCTTCCTGCCTCCATCTGGACACCTCCTCCTGAAGCCTGGCTAGCTGCGTAGCCTCGGTTTCGGGAGGGCCTTCGTCTTCGTCGGAGGGAACTTCAGGGTCTTGGCTTGCTGCATAGTCGGTCTGAAGCATTGTAGGGGGGGGGTAGAGGGCCCCGGGGCGCTCGACGCCCATCGGTTCCGGCAGGAACCGTCGGATTAGCTGAGGGTCCGGCTCCGTTGGTCCGAGGGGACCTTCGAAGGGGACCTGCAGCCTGACCACGCTTCGGAGGCATGGTTAGTCGATGAGGTGTCTTGGAAATGGAAGGCTTCGAACGACTCGAGGGGGTCGAGGGAAGGCCTTCGGGCTGCACTAAGAAGCCCTTAACTGAAGGGTGCGCGGAATCTCAGGATTCCGAGGCTCCCTCCGTAAGTTTTCTTCAGAGTGCAGTCAGCAGTAGAGAACAAGCTTTTAGAACTTGGATCCCCACGGACGGCGCCAACTGTTGGCGTAAAGTTACACCAACAGGTTCTTAGTAGTTAAGAACAAACAAACAAGGGGTTTGTGCTTTTAGGACAAACTTGAGCCTCCGTAAAGGATAACAACTCAAGAGGTCCGAATATGTGTGTTTGAACCACTGGTTCTGGATCCTCCTTACAGGGTACAATGGGGGGTATTTATAGGGAGAAAGGTTTAAGGAATAGACCTATTTACCCTTATATTACAAATGACCTCCAGTATTATAAACAAGGTTATACACGGTAAAGTGCTGCAGGGTAGATGGATAAGCAGGGCATCCAATCAGTCACGTCTTCCTGCTTCGAAGCCTCCTCTCTCCCTTCGGAGGGTTCTCCGAGACTTCGCATCGTGACACCCTTCGACCGTGCTGACGTATCATCGAGCATTAGTCGACCATCTTCGGGACCTTCTTAGAGCCTTCGGAGGGTTAACCTTTAAGTCCTGGAAATGAAGTAATTTCCCCCAACAAATAGTGTTTTCAAAAGTGATACGGGGTCTATCGCCTAGTTCTTTGAGAGCACAAGCTATTTCTCTTGAGATTTCACTTCTGTAACTTTTTAGCGATAGAAGTTTCTGATCACCGCCAAGTTTTGAGCATCCAGGTAAGTCACTATTTCCTATCTTCCTTCTCAAATGATGCATTTGCTTCTAGTGTTTGCCCTTATTTCTTGCCGACCAGTAGGAAGAACTTTATGTGCCATTTCAGCCTTGGTTCTGTAAATGTGATTTCCTAAATCTAATTCTCGATGTTGGCTCGAATGTCTTCATGGATTGCTTCCATTTGCCGTGAGCAGTACCCTCACCTGAAATACTCTTTCTAGATGTTATACTCTGGCAGATTTTTTGGAAGTGATTCATCTACTATCTCCTCTGACCAACAGTTTTGGCAATACTGTACAGAGATGCCATTAGTTGTGCTGAAAACCTTTGTTCATCACTTGATCCATGAGTTTCTTAGCAATTTAAAGTTCTTGTTTGGTTCACTGCTTCCATTAATTATTCAATCTGATTTCTCTATGATTTCAGAAGGTTCTGTTGGTGTTTTCTTTCTTGTTCTTGCAGCTGTTGCGTAAGATACCTATTATCTTGCTCTATTCACCATTATTTGTAGTGAGCATTTTACCAGCTATAGGAACAGTGCCTAACAATTGAGGAGATACAGGAAACTTGTCCCTGTTTCTTATTTGGCATGTTCCTGGTGTTTTGGATTTCAGCATGGTTTGGTTAAAGTTTGCTTGATTTGGATCTGTTTAGTCTGCTTGATTGCATCAATTATTTACTTCCTAAAATCAAACCAGCAGTACTAATTGTACTCAAAATACTGTTGTGAACCTTGTTCACCACCAAGCCACCTTATCGTGTAGCAATTCATTGCTTTTGGGTAATCCCCTGTTTATCTTCTGCTGCTAGCACATCATAGCTTCTTTACTGCTTCATTAGATTTTTATCTGAAGTTGTCACCAAGTAAGTGTATTGTTGTTCTTCATGTGATGACTTCATTGATTCATTGTTAACACCAGTAATCGCATCTTGCTGTCTTTGGGTGAATCTTCAAGTAGTATTATCTTGTTTTTGTTGCCTCCGTACTTTGATTTTCTGGTTTACTTGCTATGATTTCAGTTAGTTGTGATATAATTTGTTCTTTTCTATAATAATCTTTGATTTAATTCTTGTGATTGTTGAACTTTATTCCTAGTCTGGTTTCTGAGTTTCTAAATATTAGTCGGAGTACTAGTGACCAACCAGAGAAAGTCGGAGATCCTTTGTCCGACTAGCAAAAGAGGTTCGACAGTTCATTGGTCGACTAGGAGGAAAAATTCTGAAAAATATTTTGAGAGCAATTGTTCTTTTAGAGGTCCATTGGGTGTTTTGAGAAGACCATCAATTCATAAGAATTTGTTGAGGCGCCTATTCACCCCCTTGTCGCCTATTCTGATCCTACAGTATGGTTCCTATAAGCTGAGCACAAGTTACACATAATTGATGTTTTTGAAATGAAGTTGCTTCTATCGAGCACAAGTTAAAATGAAATTGTTGAGCACAAAGCACAGAGAAGTTGTTGTCTCTTGGAGCAAAAAATCTGGGTGGAGTAAACATGTCATCTAGGTGGATTAATCATGTCATCTGTATGACTCTAGAAATATAGTGAATGTAGCACAAATCTATTGATGTTACATTTCCACGTAAACAAGCTATGCATGCATAGAAAAATAATTTGTATATCCACTTGGACCATCTCGCAACTTGTTTGGACAACAACATTTTGGGAAGCAACATGTTTGGGTAGTAACCTTTTTGTGCAACAATCCTATGTGTATGGATCTGACTTGAAAATATTGATGTATGGCTAAGACTTGATGTATGGATATCTAAAATGCACTGGAATTTGAAATCAAGTATAAATTCTATTTTATTAATGAACTGATCTGAAATCTAAATTGGATTATTTCTTTGTGTTGTTTACACTGAACCTACAGAATTCCTATAGAAATTCAGGAACATCATGCACACAGCCAAAAAAGACGGTTAACACCTAAAAACATAATCTAAAACATGCATCCTAGTCATCATCGCTACATTCCAATGTATCTTTATCATTCTCACTAAAATACTATAAAATAGTATCATCTTTAGAACCTTGACAGTCATTTTCTTCGGCCAAGTTTTCTTCCCTTCTACTAATGAGAACTTGCAAGTCACCAGCAATTGTGGATATTTCTCCATCTACACACCGGTATACTAGTGCAGCCTCGTCTAAGTCATCATCATCAATTGCTTCCCCTTGATTTGGATCATCTACCTCATGCTCATTATCAGAACTAGTCTCATCTTGGTGTACATTGCTCAAGTCTGTTTTAGTAACATCGTATATGCTCCTATGTTCAAATTTTTGGACAACACGCCAATTTTGGCCAAACAGTGTGTCCTCCACATAGAATACATTTCTTGATTGAGTTGCTAATATAAATGGATCTGCCTTATACCAAAACCTTTCAATATTGATGGATCTAAAATGGCCATCATCTCTAATGGTTCTAGATTTGTCATCTTGACTAAACCACTCACACCGAAAAATATCACCATTCAATGGAATTCCAAATTGGAGTTGTAGTTCAACTCAAGTATCCATTTCAGCTGACCATAAAATTCAGTGAACACCCCGTTATATGATCCATCCACCAGCACACCACTATTTTGTGTATTCCTTTGTTTGTCACGTTCGACAGTGTTGTACCAAACACCGTTCACACTACAAGATGCCCATACATTCACTCTAAGGTCAGGATGACATGATAATGCATATAGCCCTTCAGTAACCTCTTCAAAACCATCCTTCCATAGTGTCTTGATCGAATAAAGCAAAATAAGTGAAAATTTGAAAAAAAAATAATTCAAGACGACATTACATGATAAGGTGAAGTTAAAAATACATCGGTAACCACTTACATGACTCCTAAACCAACCAAAAAATTTATTTTCCAACCTTTTCTCAACATCATGGGTACCTTCTTTATGTAATTATTGTCTAAACATGCTGCACACAATTCATAATACGTATTGGTCATGTATGTTATACAAAAATACAATGACGCAATTAGCCATTCATGTTATATAAAAAAATACTCACCCCAAATATGGCTCTACCTCTTCACAATTGTTTAGCACATACCAACAAAGCTTGTTAAATTCTTTGTCCTTGAGATATGTAACCCTATTGGCTCCTAAGAGTTTAACACCATGCTGAAAAATAGAGAGGTCACCATTTGATACTCCATCCCATTTGTCATCATCCCAATTAAATATAGTGGCAACATCTTCCATGTACCTTCAGCAAAAGGTCAAGGCCTCATTAGCTATTTATGCCTTGATGATGGTGTTGCGGAATAGGGGAGCTACGCTAGCCGACGAATTCAAAATTTCTGCTCTATGGCCCTAGGCTCATGCGCGTGTGAGATCATAGATCAGTACCTTCTAGCACACAATGCACTAGATGCAGCGGAAGAAGATGTTGGAGTAGCGCGTCTAGCCTCTCCTTGCTTTGTCATTGCCATCCTTCTCCAATCCGATCAATGAAGACGACATAGTCATTCACATGTAGACGTTTACGAGTGTCGCTATTAGAGCAACGCCTCCACGGAGTCCACACATACAGGGATGGAGTACCTCCCACGGCAGCGTGCTAGCACCGCACGTGAGAGATGAGGATCCTTGACCTCAACGTTTGAGATCAAGAAGGGGAGGAGAGAACTCTTGGGTGGCTAGGTCTAATCTAGTCTTATTGTTATGCTCAAGACGTCCTCATCCTCTCCTTATATAGGGTTGAGGGCCCATGGATCGTGCTTATCACAAAACCATAAAAACCGTAACAGATCCAATCTGTTTGCCCACGTCAGAACTTCTGATCCTGTATCAGAACTTTCGACAGAATATTTTAGTTCTCCTGATACAGTACGACACGCAACAGATCCAATCTGTTTTCGCCCACCTCGAAACTTCTGATACCATATGGGAACTTTCGATCAGTACAAAATTCCCCGATTCCTAATCGAAACTTCTGGCTCGTTGGAACTTCCGATACCATATCGGAACTTCCAAAGCAACAATTGCTCTCTGTATCAAGACCATAAATAAACTAGAAATTCCTATACTACCTATCGGAATTTCTGATCCATTGAATTTTCTTGGGCACAACCTTCAGATGGATCCTTCAGTTCTGGCCCTATTCCTCACATATCCCTTCAAAGTGCCCATTTGACGTTCGATCGGGTACCTCCATCCATATTGCACAGGACCTCTTAGGAGTGCTTCATCAGGTAGATGAACAGCCAAGTGGACCATCACATCAAAAAAGGTAGGAGGAAATATTTTCTCTAACTTGCATAGGATCACAAGGATTTCTACTTTCAGATGTTTGATTCCACCAACCTTTAGTTTTCTACTGTATATCTCTTGAAAAAATTTACCCAACTTTGCAACTATTTCATATATGTCATTGTGCACAGGTAAAATTCTCTAGAGGAGGATGTTACAATCATGTGTTTTGAGGCCCCGCACCTTGGAACTATATGCACTAATGCATCTTGACAGGTTGGAAGCGTATCGATATGGAAACCATATACTTTTAAGAAATCCACAAAATGCAACCTTTTCTTATTTTTTAAGGAATACCATGTTGCTAGAATGGAAACTGAATTGCCATCTTGTTCTAAATGCAAGTCATCTCGTATGCCCATATCCTGCAAATCAAGTCTCGCATTAACTGTATCCTTATTCTTACCCTCAAGACAGAGTATTATGCCTAGATGGGCATCACATATATTTTTCTCTATATGCATCACATTAAGATTATGTGGATGCTTCAAGTTTTTCCAATAAGGTAGTGTCCACAATGCAGATTTGCGGCTAAACAATTTTGGCTCATCATCCTTCTCTCCACACTTCATTTTCTTGCTACCATCAGGTTTACTAGGCCTAACATCTTCTGCCTTCTCTAGGAACTCCAATGTATCCTCTATACTCAACTTTGTTGGCTCCACACGGTTTTCACGGTGTCCATCAAATGCCAAGCTTCTTCGCCACTTGTGAGTTCTTGGAAGGTAGCAACGGTGTCGAATGTAACATAACTTTTTCCTTAGCCTCCTTGACAATGGATTTTTGTTGCAATAAATACATGCATAGTAACCCTTTGTAATTTTCCATAATAAAACCCCTAAATCTGGATAATCATGGATACACCATAGTACCACAGCACGAAGGTCAAAATTTGAACCACTCAATGCATCAAAAATTCTCACACCCTCCTAGAGTTTTAACAAATTCTCTATAAGTGGTTGTAAGAATATGTCAAAGTCCTTGCCTGGAGACTTTGGTTCTGGGATAAGCAATGCCATGATACAATTGGATGCATCACTGCATGAGCATGGTGGTAGATTGTATACATTTACAAGTACATGCCACATGTTATATGGTGTGTTCATGTTGCCAAATGGACTGAACCCATCTATAGCTAAACCTAGCCTTAGGTTTCTTGCATCGACAGCAAAGATTGGATACACATCATCAAAGTATGTCAAAGCATCACCATCGGCTGGATGGCTTATTTCATTGTCCACATGAACTCGCTTCTTCTTGTGCCACTAGGTCTCCTTAGATGTTTCTTTGGATGCAAACATCCTCTTCAGCCTGGGTATAAGAGGAAAATATCTCAAAACCTTTTATTAGGAAGCCGTTTGCCACCATCTGCATCTATCCACCTACTTTCCTTGTATTTTGGGCAATTGTCATGCTTTGCAAATTCCTTTGAAAACAACACACAATTATTATCACAAACATGGATTAACTATAATCCAAGGCCCAATTATCTGAGATAATTTTTTGCTTTGTCATATGATTCTAGAAGATCACAATTAGGGAATGACCCTGATAATAACTTTAATAATGCGGTAAATGTTGTGTTGTTGATCCTATGGAATGAATTTTTATGAAGCAATCTAACTAGAAAAGACAACCTTCAGTGCATAGAACCCAAGCAAAGAACATGTGTTGGTGTATTTTTTGGTCACACGCATGGTCTGGGAGATCTGCTTAACTCTAATGTTGGTCCTATAATCTTAGAAAAAAGAAGGTTATGAGCATGCTAATCAGTTTGACCCTGCAACTGATAAGGAATCATAAAGAACAACGTTAGTAGAAACACCATCGGCTATCGAGCCGATGACTATGGCGACAATAGAATAAACAGGAATAAACGCGCCTATCGGCCATGGGGCCGATGACCACACTATCGGCCGATAAGGTGGAATGCATAAAGGTCGATGAGTGTCTCCCAGATGCAAATGAAATGTAGCATGAAAACAAAGATAACCTATCAGCTTGTACTCCGATAGAAACTAAACTCAGTATGCCAAACAACATATCCATACCATTAAATTACCAAAACTGCAAGATCAGACATAACCGAGACAGTCACTAATCACGATAAATCAATAACAATTCAATGCATCGGACATACTTTATCTAGATGAATGGTATATAGCATGAACAAGATACAATAGATCAAGATATTGGACTTAACCGATGAAGCCTCAAACTATGACACCTAATTCACATCAATCTAAGAGATCGAAACAATGCAGCCTTAGACCTAGCAAAATATACTAAGATAAACCCGGCGATCACACCAATCAGGCCGATACCTCAAGAGATCGATACAATACAACCTTGAAGAACACGAACCTAATTGATGAGACCATCGGGGTGGAGGGACTCACCTCTTCACCAGAGATCGAGACGATGCATCTTGGTTGCAGGTGCCAAGTCCCAGTGGGTTTAACCTTGGGAATCCAAGGGTGGCGATGTGCCGAAAGTAGTAGTTTGTTGTGGTTGATTGTGTCCTCTAAACCTAGCTAATTAGATACATATTTATAGTCCAAAGAGTTGCCATCCAAGTAATCTACATTTTAACCAATTCTGGATTATCTTTATCTTTTCTATCATTCTTCGGCTCCTTCATATCCGGTCATGCTGCAACAATATGGACATGCTTCTTTGACCACCTTTGACCGGACTCCTTTGACTTGTATTGACTGTGTGCAATCATTAGTGGGCCCGAGCTCTAGTAAATCTTGGTGTCAACATATGCCCCCTAGTTATGGAGCATTAAATGGTTACTGATGCTTTGAAATTACCGACCATCATCACCCTTGTTGATAGCAAAAAATGGCATTAATGGTCGAAATTTTCAAAATATCAATTTTGGTAATTTTGAGCCAAAAATATGCCAAATCTAGCATAGGCCGGTCCAACCGGCCATGTAGGCCCGCTCAAACCATCCATATGGGTCCGATCAGACCGGCCCAATCTGAGTCTGATTCATATTAATTGATTTTAGGGCATTTTATCTCAAATCAATTTCTAACGACTTGGACTCGTACCTAAGTCAAATTATAGCCTAGGTACATCATGTCCACCCCCTAAAAATCTAGGGGCAAGGCCGATTCAAGACCCCCCTGAAACCCTAATAGATCCAATCTATTATTACCTTGAATCGTACCTATACTTTTCAATCTACATGTGTTGGGGGAAATTGCTTCACTTTCAGGACTTAGAGATTAATAACTCAAAGACTCATTAAGCTTTGGAGCTGATGGGCTCTTACTCGAAGGTGGAGGCGTTAAACCGAACGGTGCCTCGATCCGAAGTCCGGAGAAGCCCTCCACAAGATACCAGGCTTTGAAGCAGAGTAACAGGATTGATAAGATGTTTGGCTTATCCGTCTGCCCCGGATAACTTTACCCTATTAACCCTACTCAGGGTACCAAATAATTTCCATTATGTCGGTTGTAATCTAGGGGTAAATAGGTCTTTTCCTTAGATATTTTTGCCTATAAATACCCCCTCTCTACCCTGTAACAGGCATCAAATACTCAATTGTTCAATACACACAGTTGGACTACTTGAGCTATTATCCAATTCGGAGGCTCGAGACAGTCCTTAAACACGAACTCACTGTTTGTCCATTCTTGATCTCAAAGAACCTGTTAGCGTAATCTTTTATGCCAACAGTTGGCACCGTCCGTGGGGATCCAAGTTCTAGAAGCTTGTTCTCTACTGCTGACTACACTTCGAAGAGCACTTACGGAGGGAGCGTCGGAGTCCCAAGATTCTGCGCACCCTTCGGTAAGGGGCTTCTTAGTGCGGCCCGAAGGCCTTCACTCGCCTTCCTAGATCAATCGAAGTCCCCGGTCTTTAGACTTCTCCATGACTAGCTATGCCTCCGAAGTGAAGCCAAGCCTCGGGTCCTCTCCGAAGGTCCCCTCGGACCACTGGAGCCGGACCCTCAACCGCTCCAATGATTCCCGGGGATGCCGCTGGGCGTCGAGTGCCCAGGGGTCCCCGAGCTCCTCCTACGGTGCTTTAGACTGATTGTGTCAGCTCCCAAGACCCGGAGCTACCCTCCGATGAAGATGAAGACCTTCCTGGAACCGAAGCTACTCAGTTAGCAAGGCTTTAGGAGGAAGTGGCTAGGTGGAGGCAAGAGGCCGTCGATCGCCTCCGCACTCAAGCCTCCACCGAGACTCCAGAAGGGCACCAAGACGGTGTTGCTCGCAATCTCCTAGAAGCTGCCCAAGTCCCAAAGGAGGCTGAGAATGCATCTTTCAATGATGAGTCTCTGCTACATTCGGACTTGCAAAGAGTGCCCTTCGATCCCAGATTCAAGGCCTCGAAGTTGCACAAGTACTCCGGTGGGTCAGACCTCGGAGAGTTCGCTCGCTCATATGCTCTGGCAATAGAAGCAAGTGGAGGGGTGCGCAACACTATGGCGAAGTGTTTCCCTCTCGCTCTCGAAGGCGTGGCGCTCCGATGGTTCTGGTCCCTGAAGCCAGTATTGATCAGGTCCTAGGAGCAGTTGAAGAAGAAGTTTGTGAGCAACTTCCAGGGTACCTTTGTGGCCCCGATGTCCACAGGGAGTTTGTTCCAGGTGAATCAGCGGGCGGGAGAAACACTCCGGGAGTACTTCACACGCTTCACCCACACCAAGTCACAGATTAAGGGCCTGTCTACCTCTTTGGTAGTCGACGCCGCCCGCGAAGGGGTGCTAAACCCCGACCTCCTCAGCAAGCTCCATCGGAAGCCAGTGACGTCGGTGGTGCAGTTGATGGCGTACTTCGAACAGTATGCCAAGGTGGATGAAGGCTATCTTCGGCGAGCCGGAGCACCCGCACCTACCCTCCAAGAAGTTAAGACGGAGCCAGAAGCCTCAGCTCCTCTACAACCCCCTCAAGACAGCCGCTTTAATGAGCACAGGCGAGGGAAGAAACATTTCCATTCGGAGGTGCTAAGCATTGCACCCTCCATTCCGAAGGCACCTGCCAGTTATCAGCAGGCGCAAAGCATCAAAGCTGGAGCACCGAAGCCTCAAGAGAGAGCACCTAGCAGGCGCCAGAGTTTTTTCTGCTGCGTGCATGGCGACAATAGAAGCCATGACATGAAGGATTGCAAGGCAGTGTTGGCCCTTCGGGGCGACTACCTAGGGCGAAGTACCGGGCGGGGTACTTCGGATCGAGCCCCACCAGCGGCACGGTCGGAGCCTGTGCAAATCGTGGCCCGAGCCGGTGTCTCCGAAGCCCCCATGTGGCTTCCGGTGGCCAACATTATGCCACCACCAAAGCAGGAAGACCCTTAAGACCGCGGCAAATGAGTGGTCCTGCCAATCTCCGGAGGGGGGACCCTCGAGAACATGTCCAAAAGGCAGCGGCGTGAATACGTACGCGAGGTTGGGCACATTGGGACTTCGAGCTCCACAGAGGGGATGCCAGAGTGGTCTCATGTGCCAATCTCGTTTACTGCCAGCAATGCCGTGGGGGTAAAGTTTCCCCATGCTGACCCCTTGGTCATTTCCGCAGACATAGCAGGAGTGGAAGTCCAAAGGATCCTAGTGGACGGCGAGAACTCCGCAGACATACTTCATACTTTTCGTCCAAGCCTTCGATCAAATGTGCATATCCCGGAAGCATCTGCTTCCAGCGGCCTGGCCACTTCAAGGGTTCTCAGGACCACCTATCGATGCCCTCGGCCAGATAGGCCTCGTGGTTGCCTTCGGAGAGGGGCCTTTGGCCAGGATAGAAGAGGTGATCTTTGACGTTGTCAACGCCCCCTATGCTTACAACGCAATCTTCAGGCGTGGGATGCTGAACCAGTTCGGGGCTATAGCGCACCACAATTATCTTTGTCTCAAAATGCCCACGCAAGGTGGAGTGCTTACTATTTCAGGAGACCAAGCTATAGCTCGGAGAACAGAGTATGGGCACGGACAGCCGCTGGATCCCTGGCAAGTGCACAATGTGGTGGAAGGCATGGAAGAAGTGTCGGAGGCTTCGAACTCCTAAAAGGGGTTCTCCCTCAAGCCAAGCCCGGAAGGTGATGTCGAGACGAAGATAATTTCAAAAGATGGCAAAGAATATCCAGTACAGTTCGGCAAAGGGCTATCCCCGGAGATAGCTGCCTCGTTGGAAGAAGTCGTCAAGCAAAATCTGGACGTCTTTGCCTGGACCAACGAAGACATTACCGGGGTTGATCGGAGCATCATCGAACACAACCTGCTCGTCAACCCGAAGGCCAGGCCAGGGCGCTAGGGGCTCCACAAGCTGTCTGTAGAGAGAGCAAGCCTCTCCAAAGCCGAAGTAAAAAAATTGTTAAGGGCTGACATCATCAGGGAAGTAGCCCATACCGAGTGGTTGGCTAACCCTGTGTTTGTAAGGAAGAAGAACTCGAACAAGTGGCGCATGTGTATTGACTTTACTTCATTAAATAAAGCATGCCCACGAGACCCCTACCCGATGCCCTGAATAGACCAACTGGTGGACTCCACAGCCAGCTCCGAATTGCTAAGCTTCCTCGATGCTTACTCCGGGTATCATCAAGTCTGGCTGAAGCGCGAAGACGAAGCCAAGACAAGCTTCATAACTCCTTCCAGAGTATTTTGTTATGTAAGAATGCCTTTTGGCTTGCGGAATGCCGGAGCCATTTTTTCACTTTTAATAGCTAAGGCTCTAGGTCATCAAATAGGCAGAAATGTCGAAGCCTATATGGATGACATTGTAATAAAAAGTGCTCAAAAGCACCAGCATAGCCTAGACCTAGCTGAAACGTTTGAGAGCCTCCGAGCATGTGGATTCCGCCTCAACCCTGAAAATTGTATATTCGGAGCACAAGCAGGAAAACTACTAGGGTACTTAGTTTCGAGCAGGGGAATCAAAGCTAGCCCAACGCAGATAAGTGCATTGCAAAGAATGGCTCCACCAGGGAATTTGAAGCAGGTCCAGAAGCTAGCAGGAAGGCTCGCAACCCTTAGCAGATTCCTTGCCAGATCAGCAGAACGAAGCCTCCCAATTTTCAAAGCCTTAAACGGGTCCGAAAGCTTCAGTTGGACACTGGAGTGCCAGAAGAGCTTTGATGATATAAAAGCATACCTCCGAAGCCTATCAACACTTACTGTGCCCCTCTCAGAAGAAACACTCCTCCTTTATCTTGCAGCAACAGGCTCCGCAGTAAGTGCAGTACTGGTCCGGGAAGTTGAGCTTAAGGGAAAGCTGGTGCATAACCCAGTTTATTTTGTTTCAGAAGCTTTGTCTGGAGCTAAGATAAGATACATCAATCTCGAGAAATTCGCTTATGCCTTGGTAATGGCCTCGCGAAAGATAAGGCATTACTTTTTGGCGCATAACCTACTCGTTCCTACCTCGTACCCTCTTGGTGATATGCTCCGAAGCAAAGACTCTACGGGTACGATTGAAAAATGGGCTGTCGAGCTAGCCCCCTTCGGAGTCTCCTTCATGGCAAGAACAGCTATCAAATCCCAAATCATAGCTGACTTCGTAGCAGAGTGGACTCCATCTGCAGTTTGGGTTCCGGAAAATCCCTCCGAAGGTTTATGGACAATATTTTCTGACGGAGCTTATCAGGCGTCTGGTGTTGGAGCTGGTGCAGTCATCATTTCACCGTCAGGGCAAAAGGCCATGTATTCTGTGAGGCTCAACTTTAAGACCACCAATAATATCGCAGAATATGAAGGGGTCCTGCTAGGCCTCCGAAAGGCAAAGGCACTTGGAGCAGCAAGGATAATAATTAAAACAGTTCCCAAGTTGTCGCGGGGCATGTCGATAAGAGATTTCAAGCAAAGAGCACGCATCTAGCGCAATACCTTGAAGAAATCCGCAAGGCTGAAGCAGCATTCAAAGGATTCTCTGTTCGGAGCATCCCTCGGGCAGATAATCAACTCGCAGATATTCTGGCAAAAGCTACAGCTGGAGCGGTCGACCTCCCGGAGGGTGCTTTCTACGAAGAACTAATGAAGCCTGCAGCTAGTCAATTACCCTCCGCAGAAATACTATGCATTCCGGCTACAGATTGGCGGGCTCCGATTATGAATATATTGCAAGGTGGCATAGATTCTTCAGAAGGTACGGATGCCCGAAGATTGAAAGCAAGAGCTCGAAACTACAAGCTTGTCAACGGAATATTGTACAAAGCTGGCGTGTGTTCCCCTCTACTCCGATGCATCTCCCAACCCGAAGGCCAAGACATACTTCGGGATATTCACGAAGGTTTGTGCGGAAGTCATCTGGCCCCTCGTGCTCTAGCAGGAAAGACACTTCGGCAGGGGCTTTACAGGCCAACAATTGTGAGAGATGTAGAGGAGTTGGTTAGAACATGCCAAGGATGCCAATGGATGGGCAGACGAAGCCACCATCCGCTAGTTCAACTTCAAGTTATTGCCCCAGTATGGCCAATGGCTCGGTGGGGCATGGACCTCATAGGCCCTTTTCCAATGGCAAAAGGCAGCTTGAAGTTTGTGGTAGTAGCAATCGAATATTTTTCAAAGTGGGTTGAAGCGGAGCCATTGACTGCTATCACTTCGAGAAATGTGCAAAAAATTTTCTAGCAAAACATTATATGCAGGTTCGGAGTGCCAAGGGAGTTGACAGTGGATAATGGAACCCATTTCGAAGCTGACACATTCAAAGAATTTTGTGAAGAGCTGGGCATTAAGTTGTGCTTCGCTGCAGTGCGCCATTCACAGTCCAACGGAGCTGTTGAGCGGGCCAACGAGAACATCCTCTTCGGTCTGAATCGACGAATTGTTGGGTTGGCCAAGGGGCTGTGGGTCGAAGAGCTTCCCAAGATCTTGTGGTCCATTCGAACCACTCAAGCCAGGTCAACAGGCTTTATCCCATTTAGACTGCTATTCGGAGATGAGGTCATGACTCCTACGGAGCTCATAGGTGGATCCCTTCGTCTAGTGTAGCCGGGAGATGAAGAGGAAAGAAACACTTCGCTGGACTTATCATAAGAAACAAGGCTTCGAGCTTTCGCCAATCTGACCAAGTACCAAGGCCAAACAAAAACATGGTATGACCCGAAGATAAAGCTGAATGAGCTTAGACTTGGTCATCTAGTTTTGCGAAGTGTAATAGCTCCGGGGAAGCTAGGAAATAAATGGGAAGGACCATATGTTATCCTACGCTCAGGACGCCTCGGATCAGTTTAAATTAGCTAATTTAGAAGGGGAAGAGTTGAAGCATGTATGGCATGCGGAGCACCTTAAGCGTTATTACACTTAGGGGCTCCTTGTAATCACTAGTAAAGCTTTCCTTTTTCTAAATAAAGTTAAGGGTCGAATTTTGTTTGCTCTTCGAATATCCCTTACTCTTGATGGACACATCGGGAGGACGGAGATGCTTGCGGAGTCAAGTATCTTTCCCAAGACCCGGGCAACAGCCTGCGAACCATCGGTTCAGGGGCTCCGCTACGAGCCTACGGATTCTAGGCTCCGGCTTGTTAGGGTCCGTAGAAGAGTCTAAGGAATTTAAAAAACAGATTTCGGCCTCCGGGTACAAAGTATCTGTAAAAGAGCCGAAGGTGGCCATCCTAAGGATTCCAGGCTCTGGCTTGTTAGGATCCGTAGAAGAGTCTAAGGACTTTAAGAAACAGATTTCCGGCCTCCGAGTACGAAGTATCCATAAAAGAGCCAAAGGTGGCCATCCTACGGATTCCAGGCTCCGGCTTGTTAGGATCCGTAGAAGAGTCTAAGGACTTTAAGAAACAGATTTCCGGCCTCCGGGTACGAAGTATCTGTAAAAGAGTCGAAGGTGGCCACCCTACGGATTCCAGGCTCCGTTTTTGTTAGGATCCGTAGAAGAGTCCAAGGAATTTAAAAATAAATAGATCTCCGGCCTACGGGTTCGAACGATCTGTAAAAGAGTCGAAGGTGACCAAGTAATAAGGTTTCGAGGCCCTGGCCAATGAGACATTTTAAAAAAACAAATCCAAAGGCCTAAGAGACAAGTATAAAACCCTATAGAGGTAGATCCAACTTCGAAACCTACGTGATAATAATACGGAAGTATGTTCGAATAACCCTCTGAAAAGGTAAAGTACGGATATTAAGTGTGATACGAAGCATCGGGTTGTTCGGCGCATCATTGTGTCTGGCAAACCTATTTGCACAACAAAGGATCCACCACCCACAAGGAGGGGTAGAAGGGTAAAAAGCAAACAAGATACTTTCGGGGCAATTCACATTAATTCACCGTACTTATACATCAGGAGAAGTTTTGGTCCAAGCCTAGGAAGAATCGAAGACCCTGTCAGCCTCTAGAGCTACCCCTCCGGCTACTCTGTCCTTCGGAGCTCGAAGCCACCGGATTGGTCCTTTTCGTTTGAGCTCTTCTCTTCTTCTTCGAGGCTCGCAGTTTCTTTTGCTCCTCTTGAAGCTCGGCCCAAGTCAGAAGTCTTTCGGAGTTAGCCTCCGCAGGGTCTTCGGCCTGGTACTCCGAGTCAGACCAATCCAGGTGTTCGGAGGACGAGGATGCCTTCTCTTTCTCCTCTTCCTTGATATAAGTTAAGACCTCTTGAAAAACTTCGAGGGTTATCTCCCCTTTGTCTTCGTGAGGAACAGAGAAGCGAGAGCGGTGATAAGGCCTTAAGCTTTCGAGGCTTGCCCACTCCTTCTGGAGCCCTTCTGTAAAATCCAGTATTTCGAGGTCAGGATTCGAAGGGCGTGACAAAACCTAAAAGAACAAAACACCCAAACAAGCTCTTCGTTTATAACTTTTCATTAATATAAGGGGCTTTACAAGGTTTTGTATACATGATTGCCCTAAGAGCTAGACCTGCGGGTCGGTTGGTGGAGCAGGAGGTATCGGAGCTGGCGAGGCTGGAAGCGGTGGCCTTGTCTGTGCCTGCTTCTACCGATGGGCCTCATCGATCCAAGCTTTGGCTGCAGCCTTGTGGTCCGTCTTCCAGGTCGATCGGAAGGCTTCCCAAGCCAAGGCTACATCCGAAGATGGGTGCAGCAGGTCTTCGGAGGTAAAGCTTCCGGGAGTCAAACCCCCGACTAAAGTGAGGGGGATCTAAAGGGCTTCAAGGTGGCGAAGAACTCCAATGTCGGCACACTGACCGGAGATCTCTCCGTACCGGACATCGGAGTTCATCATCAATGACGCCGCCACTTGGATCCTCTTCAGTTTCCGGTCGAGGGATTCACTGGATGCTGCAGAAGACGAAGGGCACATAGTGCCAAAATATTCTAAGGTACCCTGAAGGGCATCCAAGGTACGTTCTGCTGCACTGGCATTCTTCCTCTCTGCTGTCTCTAGCCCCGCAGCAGTAGCAGACACTTCGGCCACTTGGAGCAGCAAGGATCTCTTCTGGGCCATCGCTTGATTAAGGGCTCTTTTCAACCTCCGCTCGGAGTACTACGCGTTCAGCTTCAGCCTCTTGGGCCGAAGTCCGGAGCGCGTCGCTGTCTTGCCTCGCTATTCGGAGGGCTTCTTCGGCCTCATCCCTAGCCCTCCGTTCTTCGAGAACTTCCTCCTCCAACCGAAGTGATCTTCCGTTAGAACCCTGGAGCGCGGTTTGGAGGGTGGCAACCTTCCTTTTGAGTCGATTGGTTTCGACTTCATTGGAAGTCGCTGCCGCTCTAGCAAGGACGAATTGCTGCAAATATAGAAGAACAAGTAAGTACCAAGTATTTACAATTACTAATCAGAAGTGGTTGTAGTACTTTTCATACCTGAAGGGCAGCCCTTTCGAGGGCCATGTCGAGCACCAGAGCCCTAGCTTCGCTCAGAGCAGAGACCAGGTCCGAATTGGCAATGTCCTGGCTCTTCTCCGCCAAAGGCTCTAGGAGCACTCGGAGGCCTATCAGGGGCTCCAGAAACGGAGCCAGCAAAGGAAGCCAAGACGAAGCTTGGCGATCATTTGTCGTGGCCTCCTCCTCCGAGTTGCTGGCCGAGGTCGTCGTAGGGCTAGGGGGGAACCTGAGGCTAGACATACTTTTGCCCCTCCCCAGCATGAAGGCAGGCGCGTCGGCTAAGGCGGAGGTCGCCCTTTCTTCAGCGGCTACCCCTTCGATTGGAGACGCATCAGCAGGAGCGACCTCGGTCACCGGAGCCGCGTCGGCAGGCACGACCCCCGCCACCGGGACCGGAGCATCCAAGGGAGTCGAAGTGACCACTGGAACCATGACCCCTGAAGAAGTTGGGACTTCGGGTGCAGCCGGGGCTTCGTCACCCTTCGAGGTATCTATAGTGTCAAGATGTTTAGTAAGCATTTATGAGTAAAGATTGTTGCAGGCGTCGACTAAGGTAAAAGCTTCGAAGTATACCTCCGGAGGCACCGTGAGGCAAAATTGTTGGATCCTCCAGAACTTCGTACATCCAGAGGATATCGTCGATGTTGTCCCCTGAAGTCCTCTCCGGCGTGTTTTCTGCTGGAGCCTCGACCTCCACCGTGACCACCCCGGATACAGGCGAGATGGGAGCGGCAGGGTTCGGCTCCAGGTTTACAACAGCGGGCACGGGTGTGCGTGCCGGATCTACCTCCACAACCTCCCGAGCAGAAGTTTTGGCTGGGACCCCCGCCGCATCTTCGTCGCCCTCCAAGAGATAATTCTCGAAGGTCTTCGCCAACTGGGCGTTAGAGTCCTCGGACTCCTCCGAGGCTGAGCTCCGAACGTCCAAGGACGAAGCAGACAAAGAAGGAGCCAGCTGCGGAGGGATTTTCGCCACTTTCTTCTTCTTAGGTGGCGTCTTGCTGGCTTTCTTCGGGGGCTCAGCGACGGCCTTCTGTTTCCGGGGGGCTGCTCCGGTCAAGGTAAAATCTGGTAGAGGAGGGGGAACCATCCCTAGGGCTCCCCACACTCTGTTGGAGCGCTCCTAGCTCCCCACCAGCTTTAGCCACTTCTGTCTTTCGGCCACCGTAGGGGCTCCGAGGACCCATTCGGTGGCCCGAGCTATATCCTCCGGAGCTAGCGCCAGCGGAGCTGCTGGAAAAAAGGGTAACATATTATAAGTATGTTATTTTCATCATCTAACACATTACTGCAGGAGTTGAAGACTTACCTAGGGTTTGGAGATCACCCTCCGAGGCCTGTTGAAACACTATCGCCCAGTTGGCCCCGAGAGGTGGAATCCGAAGAGCAATGAACTCTTCGGCGAGGTCGCGCATGCTCATGCGGCGCGCCACCGAGGTCAACAGCCCTAGCTGCGTGGAGAATAGGCTAGGGTTCGGAGCAATCTCCGCCTCCTTCTGGAATCAGATCTCCTGGAGAGGCCCTATGAGGGGGGAGTCCTCTCCGACTTCGGCGTAGAACCACCGAAGGATCTAGTTGGTGTACCATCGATCGTTGATGGCCTTCACGGGAAAGTGTTGAGCGTGCTCCCTCCGCAACTGGAAGTTGACGCTGCCGAAGGCTGTTATCACCTTGGAGTCCCCAGGCCCGTCCTGCGACTTCAGCTGGCAGATAGCTCCGTGGGTGGTGGCGAAGACCTCCGATCGTCCTTCGCACCCTTTTGGCCTGGAGCGCCCACTCGAAGACAGCTAGGCGGGCGATGGCATTGGGAGATAATTGAGGTAATGTGATGTGGAACAGGTCTAGCACCTCTGCCAAGAAGTCGATGGCCGGAAGTCCCAAGCCCGCTTCGAAGAATGCCTCGAAGACCACAACTTCTCCACTTTGTGGCCTCGGGGTTGATTCCGACCTGGGGACTCGAGTCCTCAGTCCGGTCCCAAGCTTTCCTTCCACGACGTCTTCAATGGACTCGGCGGTGCTCGTAGACTAGCCAATGAGGAAGCTCTGAGGAATCTTCTTCTTGGATGGCGGGTGGAGCTCCCGAGGGTTCTTGGGCCAGGCGTCGCCCGGAGCTCCCGCCATTGCTGCCGTGGCCGAGGCGGCCCATGCTTGCCTCTGCGCCAGAGTGCTTGCCGCTGCCGGAACGGTGTGGCTAGTTCTCGCCATTGCTCGGTGGATTGGAAGGTTGTGAGAATTGGAGGTTGAAGAGAGTGAATTGCAGATGCTGGGTACGGTAAAAAGTCTTCGGTAACTTCTAGTCCTCTTTTTATAACCGTCCGCTGGTTGCTACGCTTCGATCGCATTCACACTACAGGTTCGACTTCCGCTGCTGGCAGGTGGGTCCAGAAAGTGGAACGGCGAGAGACTGCTGTAAATTTCGACCGTTACCTTTTGTAGGGCATAACGGCTACTTGCGCCGTAACGGCTATAGTCAAACGACTCCTCACGACGTTTGGGCTTCGGAGCGGTTCTCTTTCTCACGGAGCGTTCACACAGCGTTGAGAGATCGGAGTCGGGGGCCGAATTCTTTGGATCCGAGATCCCCCGAAAGACTGTAATGTGTTCAAAATTTCTCGAAGTCTCAGAATATGAAAATATTCCATGTGTATACTGCCTCCCTTCTGTACAGGTTAAATTCGAAGAGGCGTATTCGAGGGGCTACTGTTTGGGGAAATTGCTTCACTTTCAGGACTTAGAGATTAATAACTCAAAGACTCACTAAGCTTCGGAGCTGACGGGCTCTTACTCGAAGGTGGAGGCATTAAACCAAAGGGTCCCTCGGCAAGATACCAGGCTCCGAAGCAGTGCGACAGGATTGATAAGATGTTTGGCTTATCCGTCTGCCCCGGATAACTTTACCATTTTAACCCTACTTTGGGTACCAAATAATTTCCATTATGTCGGTTGTAATCTAGGGGTAAATAGGTTTTTTCCTTAGATATTTTTGCCTATAAATACCCCCCTCTCTACCCTGTAACAGGCACCGAATACTCAATTGTTCAATACACACATTCGGACTACTTGAGCTATTATCCAATTCGGAGGCTCGAGACAGTCCTTAAAGACGAACTCATTGTTTGTCCGTTCTTGATCTCAAAGAACCTGTTAGCGTAATCCTTTACGCCAACAACATGGTTTTTTCAGCTTGTTTGAGTGGGTTGTGATGACTTTTGGTTTGCAAAATGTTGGCGCTACATATCAACGTGCTATGAACTTTATCTTTCATGACTTGCTAGGAGTTATGCTATAGGTCTATATAGATGATGTTGTAGTCAAATCGGATGCTATGGGTAACCATTTAGCCGATTTGAGGGTTGCTATTGAAATGATGCGTCAATATGACTTGAAAATGAACCCGCTCAAGTGTGTTTTTGGAGTGTCGGTGGGCAAGTTCTTAGGATTTATGATTAATGAAAGATGTATTGAGATTGATCCTAAGAGACGTAAGAAGATTAGGAACTTTGAAGCGCTGACATGCAATAGATATGTGCAAAAATTGCTAGGCAAGGTAAACTATTTCCGCCGCTTTATATCTAACTTGTCTAGCAAGATTGATGCTTTCATCCCCATACTTTAGCTAAAGAACGAAGCCGAGTTCACTTGGGGGCAAGTCAGCAACGTGTTTTTGAGCGAATTAAGGAGTGCTTATCATCACCACCTATGGTAAGAGCAGTGAAAGCCGGGATTCCATTTCGGCTATACATTGCCGCAGAAGATAATAGGAGTTGTGTTGACTTAGGAAGTGGACGGAAAGGGTACATCATCACGTTCTTGAGTCGCCACGTGTTAAATGCCGAGATGAATTCATAGGGGTACTACAGTACACACCCTGCTTATCGCTAAGACTTAGGCTACATTAGGTAGGAGTGATGATGTGCACGTGCGGTCCCATCGTACTCTCGGTCATGATGTGATTGGTACAAACCTGCTCGTCACACTCTACAGGAGCTTCCCGATGTCACGGTTGTCGTGTATTCACTTTAGTGGTTGGCGCCTAGGGACCACCGAGACCTGGATGGCTTCGCTCCGGGCCTTAGTTGCGGCCTCCCTTAGGATCGTCCATCGACAGACCCCGACATCTAGAGGACTCCGCACCGAGCCTCAACTAGGGAGCGAGGGCAAGGGCCGCTACAGAGCCCATCCTTGGCCTCAGGAGCCTCCCGGCGTGACCCGGTCCGACCGGCTTACGCGCCCCTTGCTTGGTAGTTCAGTCCTCATCGCCATTGACCCTTGAGACCGCATGGCGACCTTCAATCTTGCCTTGACCACCGCTAGGATTATTTCCCCAACAACCAGGGTTTTTGAGCCAGAACCAATGAGATTTGATCTGAACTGGATATCAACCTCTGAGGCCTTGAGCTTACTGAAAAACTCTGCGATAGTCAAGGTATCATAGGAAGCACTCTCAACAATAGAAGATACTTTGATCTCCCAGATCTTAGAATCGAAGGTATGAAGAACCTTGAGTGCATGTTCATGATCTGAGACCAGCTGATCTCGATTGGCCTTGTTGGCCTGAATCTTGTTAATGATCGACTGAAAGTGACCAAACAAAGCTTCAATAGTCTCACACAACTTTTGTGAGAAATTTTCATATTCTCGCTGGTAGGTCTGATAGAGCATAGCCTTGACCTGAGCTGTCCCCTCATGGTGTGCCTGGAGGGTAGTCTAGATCTCTCAAGTAGTATCGATATGGCTAACATGCTCAAACTCGCTGGGACCTAAACCAGAAAACAAAATGTTCACTGCCTTGTTGTTCAGGTCATGTAGAGCGACAATCTCAGGGGTAGTACGCTCTGCAGCCGGAAGCACAGTGAAAATAGCATGAACACACATGTCCCATATTCCTAAGCTCTAGCTCAATAGATAGACTTGCATGCGAGTCTTCCAATAATTATAGCCAAAGACCTCAAGAGATGGAACTTTGCAAAAGTCATTATCGCTATTTTGGGTAAGAACTGGTTAAGGTATAGAAAAACTCTAACCTCACTCTGATACCACTTGTAGGACCGAGAGTAGCGACCAGAGGGGGAGAATGGGCCCCTAAAAACTTCTTTCGGATCAATGGCCTTCTCCTAACACCCAACGCACCTCAACAGACAAACAGCAGAACCTAAAACAAATCACAAGCACTAAAATAGTTTAGCATAAAAATGACTGGTGTCCTAATCAAGAAGACACCACTATAGTGTTTAAAGGCAGATCAACAACGCATTCAACTAACATACATTTCAAATGGCACAAATAAAATCATCAACAATACTCAAGCATCTAATCGGATAAAATAAGTGTAGATGATTAAAAGTGCTTGCAGTAATTAAATCTATTTAGAAAATAAATACAAGTGCACGTGAAACGAGAAGAGAAAAATTATTGTGTTATTGATGTCTCTTGTTCATGCATTCCACCGAATGCCTTGTCTGTAGATCTGCGACTTGCTCTAGAGTACTGCTGTCGTGATGTGACAGGAAACCAGCAACTGCCTTGCTATAGCCACCGGCCCCCCGCGCGTCAGGCCTCACTGCGCGGCACTACGCATGCGCACCAGCGTACTGCGGAGCTTGTTTCCCCGCGCCGATGCACTGCCTCACATGCAGTGTCTGCTCCCGCTTGCGCTGAAAGGACGGCAGGAATCCCGAAGCCACACACGCGTTGCCCTATCACTGCAGCAATGGCCTCTCAAGCCTTCTCCGGGGCCCGCGCTGAAGAACAAGGGACTGCACAGGAGCGGCTGCACCTAGGGATGAAAATGGAGCGGAAACGGACGGAAATGGATGATACCATATCCGTTTCCGTATTTTTTAACGGAAACGGAAACGAAACCAGATATTACGGAAACGAAAACGGAAACGAATAGTATCGAAAACGAATACGGATCGAATAAGAAGCGGACACGGATACAGGATCGGATATATGTGTGAATACAAAGTACCAAGTAGGCTAGACTAGACACGACGACTAGCATTGTATCTGGTGTAACACAGTAACACTACCAAGTATCAACTTGTAAATCAAAACACATAGTTTGTAAATAGAAAATAGTTCAAACATTCATTTTGAAATAGTTCCAACTTTCATCATCAATCATTCATCTACATATCTTCCTCTAAGTCCTCCTCCATGTAGCACTCATCATCCATATCATTATTTTGTTGATCCAACTACAATGACAATGAAAATAAGAATGTTAAATAAGTTAAAATATAATAAAAGTACCTAATCAATTATTTACAAAATACAAATTGAAAGGCAAACCGTGCGCATCATCGTGGTTGCAAAATGTCGCTCCATGTTATCAACATCCAACTCAGCCATGACACTATCAATTTTACCGCCTAAAAATGATAACAATAATTAGACTTACTTAATATTTCACAAGATGCAATAGTATTTAAAATGAACCAAAGAATAACCTTTCAATGCAGCAGACCAATCTTTAGTACAAATTAAAGCTTGCACAGTCTTGGGATCGAGACGACTACGAAATGGGTCAATAACCCATCCACCAGCACTAAATGCTGACTCAGAAGCAACTGTAGATACTTGAATAGCTAATACATTGTGAGCAATTTGAGAGAGAATAGGAAACTCCGGTTGTTTCACCTTCCACCATGACAAGATATCAAAATTCTCTTTAGGTGCTAGAGGTTGCTCTAAATAGATTTCCAACTCAGTTTTGGTACCTTGACTTGGTTCTCTTTTGGTAAGCAAGAACATATCAAGATCATTATTCCCACTAACATTATCAAACTGAGAGGTCACTTGATGCACATTGGTATTCTTTGAAGAAGAGACATAAGCTTCAAATAACTGCTCTACAACTTTATCAAATTTGCCAATCTCATACATAGATGATAATGGATAGATCTTTGGTGCAAAAAATTCAATCACATTCCTCTTGTACCTAGGATCAAAGAAACATGCTACAGCAAGTTCCATATTGGACTTTTCCCAATACTTATCATATTTTCTTTTCATGGAAAATGCCATATCATTAATCATTTCATCTGAGCTTTTACACCATTCTGCAATTGCAATCTTAATCCGACAGAAACTAATGAAAAATAGATTTGATGTTGGATATTTACTACCAGAGAATAGATCAGTAGCATCATCAAAGACCTTCAAGCATGCAGATATTTTAGTTGCCATAACCCAATCATTACTTGTGGGAGCACATTTCTCATATTTCTTTCCCTGACGAAGAAAAATCCTATCAAAAGCATCTTTAAAATAAATTGCACTGGTCAACATGTAATATGTAGAATTCCATCTTGTAGGAACATCCAAACTAAGTTCTCCATCTATCTTTAAGTTACATTCTTTAGCACACTTCTTAAACTCATCATATTGCAATGGAGAATTCTTCACAATTGTAACTGTTCTTCTAATATTTGCAATAGTTGCAGCAATTATTTTCAAACCATCTTGGGCAACTAGGTTCAGAATGTGATTGAAACATCTCACATGAAAAAATAGGCCATCACAAATTAATGGAGATTTTTGCTTATTTAATTTCAGAACTAATCCTTCAACACATTTATCATTGGATGTAGCATTGTCCAAAGTAAGAGCAAATAGTTTCCGATCAAGATTCCATTCTACTATGCAGTCATAAAATGCTAAGCATAAATTCTTTCCTGAATGATGTCCTTCTACATTCATGAACTTGATAATCCTCTTTTGCATATTCCAACTATCATCTATCCAATGAACAGTGATACACATGTAGCCTTTGGTTTGATTAGAGGTCCACATGTCCATGGTTGCACTAAAGCGACATTTGACTGTTTAGAAGTACTCATATAATTTGGCCTTTTCTTCATCATATATTTTCAATATATCTTCTTCACAGTACGACGACTTTTAATTGGAAAAGTAGGACGCATAGACTTTACCCAATCAGTGAAGTAACAATGATCAACAATACTAAAGGGATACTCATGCATGATAATTGCAAGATAAAATTTCTTCAAACTAAGAGCCTCATCATACTTATAGGTCTCAACTGATGCAATGGAGTTGTCTTCACTCTTTTCTAATTTCAATTTTTGTTGCCCACTCAAGATATGGTGCTTATTTTCTAAGTGACTTCTAAAAACCGATGTGCCTCGTTTGCTCTCACGCCGACCTTTATAAGTGCATCCAATACTCTTACAACTAGCCCATTTTTCTACTATGTCATTGCCATCTTTATCTTTCACAGGAAGGTCATACCTGTTGTAGTGATCCCAAACATCAGATGTGAGCTTCTTAGATCTCTTCGAAGGAGGATTCTTATCGGTATTATCATCCGTCAAATCAACACTTGGAATAGTAGCTACAACATTTGATGTTGGAGGAGCACTTGCAAGGGCAGGATCAACTGAAATTGGCACAGCCGGAGATGTCGCACTTACACTTGCACTACTACTTACATTGTTTTCCATGCTAGTATATCTGTTTCCGGCGGAAAGCGTCGTTCCGTTTCCGGTTCCGTTTCCGCATAAAAAATTCCGTATCCGTTTCCGTTCTGTAAAATTCTGTTTCCGTTTCCGCGTAAGCCTCTCCGTATCCGTTTTTTGTCGGAACGGACGGAAACTTTCCGCTCCGTTTTCATCCCTAGCTGCGCCACTTCACCCGTGCGTTGAGCACACCGCTCCGAACCACCAACCGCACTAGACCGCCTGATGAGTGTTGTTCCTCTACGCACCAAGAAGAGATGAAGGCGGCCGGCGGTGGTTCTCCAAAGAAACCAACAAAAACCGGTGGTGCAGACCAGAGGCGGATAAAACAACGAAGGAACAGGAATCGGCGGTGGCAAACAATAGTCGAAGAACAGGGATGAACAGGACTATAGCAGGATTTTTTTTGGAAATTTGGTAGAGTAAAAAGTGAACTCAGATTTGATTTTAAGTGAGTTAAAAAAACTCTAGGGGATTGGGGCCCTATTTATAGGCAGCCCAATAAATTAGGACAAACCCAATATATCCTTAGGATTTTTTATAGACGTAGAAATAAACTGGAAAAGACTAAAATGACATTAGGTTTTTTACAAACTCGACTAACACAAACTGTGGGTCTAAAAGGCAAAATAATATAATCCTATCTACAGATAGCTTGTCCTGACGTGGAGTTTTCGTAGCAGCTATGGCTTCTCTTTAGAACGGTCGGATCTCTAATCGACGGTCTGGATTGGTGCGCCGGTTTTGTGCCAAAACCGACAAAGCATTCGTTGTCTTTGCACCGGGTACTTGGATTATCTGAGCTTTTACACCATTCTGCAATTGCAATCTTAATCCGACAGAAACTAATGAAAAATAGATTTGATGTTGGATATTTACTACCAGAGAATAGATCAGTAGCATCATCAAAGACCTTCAAGCATGCAGATATTTTAGTTGCCATAACCCAATCATTACTTGTGGGAGCACATTTCTCATATTTCTTTCCCTGACGAAGAAAAATCCTATCAAAAGCATCTTTAAAATAAATTGCACTGGTCAACATGTAATATGTAGAATTCCATCTTGTAGGAACATCCAAACTAAGTTCTCCATCTATCTTTAAGTTACATTCTTTAGCACACTTCTTAAACTCATCATATTGCAATGGAGAATTCTTCACAATTGTAACTGTTCTTCTAATATTTGCAATAGTTGCAGCAATTGTTTTCAAACCATCTTGGGCAACTAGGTTCAGAATGTGATTGAAACATCTCACATGAAAAAATAGGCCATCACAAATTAATGGAGATTTTTGCTTATTTAATTTCAGAACTAATCCTTCAACACATTTATCATTGGATGTAGCATTGTCCAAAGTAAGAGCAAATAGTTTCCGATCAAGATTCCATTCTACTATGCAGTCATAAAATGCTAAGCATAAATTCTTTCCTGAATGATGTCCTTCTACATTCATGAACTTGATAATCCTCTTTTGCATATTCCAACTATCATCTATCCAATGAACAGTGATACACATGTAGCCTTTGGTTTGATTAGAGGTCCACATGTCCATGGTTGCACTAAAGCGACATTTGACTGTTTAGAAGTACTCATATAATTTGGCCTTTTCTTCATCATATATTTTCAATATATCTTCTTCACAGTACGACGACTTTTAATTGGAAAAGTAGGACGCATAGACTTTACCCAATCAGTGAAGTAACAATGATCAACAATACTAAAGGGATACTCATGCATGATAATTGCAAGATAAAATTTCTTCAAACTAAGAGCCTCATCATACTTATAGGTCTCAACTGATGCAATGGAGTTGTCTTCACTCTTTTCTAATTTCAATTTTTGTTGCCCACTCAAGATATGGTGCTTATTTTCTAAGTGACTTCTAAAAACCGATGTGCCTCGTTTGCTCTCACGCCGACCTTTATAAGTGCATCCAATACTCTTACAACTAGCCCATTTTTCTACTATGTCATTGCCATCTTTATCTTTCACAGGAAGGTCATACCTGTTGTAGTGATCCCAAACATCAGATGTGAGCTTCTTAGATCTCTTCGAAGGAGGATTCTTATCGGTATTATCATCCGTCAAATCAACACTTGGAATAGTAGCTACAACATTTGATGTTGGAGGAGCACTTGCAAGGGCAGGATCAACTGAAATTGGCACAGCCGGAGATGTCGCACTTACACTTGCACTACTACTTACATTGTTTTCCATGCTAGTATATCTGTTTCCGGCGGAAAGCGTCGTTCCGTTTCCGGTTCCGTTTACGCATAAAAAATTCCGTATCCGTTTCCGTTCTGTAAAATTCTGTTTCCGTTTCCGCGTAAGCCTCTCCGTATCCGTTTTTTGTCGGAACGGACGGAAACTTTCCGCTCCGTTTTCATCCCTAGCTGCGCCACTTCACCCGTGCGTTGAGCACACCGCTCCGAACCACCAACCGCACTAGACCGCCTGATGAGTGTTGTTCCTCTACGCACCAAGAAGAGCTGAAGGCGGCCGGCGGTGGTTCTCCAAAGAAACCAACAAAAACCGGTGGTGCAGACCAGAGGCGGATAAAACAACGAAGGAACAGGAATCGGCGGTGGCAAACAATAGTCGAAGAACAGGGATGAACAGGACTATAGCAGGATTTTTTTTGGAAATTTGGTAGAGTAAAAAGTGAACTCAGATTTGATTTTAAGTGAGTTAAAAAACTCTAGGGGATTGGGGCCCTATTTATAGGCAGCCCAATAAATTAGGACAAACCCAATATATCCTTAGGATTTATTATAGACGTAGAAATAAACTGGAAAAGACTAAAATGCCATTAGGTTTTTTACAAACTCGACTAACACAGACTGTGGGTCTAAAAGGCAAAATAATATAATCCTATCTACAGATAGCTTGTCCTGACGTGGAGTTTTCGTAGCAGCTATGGCTTCTCTTTAGAACGGTCGGATCTCTAATCGACGGTCTGGATTGGTGCGCCGGTTTTGTGCCAAAACCGACAAAGCATTCGTTGTCTTTGCACCGGGTACTTGGATTGGGCAGGCTCGATTCTGCGGCTCCCTTAACCTGACAATCACTCGCCACCCATTTACCTAAGTCAAACCTGGTCAAACAGACCAATGGATCCCATACCGTTCCTGGCCATGTACCCGGATTGGGTCAGCCCGACTCCACGGCCCCTCTGCCCCGACAGTAGCTCACCGCCCGTGTACCTGAGTCACACGCGGGCCAAGACACGACATGTCTCTTCTCCTCATCTCTCTCTATTGACTTTCATTGACAATCACTCATCACGTCTAGAGCCATGAGGCCCATGATCTTCAACATGGCTCCTCAAAGGGGTGGTCGAAGCCTTCGGTGGTGCGAAGGGGGGCTTCGATGTTGCGAAGGCGAACGGAGGGAGCCTTCGGCGTGCGGAGCGGAGGGGCAACCAGGAGCCCTTCAGCACACCTAGGCGGTCGGACCGGTAGGCGAAGGGGGGATGACCGAGGCCGGCTGCTCATGGGTGGTCTGACTGGCCTTTTGATGCCAGTTAGTTCGGTCTATGCTAGCATGGCCCAATCAGACCGATGAGTATTGGTTGGTCGGACTGACAGAAAGCCAGCGATGATTCCGGCTCACCGTCGGGTGCTCCGATGATGAGGTCTCGGTGCAGGACTTCTTGGCGGCGTAGATGAATGTGTAGGCTCTGCAAAATGCCAAGAAATTCGAAGCAATTCGATCTAGAGACCGAATTACCAATAAAAACTGATAAAAATCCATTACGGGGATTAAATAGACAATTCACACAAGAACCGACAACGATTACCGCGATTACGACGTGATGGATGGATGGTTTACATTGAAAACCAACAAAGATGGACGTGATGTAGATACTCCTAGGGCAAGGAAATGTAAAGGGTAAAAAAGAAGGATTCAAGGGAATATTAGATTGGATCTATTAGGGTTGGCGAGAGTCCCTTTTAATTAGTCTTGCCCCTATATATATAGGGGGTGGTCTTGTTGTTCCTGGGCTTAACTCCTACTCTAATTTGATTAGGAGACGAGTCCAACTCGTTACAAATCAATTAGGGATAAAATCATCCAAATCCAATTAATATATCTCGGACTCAGGTTGGGCCAGTATGACCGGACCTACATGGCCGGTTGGACTGGCCTATGCCAGGAGGCATATTTTCAGCCCAAAATTACCAATTTCTTCATTTTGACAATTTGGACCATTAATGCCATTTTTTGTAATCAACACTTTCTTCTGTGTGAAGCCTAGTGCAAGTCACTAGTGCGGAGCCCTATTTTGAAGTACTCTAAGGGGTGCACTATGTAGCAAAGTGGCTTTCGCGCGGAGCCTTTTTGAAGCACCTTTGAGTGCGGCAATATTTCTTGTGAAGCCTAGCTACAAGTGCATGTTCTGTGTGTCTAGGTTGTGAGCGAAGTCTTCTAGACTTTGAATTATATACTAGTGTGAAGTCCTAGTTCGAAGTGTTTCAATACCTTCGAACTAGACCACTTGAAGGTTGTATTCGGAGGGTGCTTTTTAGAAGAAATTTTTAGCTTCCATTCACCCCCTCCCTGGTCGCATATTTTGGTCCTATAGTGGAGATGACTAGGACGATGCTATATCTCCAACCAAATCTTCTTGTGCTCAATTTTGAATCTGACTTCTTATGAGCTGCATTTTGGGAGGAAGCCCAAGGTTTCACACTTGAGAATGTTGGGTTTCTGGTGCTTCATTCTAAAGAATGATAATCTTGACAAGTTTGAGTCATACTCTTCGGATGGCATTTTCCTAGGGTATTCTCGTCATGATCACTCATATAGGGTTTTTAATCTTAATATTAACACTATCATAGAGTCGTGTTATGTGACTTTTGATGAGACAACCCTGTGTGTTATCTCTCATAAAACTTTAACCCTGTTAGCCAAGAAATCATGCGCGCAATAGGATCATGGATCATTACCTTCTAATGCGAGACACGCTAGTGTAGCAGAAGAAGATATTGGGGAAACACGTCCTCGCTAGGTTCCACTCTGGTCGATCCATTCCTCAGCGATCAAGGCGATGTTGATGGCGTAACTCATGATCTCCTTGCGGTGAAGATGATGAGCACCACTATTCGAGTAGTGCCTCCATGGTATCCACATGTCTAGGGATGGGATCACCTCGCACCGGTGTGCTAGCACTGTTTGAGAGATCCAAGAGAGCGATCATAGTGATTAAGATCAGAGGGAGAGAGAGGAGAGGTGATTGCTAGGGTTCAAAACTAGGAGTAACCTGACGTCCGAGAGCGCAGATGTATAGCTTTGAATATCATGAATTCAATCATCTCCTTCTAACAGTAATAAGGGAGTATTTATTGACACAACTCGTATAGGGTAATACATAATTTCCCCTACTTTCAATCTACTATAACAGTAATACATAGGGGTAATAACAATAAAAAATCTCATGTGATACTATAAAGTACATGTTAGGTTAGAGGGGAGTAGGGCCCTTAGTTTTGGGCCGGGCCCCTGCCCCCGAAGCGGTTTCAAGGCTTTGAAGTGGTACTACAGAAAGATAATCTGAAGGTATTGACGTTGAAGGGGGCCTCAACACCAGAGGCCGGAGCCTATGCTCGTTGAAGGGTGCTTCTGGCTCCTAATCAATCTTGTAACTATTATTGAGTACGACGAGAATCAATTCCCTCAACAAATAAATATATCAATTTATCGATAGATGAATGTTAAAAATTCTAAATTGATTTTTTTCTGGAATCGAACTGAAAACAATATAAAAATTAACAATCCTATGGTCTAGTCTGGGTTTCGAATTTCAAATGTAGATATCCAAATGGAACCAATTGCAAGATGTACCTTTAGAGGCAGGCAATTGGTTTTTCGATTTGTTTTGTAATAAATTTGTTTTTTTTTCAAAAATAGTAACCAAATAATGATATAAAATTACAAAATTCAAAAAATATTTCGGTTCAATTTATTCAGTTTTGGGTTTTAACTGAATATGTATGCTATGCCAAATGTTTTAAACCATCATTTGTTAAGCTAGTGATGACGGCAAAATTTGGATATGGAGGAGACGATAAAGATGAAGATAGATACAAAAGCCAGAATCGATTACGATCATAGTGAACGGTAAGTCTTGGCACATGGCCACCATTGTTCAGTCAAGGTTAACATCAGCGGGACTAGGCACCTGGAGCTAGGCTGCATCGCTTTGACCTCCGACGAAGGGGTAAGTCCCACCACCCGGACGATTGTATCGACTAGATTGGTGTTGCTCAAGGCTGCATCGCTTCAATATCTTGTGGAACACTTGTTCAGTTAGTATAATCGTTGGTCAAAGATGGTCAAGAAGTATGTCGTATGGTCAATGAAAGTCAAGAAGAGTCTGGTCAAAGAAGTATGTCCGTTACAACATTGCTAGACATGAAGGAGCCAATAATAAGAAGGTGAAGATTATCTAGAATCGGTTAGGATAATATACTTGGATGGTAGGTCTCTAGAATATAAATATGTACCCCTTAGCTAGGTTAAAAACACATGTCTATCAAACAACTACTCGGCGCATTGCCACCCTTGGTTTTTCAAGGTTAGTCCCGGTGGGATTCGACACTCGGAGCTGGGCTGCATCGTTTCAATCTCCGGTGAAGAGGTGAGTCTTGCCACCCCCGACGACCATATCGACTAGGTTAGTATCCTCACGGCTACATCAAATTGATCTCTTGAGGTGAATGTCGAAAAAGTACGGTCGCCGATTTATCTCGGTGTATTAGCTAGCTCTAAGGCTTCATCAGATTGATCTCTTAGATATATGTGATATGGGTATGGTAGTTTGAGGCTTCATCGGTTAGGTCTGACATCTCTTGCTATTGTATGTTTTCATGTTGTATACCGTTCATCTAAATAAACCATGCCCGGTACTTTGATATATTATTAAGATCATCGTGATTAGCTATTGTCTTAGTTAGGTCCGATCTAGTTATTGTGATGATTTTCATGATATAGACATGTTATCTGGCACATTTTATTTATTTATGTCGGAGTACAAGCCAACGGGTTATTTTCAATTCAATGTCATATCTTATTCACCATCGAAAAGCACTCATCGGCCGAAATGTGTAAACTTCCTATCTCATCGGCCGATGGCACACTCGCTCGATTGCTTCACCCATGGTCATCGGCCCTGTGGCCAATCGACGTAATAGTCCACGATTATCCTATCCTCATTGCAGTCATCGGCTCGACAGCCGATAGGCTATGATACTAATTATCTTTTCATGTTTTCCTTATTAGTTGCAGGGTCAAACTGATTGGCACGCCTTGAACCATTTTTTCTAAGAATGTAGGACTTGCACTAGAGTTAAGCAGATCTCTCAGGCCACGCGTGTGTGAAAGTGTGACCAAAAAAATGCACCAACACGCTTTTTGGCACGCTAGTGAGACGACACTTCAGCAATTCAACCATGGCGGGTGAACTCAACGACGACAATATCATTCCCATCACCCTAGAGACCTTGACTAAGGAACAAAGGGTAGAGATATGGAAATATGTTGATGCTTTCCAGGAGATGTGCCTACAAGCCTACACAATGACTCGAGCAGGTCTCATCTCAAGGGATCTGTTACTAAGACCAGCGACAGCCATGGAGATCAGTCAACTGATAGAAATCCCTCATGTCGGTTTCTAGGAGATCATAGACAACGTGCTTCACCACGTGCTCATAAATCAATCTGGAACATTTGTCAACACCCTCCATGGACTGATCAAGAAGACTATTGATGGCACTATAGCCCACGAGCCACCACAAGGTCCGACGTATTTCCCCGACACTTAGACCAAAATGCTATAGAATTTGTAGCACACTCAGCCGGCTCCATAGCCACAAGGGACGATGAGGCTAGAAAAACTAACCTTCTCGGTCAGCCATGAGAGAAATAGGGTGACCCAACCACTCGGTTGTATGTGTAAACTACAGAATCCATAGCACACTCGGCCAGCGCCACAACCACCAGGGCCAATGAAGCAAGAACTACCGAACATCTCGTTCGGTACCCAAAGAAGCACGACGGCCTAGACACCAACTCTTGCGCCTCAGTAGATAGGGAGACAGGACCCTTCACAAGGTGTGTATGGCCTCGAGAGGGGCATGCTGGTGCCTCAACCTGTGACTGACACAAAGGGACCAATGGGGGAAAAGTGTTTCGAACTACGTATGGTTTCGCAAGGAACGTGATGCCCAATCTCGTGTAGCCAATGGGGGAACTCGTTGGTATCCTTCCAGGGTACCACCAGACCGCATATTATGTGGCGCAACCATACGCTAGTGAAGAGCAATACATATACAGTGTCGCTCGGTTGGACTAGCACCCACAGGTCCCGGTGTCTTACCAGTACCCCGTGTTGAGCCAACAAGAGGAGGATTGGGTGAATCGGGTCACTGAAGTCATTCAGGACCAATTTGGGCTTAAACCCAAAGATTAGATGTACATGTATCGATGACCCTACTCAGAGTGATTCGATAGGGTGCCATTGCTGAACTGATACAAACTACCCAACTTCACCAAGTTTTCAGGGCAAGACTCGGTCTCCATAATCAAGCATATCAGCCGCTTCCATGCCTAGTGTGGAGAGGAATCGGACGATGAGGCACTCACTGTCGGGATCAGCCTTTGCATGGTTCTCGTATCTGCCAGTGAATTCTATCAGAGGATAGGCAGATTTATAAAAGAGGTTCCACAAATATTCCTTCACCGGCATGTATGAGATGAAGCTCATCGACTTGACGGCAGTATGATAGAAGATGGATGAGTCAGTAAAGGATTACATTCAGAGGTTTCAGGACGTGTGTAGTTGGTTCTACAGTTTGAGCCTCAGCAATACCCAATTGGTACCGAGGGTATCGGCACATGAGAGTTGATTCCATGAAGCGAGAAGGGAGAAGTATCAAAAGAAGATCACATACGCCTAAGAATACCTTTTGGATTCCGACGAAGATAGTGAGTATGATGCAGAAGTCGGGTTAGCCGAATGGTCCAGAAAAAAGAAGACGGCTGCATGTCCTTGGGTGAAGGCATCTGGAGAAGAGGAGAAATACGACTTTGGCATCACTAAAGCTGACAGGATATTCGACCTACCGCTCAAGGAGAAAAAAATTCAGTTGTTGCCTAACCATGTGATACCTCCTGTTGATGAGCTGAAGAAGGGGAAATACTGCAAGTAACACAACTCTCCATCGCACCACACTAACGAATGCAAGGTACTCAGGCAACATATTCAATTGGCCGTAGAGTAGGGTCGAATCAAGTTCGATGACAAAAAGAAGATGATGAATATCGAGGGACACCCTTCTCTAGTCAATATGGTGCATGCACGCCATCCTAATGATTGGCGTACAGAAAGTGACAGGCGTATTTGCAAGGATCGAGTCACTTCATCAAATCTGATCAACAAGTATAAAATAAAAACAAGGGAAGAGGTAGATTATGGAGATGACCGAGACCACCTGTCATTTAACCCCCACTGGAATTGTGAATTTTTCAAGTTTTCCTGGAATAAAGGAATGTGTTTGCCATCCATGGATGATTGTCTTGAATGTAGTAACAATAGAGGTAGAAGGGAGAGTGATCGGAGATCTCACGGTGACAGAATGAGATGACATGATCGGGTGACAAGGTTAAGCATCCATTAGAGGCTTTCACTGGGGAGGCCATCGTTACATGAAAGGCTTGGTCCCATCAATGCTGAAAGGGATGGCCAATTGGTCAATGACAAGGTGATAGAAAGAAATCCACAATGGTGCACAAGCGGGATTTTTACGAAGAACCGGAAAAGAAGGGTGCACCAGCTGCGACAGAAAAAGCTTAAGGTACCATATCGTGGAGACAAGACTGATCGGCCCAAGGAAGTCAAGAAGGAATGGCGAGTTAAAGGGAAGGTTGATTAGGACGATAAGAAAGATGTAGGGGTGAACATGGTATTCTTTCTCCCTATAGAATATCAGGCTGCACCTGATAGCGACGATGAATAGGCCGAGGAAATAGCCCAACAGGTGCTAATGCCCTAGGCAATGGTATTCGACAAGCCAGAAAACCCCGGGCATCGGCACCTGAAGCCTCTTTATATTAAGGAACTAGTCAACGGAAGTCGATGGCCAAAATGATGATAGTTTGAGGGGCAGCCATCAATGTAATGTCGTATGCTACCTTCTAGAAGTTGGGAAAAGGGCTAGAGGACCTGATCAAGACCAATATGGTACTGAAGGAAAGTGGCGGTAACTCAACAGAGACGATGGGGGTACTAAATGCAGAACTAATGGTTGGTAGCAAGACAGCGCCGACCACATTTTTCGTCATCGAAGCTAAAGGATCCTATAGCTTACTGTTGGGGCATGATTGGTCCATGCCAATTTTTGCATCTCATCCACAATGCATCAAATCCTAGCACAGTGGGTTAGCGACAAGGTAGAAATTATCCCTACCGACAAATCGGTCAATGTAGTAGTAGCTAATTTGTCGGTGTGGGAGATGGAAGGAGTTGACTACCTATCAGGCATAGCATGGGACGGTGACATTCTCGAGGTTTCAAACAATGGAGTCAATCCAATCATCAATGAACAGCCCAAACTTACACTTTAAAGGTACAATTGACAAGATGGAGGGTAAACTCGGTCAAGGCTTTGCTGCAACCAATGAACTACAGGAGGTAGACATCGGGCCTAGCAACCGACCGAGACCAACCTTTGTAAGTGCTCAACTCCCTGATAAAATAAAAAATGAATTAATTGTATTGTTATGAGAATATCAGGACTGCTTTGCATGGGAATATCATGAGATGCCAGGTTTGAACCGGTTGACCGTAGAGCATCAGCTTCCAATGAAACAGGGATATCGGCCCTTCAAGCAGCCACCTCTGCGATTCAAGGTGGAAATATATCCACACATCAAGTCTGAGGTAACTAGATTATATGATGCAGGGATCATAAGACAGTGCCGATTTGCAAAGTGGGTATCGAATATCGTAACCGTATGGAAGAAGAGTGGGAAGCTTAGAATATGCGTCGACATCAAAGATCTAAACAAAGCGTCCCCTAAAGATGAATACTCGATGCCAATTGTAGACTTGTTACTAGATGCCACATCGGGTCATAAGATTGTCAGTTTCATTGATGGGAATGCATGGTATAATCAGAATTTCATTGCTAACGAAGACATCCACAAGACAACTTTCTGGTGTCCAGCGCCATCGTGCTCTATGAGTGGGTGGTGATGACCTTAGGCTTGAAAAATGCCAGAGCAACTTACCAAAGAGCCATGAACTACATCTTCCATGATCTAATCAGCCTATTAGTGGAGATATATATAGACGACATCGTAGTAAAATCAAGAAGTACTCAAGACCACGTGGACGATCTACGTCGAGTTCTCAAGAGGGCCAGGAAATATGGATTGAAGATGAACCCAGAGAAGTGCGCTTTTGGAGTATCGATGGGTAAGTTTTTAGGCTTTATCGTGCATGAGAGAGGAATCGAGATAAGCCAGCATAGCATTGAGGCGATCAAGAATACTCAGTCCTCGACCAATAAGACCACGTTGCAGTCACTAATCAGGAAGATAAATTTTCTGAGGAGATTCATATCTGACTTATCAAGAAGAATAGAGCCATTCACTCCATTATTGAAATTAAAGCCTCATTAGGAATTTGCATGGGGAGAAAGGCAACAGAAGGCATTCGACAAGATCAAGGAGTACTTGAGCTCACCTCCCGTGCTAATGCCATTGAAAAGGGAATACCATTCAGATTATACCTATCGGCCGATGACAAAGCCATTGGATCGTTATTGGTGCACGAGGTCGACAAAAATGAAAGGGTGATCTTCTACCTCACTAGGAGGCTGTTAGATGCTTAAACCCGATACCTTGCAATGGAGAAGCTTTGTTTATGTTTATATTTTTTCTGCGCCAAGTTGAGGCATTATTTGTTGTCGGCAGAGTGTACCATCGTATGCAAGACTGATGTCATCAAGTACATGCTATCGACTATAGTATTAAAGGGAAGTACTGGAAAATGGGTACTCACTCTTACTGAGTTTGATCTTCGGTATTAATCAGCAAAGGCGATAAAGGGACAAGCAATAGCCGATTTCATAGTCCAGTACAGAGATAAGACGGTGACTTATGTCAAGCCAACACCATGGACTTTATTCTTTGATGGATCAGTGTGTCGGCACGGATGCGGCATATGATTGGTGAGCATCTCCCCTTGGGGGCAACATTTGAATTCACATACAAAATAAAGCCTTTCTCCATAAACAATTAAGCCAAGTATGAAGCAGTGTTGAAAGGATTGCAATTACTAGCAGAAAGTTAGTGCAGATGTGGTGAAAATATTGAGAGATTCTTTATTGGTCATGATATAGCTATTAGGTGAATACGAGTGAAAAGATGACGTACTGAAAGAGTATCATGATCGATGTCAAGAGATGATAGCAAGGTTCAAAAGCACTACCCTGACGCACATCCCGAGGGAACAGAACGCACATGCAAACGATCTGGCCCAGACAGCATTAAGATACAAGCCAATAACCAGGCCAATCGAGATGGAGATTGCAGAAATAGAAGTTGATGATTGGAAATATGCTATTGTCACTTATCTAAAAAATCCTTCAGCACTGGCACCAAGAAAGCTTAGGTATCGGGCCACGAAGTATGTGCTGCTCGATGAAGATTTGTATTATTGGATGATGGAAGAAGCCAACGTGGTGATGTGTGAAGTTCATGACAGCATATGCAAGACACACCAGTCGGCCCAAAAATGAAGTGGTTACTCTGGAGGGTAGATTACTTTTGGTCGACCATGGTAGAAAATTGCATAAAGTATTATGAAGGGTGTCAGGATTGTCAAAAGTTTGGAGCTATTCAAAGAACACCTGCATCAGCAATGAATCCAATAATTAAGCCTTGGCCCTTCAAAGGATGGGGCATTGATATGATCGGCTAGATTTACCCGACATTGAGCAAAGGGCATAAGTTCATACTGGAAGCCATCGATTACTTCATGAAATGGGTTGAAGTCGTTCCACTCAGAAAGGTAACTTATTCCGACATCATCGAGTTCATCAAGGAGCACATAGTATACTAGTTCAGGATCCCTCAAACCATCACCACATATCAATGGTCAATCTTTGTATCCGAGGAGTTCCAGCAATTTGTAGCCGGTATGGAATCAATATCTTAAATTCGTCACCATATTATGCGTAGGCCAATGGGCAAGCTGAAGCATCCAATAAGAGTTTAGTCAAGTTGATAAAGTGAAAGATTAATGAACAATCGAAGTGTTGGCATCGGTCCCTATAAGAAGCACTTTGGCCATAACGGATGGCACGTCATGGGTCCACGCAAGTGCCGCCATATCAATTAGTCTATGGCCATGAAGCAGTACTACCTTGGGAAAATAACATCGGCTCGAGAAGGATAATACTATAGGATTAGCTCACGACCGATGATTACTATAATCTAGTGACAGATGGCCTAGATGACTTAGTGTAGAACTGATTGAGAGCCTTGGAGAAGATTGAAGAGAACAAAGCAAGGGTAGCTAGGCATTACAATAAGAAGGTAGTACCCAAGTCATTTGAAGAAGAGAGCTTGTGTGGAAACTTATCTTGCCGATTGGATCTAAAGATAATTGGTTCAGTAAGTGGTAACCTAATTGGGAAGGACCCTTTCAAGTACATCGAGTTGTTCCTGGTGATGCATGTCTACTTGAAATCTTAGAAGGAGAAGTGTTCAGGAAGGCACTAAAAACTACTATCGGTGCAACGCCACCCTTGTTCAATCAAGGTTAACCTCAGCGGGACTAGGCACCTAGAGCTAGGGTGCATCGCTTCTACCTCCGACGAAGGGGTATGTCCCGCCACTCCGATGATTGTATCGACTAGATCGGTATTGCTCAAGGATGCATCGTTTCGATCTCTTGTGGCACATTGGTTTGATCAGTATAATCATTGGTTTTATCTTGATATATATCAGTTGTGTCATCTAAGGCTACATTGTTATGATCTCTTAGATTGATTTAGATTAGATATAGTATTTTGAAACTCTTGATCTACTGTATCTGGTTTATTATGGTGCATCATTCATCTGAATAAAGTGTGCCCGAGGTGTTGAAATACTATGAGTTATTCATGATTTAGCAACTGTCTTGGTTAAGTCTGATCTTGTTATTATGATAATTTGATAATATAGATGTACATTCTAGTTGTTGACGCCAAGATTTGGTAAAGACCAAACCCACTAAAGATGTCGTACGGTCAACAGAAGTCAAAGAGGTACGGTCAAGGAAAGTCAAAGAAGCCTGTCCATGACGTATGCAGGATTGGATATGAAGAGCCGATGGAGATAATAGCGGAAAGAACATGAAGATTATCTAGAATCAGTTAAGATAGAGTGCTTGGACGACAAGTCTTCGGACTATAAATATGTACCCCTAGTTAGGTTAGAAAGACACAACTCTATCAAAAAACTACTCGGAGCATCGCCACCCTTGGCTTCCAAGGTTATCCCGGCGGGATTCAGCAATCGGAGCTGGGATGCATTGTTTCGATCTCCAGCGAAGAGGTGAGTCCCACCACCCCCGACATCCGTATCAACTAGGTCAGTATCCTCACTGCTGCATCGGTTTGATCTCTTGAGGTGAACGTCGAAATAGTATGGTCACCGGTTCTCGGTGTATTAGCTAGGTCTAAGGCTGCATCAGATTGATCTCTTAGATTGATGTGATCTAGGTGTGCTAGTTTGAGGCTTCATCGATTAAGTCTGACATATCTTGCCCAATACTTTAATATATTATTAAGATCATCGTGATTAGCTACTTGTTGGCGCAAATGTTACGCCAACAGGTTCTCTGAAATCAAGAACGGACAAACAGGGAGTTCGTGTTTTAGGACTACTTTGGGCCTCCGTAATGGATAATAGCTCAAGTGGTCCGATTGTGTGTAGATGAATAACTTGTTCTGGATCCCCCTTTACAAGGTACAATGGGGGGTATTTATAGGGGGAAAAGCATAAGGAAAAGACCTATTTACCCCTAGATTACAACCGACATAGTGGAAACTATTCGGTACTATAAACAAGGTTATACATGGTAAAGTACTGCAAGGTAGATGGATAAGCTGGACATCCAATCAATCATGTCCTAAGGCTTCGAGGCCTCCATCTTCCCTTCGGGGGGCTCTCCGGAGCTTCGCACCGTTACACCCTTTGGCGTGGCGACGCATGCTTCGAACAACAGTTCACCAGCTTCGGAGTCCTCATCATCCTTTGAAGGATTAATCTTTAAGTCCTAGAAATGGAGTAATTTCCCCCAACAGTAGCCCCTCGAATACGCCTCTCTGTAGCTGACCTGTTTAGAAAGAAGGCAGTATACGGAAGGAACATTTCTATTTTCTGAGGCTTAAAGAGGTTTTGGGCATGTTGTGGCTTAGCCGAGTACTTCGAGTCCAGCGTGTTCGAACCCCCCCCTTTGGGTGCTTGATGCAGTAGGAACGTACGTTGGGAAGAGAACGGTCTCGGAGTGCGAACGTCGTGGAGCGCCGTTAAATGTAGTCGTTACAGCACAAGTAGCCGTTACACTCTGCAAAAAAGGTAACGGTCGATTTTTACAGCGGTTGTACGCCGTTCCAATTACCGGACCCACTTGTCGGTGATGGAAATCGAACCTGCAGTGTGAAACCAATCGAAGAGTAGTACTGGACACACGGTTATAAAAGGGAAAGACAGGAGTTAACCGAAATTTTTTACCGCATTCATCACCTGCGATTCACCTTTCCCCCAATCTTCCAAATTCTTGAGCACTCGAGCGAGATGGCGAGAACTAGCCACACTACTCCGGCAGCGGCCAACACTCTGGCGCAGAGGCAGACGTGGACTGCATCGGCAGCAGCAGCAATGGCGGGGACTCCGAGCGGTGCCTGGCCCAAGAATCCTCGGGCACTCCGTCCGCCCTCCAAGAAGAAGATTGCCCAGAGCTTCATCATTGGCCAATCCGCGAGCACCGCCGAATCCATAGAAGAAGCCGTAGATGGAAAGCTGGGCACTGGGCTGAGGACTCGGGTCCCCGGCTCGGAATCAACCCCAAGGCCTCGAAGCGGAGAAGTGGTGGTCTTCGAAGCGTTCTTCGAAGCAGGCTTGGGGCTGCCGGCAGTGGACTTCTTGGCGGAGGTACTGGACTTGTTCCACATAACTCTGCCTCAGCTGTCCCCCAATGCTATCGCCCACTTAGCCATCTTCGAATGGGCGCTCCAGGCAGATGGGTGCGAAGGACGCTCCGAGATCTTCGCCACGACCCACGAAGCCATATGCCAACCGAAGCCACAAGACGGGCCAGGGGACTCCAAGGTGACGATAGCCTTCGGCATCGTCAATTTCCAACTTCGGAGGGAGCATGCCCTCCACTTCCCTGCAAAAGCTATAAACGATAGGTGGTACACAAACTGGATACTTCGGTGGTTTTATGCCGAAGTCGGAGAGGACTCCCCCCTCGCTGGTCCTCTCCAGGAGATCTGGTTTCGGAAGGAGGCAAACATCTCTCCGAACCCTAGCCTGCTCTCGACGAGGCTAGGGATGCTCACTTCGGTGGCTCATCGCATGAGCATGCGCGACCTGGCCGAGGAGTTCATCGCCCTTTGGATCCCTCCCCTCGGAGCCAACTGGCCGATCGTGTTCCCACAGGCCTCAGAGGGGGACCTCCGAAACTTAGGTAAACTTTACTCCCTGCAGCATCGTATTAGATGAAGAAATCAATTGTACTCATACTTTCATACCTTTTTCTTTCAGCGGCGCCTCTGGCATTGGCTCCGGAGGACATAGTTCGGGCCACCGAACGAGTTCTCGGAGCCCCTTCGGTGGCCGAGAGGCAAAGAAGGTTAGAGCTGGTGGGGAGCTGGGAGCGATCCAACAGAGTGTGGCGAGCTCTCGGAATGAAGCCCCCGAATCTTCCCGACTTCGCCCCGACTGGAGCGGTTATTCGTAAAAGGAAAGCCGCTGCCAAGCCCTCCAAGAAGGCCGGCAAGCAGCCGCTCCGGAAGAAGAAGATAGCGAAGCACCCTTCGCAGATGGCGCCTGCCTCATCTGCTTCGTCGCCAGGCGCGCAAAGCTCAGCCTCCGAAGAGGCAAAGGACTTCGACGGCTAGACAGCGGCGGTCTTCGAAGCCTACCTCCTAGACGACGAAGACATAGGGGAGGTCCCCCCTAGCGCCTCCGTCAGGGAGGTAGCAAGTGTGACTCCAACTGTTCCCCCTGCGCCCGTCGTCGTGCAAGTGGAGTCAGACTCCCCTACTCCCAACTTGCCTGCACCCGAGGCGGTCCCGGCGGAGATCGTGGCTCCGACTGGAAATGTTGAGGGCAGGACCTCGGGGGATGACTTCGCCGACATCCTTCAGATGTACGAGGTCTTGGAGGATCCAGCAATCCTTCCCCACGAAGTTCCCGGAGGTTATTTCCGAAGCTCCCCCTTTTTTAACTAATACCTGCTTGCTATCTGTGAAAACATGCTTATTAATTTTGTTATCGAAATAGGTACCTCTTCGGGTGTTGATGCTTTGGTGGCGTCCGAAGTCCCTGCGTCTTCGGAGGCTTCTATTCAAGCGGACCCTCCCACGCATCTGGAGGCCCCGAACTTGGCGGCGGAGAATTTGTCTTTCGGGGCGGACGACGGGCTTGCCGGGACAGAGTTGGCGACGGAGGTCACTCCTGCAGTGGCAGCCTCGACCACCGAGGTTGCCTCCGCCGCTGCGGTTCTGGCCGAAGGGGTGACTGCCGATGGCCGGAGTACTCCTGCTTCACCCTCCTTCGTACCGGGGAGGGGCAAGAGTATTTCTAGCCTCGGTCTTCTTCCTGGCCAGGCCGCGACGTTCGTTGTCAATTCGGAGGACGAGGCCGCAGCGGACGATGCTCAAGCTCTGTCTTGGCTTCCTCTGCTGGCTCCGTTCCTGGAGCACCGGAGTGGCCTCCGGAAACTCATGGAGCCCCTGGCTGAGAGAAGCTAGGATATCGCCAATTCGGAGTTGATCTCCGTCTTGAGCGGGGCCAGGGCTTCGTCACTCAACACGGCCCTCGAAAGGGCTGCCCTTCAGGTATGAAAAGACACCATAGCTACTTCGCATTAGTGATCATAAATACTTCAGTACTTACTTTGTTCTTTTTGCAGCAATTTGTCCTTGCTAGAGCGGCAGCGACTTCCAACGAGGTCGAAGTTAATCGACTTAAACGGAAGGTCACTACCCTCCATACGGCCCTTAACGACTCCATCGGGAGATCCCTCAGGCTGGAGGAAGAAGTCCTGGAGGAACGGAGGGCTAGGGCGGCGTCTGACGAAGCCCTTGATGCCCTTCGCTCGTCTGCCCAAGAGGTCGAGGCCGAGCACGTCGTCCTTCGAACGGAGGTTGACAGACTCCGCCAGGAGGCTGCTACCTCGAGTGCGCAGCTGGTGGAGCTCCAGGGGGCTCTTAGCCAGGCGATGGCCCTCAAGAGTTCTTTAATGCTCCGGGTGGCCGAAGTGGGTGCGACTGCTGCAGGCCTGGAAGCAGCGGAGAAGAAGAACTCTAGTACTGCGGATCGTACCTTGGAAGCCTTTCAGGGTACGCTGGAGTACTTCGGCACCATGTGCCCTTCGTCTTCTGCTGCGACCCACGAGCCCCTTGACCGGAAGCTGACGAGGATCCAGGTCGCTTCGTCGTTGATGAAGAACTCCGGTATTCGGTACGGAGAGATCTCCGGACAGTGTGCTGGTATCGGGGTTCTTCGTCATCTTGAATCTTTTCGAATCCCCCTTGGCTCAGTCGGGGGTTCGCTTCCTGGAGGCTTCGCGGACGACGACTTGCTGCGGCCATCTTCGGAGGTGGCTTCGGCCTAGGAAGCCTTCTGGTCGACCTGGAAGACGGACCATAAGGTCGCAGCTAAGGCCTGGATTGACGAGGCCCGTTGGCAGAAGCAAGCGAAACGAAGCCACCACTTCCTGCTTCGCCAGCCCCTTCGGTTCCTGCTCCACCGACCGACCAGCAGGTCTAGCCGCATAGGGTTGCTATGTATATGAAGCCTTGTAAAACTTGTTTTTATTAATGAAAAAGTTATAAACGAGAACTTATCTTGGGTGTTCTGCTCTTTTTTAGGTTTTGTCATGCCCTTCGAGTCCTGACTTCGAACTTCTGGAAATTACCGATGAGCTCCGAAAGGAGTGGGCAAACCTCGAGGGTTTGAGGCCTTACCGCCGCTCCCGCTTTTCTGTTCCTCGTGGAGACGGAGGAGAGATCACCCTTGAAGTTCGTCGGGACGTCTTAGCTTATATTAAAGAGGAAGAGAAGTCGGAGGGGTCTTCGTCCTCCGAACCTATTGACTGGTCTGACTCGGAGTACCGAGCCGAAGACCTTGCGGAAGCTGACTCCGAAAGGCTACTGACATGGGCCGAGCTTCAAGAGGAGCAGAAGAAACTGCGAGCCTCGAAGAAGAAGAGAAGCGCCCGAACTAAAAGGATAACTTCGGCGGCTTCGAGCTCCGAAGGGCAAAGTAGCCGTAGGGATAGCTCTAGAGGCCGAAAAGGTCTTCGATTTTACCTAGGCTTAGATACAAATTTCTCTTGATGTACAAGTATAATAACTTAATGTGGAATGCGTCGAAAGTATGCTGTGTGACTCCTATCCTCCGACCCCCCTTGTGGGTGGCGGAGCCTTTGCTATAGAGAAGGGTTCGCTAGGCACAATGAATGTCCGAACAACCGCATGCTTCGAATTTGTACTTGTCATTTGCATTTTTAGTTCGCTTCCGAAGACTAAAAATTTGTTCATTTTTTTTGAAGTCTTTAGACTTTTGTATGGATCCTAACAAGCCGGAGCCTGGAATCCATAAGGTGGCCACCTTCGGCTCTTTTACAGACACTTCGCACCCGGAGGCCTGAAGTCTGTTTTTCTTTTAAAGTCCTTAGACTCTTCTATGGATCCTGACAAGCCGGAGCCTGGAATCCATAGGTTGGCCACCTTCGGCTCTTTTATAGACACTTCGTACCCAGAGGCCGAAAGTCTGTTTTTCTTTTAAAGTCCTGAGACTCTTCTACGGATCCTGACAAGCCGGAGCCTGGAATCCATAGGTTGGCCACCTTCGGCTCTTTTACAGACACTTCGTACCCGGAGGCCGAAAGTCTGTTTTTCTTTTAAAGTCATTAGACTCTTCTACGGATCCTGACAAACCAGAGCCTGGAATCCATAGGTTGGCCACCTTCGGCTCTTTTACAGACACTTCGTACCCGGAGGCCGAAAGTCTGTTTTTCTTTTAAAGTCCTTAGACTCTTCTACGGATCCTGACAAGCCGGAGCCTGGAATCCATAGGTTGGCAACGGAGCCCTTGAACCAATGGTTCGAAGGCAGCTGCCTGGGTCTTGAGAAAAATGCTTGGCTCTACAAGCATCTCTGTCCTCCTAATGTGTCCATCAGGAGTAAGGGGTATTTGGAGAGCAAACAAAATTCGACCCTTATCTTTATTCATAGAAAGGAAAGTTTTTACAAATGATTACAAGGGGCCCCTAAGCAAAATAACGCTTAAGGTGCTCCGCATGCCATGCATGCTTCAACTCTTCTCCTTCTAAATTGGCTAATTTAAACGACCCGGGGCGTCCTGAGCGTAAGATAACATATGGTCCTTCCCATTTGTTTCCTAGCTTCCCCGGAGCTATTACACTTCGCAATACCAGATGACCCAGTTTTAACTCATTTAGCTTTACCTTCGGGTCATACCATGTCTTGGTGTGCTTATGGTACTTAGTTAGGTTGGCGACAGCTCGAAGCCTTGCTTCTTCTGATAAATCCAGCGAAGTGCTCCGGTCACTTTCGTCCCCAGGTTGTAGTACGCGAAGCGATCCACCTCTGAGCTCCGTAGGAGTCATTGCCTCATCTCCGAAGAGTAATCTAAACGGTGTGAACCCCGTTGACCTGGTTTGAGTGGTTCGAATGGACCATAAGATTTTGGGGAGCTCTTCGACCCACAGCCCCTTGGCCAATCCAACAATTCGGCGATTCAGTCCGGAAAGGATGTTCCCGTTGGCTCGCTCAATAGCTCCGTTGGACTGTGGATGTCGTACTGCTGCGAAGCACAACTTAATGCCCAGTTCTTCACAAAATGTTTGGAAGGTGTCAGCTTCGAACTGGGTTCCATTATCCACCATCAACTCTCTTGGAACTCCGAACCTGCATACGATATTCTGCCAGAAAAATCTTTGCACGTTCTTCGAGGTGATAGCTGTTAGTGGCTCCGCTTCAACCCATTTTGAGAAATATTCGATTGCCACCACCGCAAATTTCAAGCCGCCTTTTGCCACTGGGAAAGGGCCTATGAGGTCCATGCCCCATCTAGCCATTGGCCATACTGGGGCAATAACTTGAAGCTGAGCTGGCGGGCGATGGCTCCGTCTGCCCATCCACTGGCAGCCTTGGCATGTTCGAACTAGTTCTTCCGCATCTCTTACTATTGTTGGAAAATAAAACCCTTGCCGAAGCGTCTTGCCTGTTAGCGCTCGAGGGGCTAAATGACCTCCGCATAGTCCTTCGTGGATGTCTCGAAGTATGTCTTGACCTTCGGGTTGTGAGATGCATCGAAGTAGGGGTGAACACACTCCGGCCTTGTATAGCACTTCATCAACAAGCTTGTAATTTCGAGCTCTTGCTTGCAACCTTCGAGCTTCTGGGCCCTCAAGAGGGACCTTGCTACTTTGCAACATGCTTATTATCGGAGCCCGCCAATCTGTAGTTGGAATGCACATTACTTCTGAAGAGGGTATTTGATCAGCCACTGGTTGCTCTAGTTCTTTGTAGAAAGCACCCTCCGGGAGGTCCACCGCCCCTGCTGCAGCCTTTGCAAGAATATCTGCAAGTTGATTCTCTGCCCGAGGGATACTTCGAACTGTAAATCCTTTGAATGCTGCTTCGGCCTTGCGGATTTCTTCAAGGTATTGCGCGAGATGTGGATTTTTTGCTTGAAAACTTTTGTCAATATGCCCCGCGATGACTTGGGAATCTGTCTTGATCACTATTCTTGCAGCTCCGAGCGCTTTAGCCTTTCGGAGGCCTAGCAAGATTCCTTCATACTCGGCAATGTTATTAGTGGTTCTGAAGTTGAGCCTTGCAGAATACATGGCCTTCTGTCGTGATGGTGATATGATAACGGCCCCTACTCCGGCACCTGATGCTTGATAAGCTCCGTCAGAGAATATTGTCCAAAAACCTTCGGAGGGTTCTTCCGGGGCCAAAATTGCAGATGGAGTCCATTCTGCTACGAAATCTGCTATAATTTGAGATTTAACAGCTGTTCTCACCGTGAAGGAGATTTCGAAGGGTGCCAGCTCGACCGCCCATTTTCCAATCCTGCCGGTGGAATCTTTGTTTCAGAGCATATCCCCAAGAGGATACGACGTAGGGACGATCAGGTTATGCGCCAAGAAATAATGCCTCAGCTTCCACGAGGCCATTACTAGGGCATAAGCAAACTTCTCGAGCTCGGAGTATCTGACTTTAGCTCCGGATAATGCCTCCACCACAAAATATACTGGGTTCTGGACTAGCTTTCCTTTAAGCTCGACTTCCCGGACCAGTGCTGCGCTTACTGCTGAATTTGTTGCTGCAAGATAAAGGAGCAATGTTTCTTCTGGGAGAGGAACGGTCAAAATTGATAATCTTCCGAGGTATTCCTTTATATCATCGAAGCTCTTCTGGCACTCCGATGTCCATTGAAAGCTTCCGGACCCCTTTAGTGCTTTGAAAATTGGGAGGCTCCGCTCTGCTGACCTGGCCAGGAACCTGCTAAGAGCTGCGAGTCTCCCTGCTAACTTTTGAACCTGCTTCAAATTCTCTGGTGGAGCCATCCTTTGTAGTGCACTTATCTGTGTTGGGCTAGCTTCGATTCCCCTGCTCAAAACTAAGTACCCTAGCAGTTTTCCTGCTTGTGCTCCGAATATACATTTTTCCGGATTGAGGTGTACTCCACATGCTCGGAGGCTCTCAAAAGTTTCAGCTAGATCTAGGCTATGCTAGTGCTTTTGAGCACTTTTTATTACAATATCATCCATATAGGCCTCGACATTTCGGCCTATCTGATGACCTAGAGCTTTAGCTATTAGACGAGAAAAGGTTGCTCCGGCATTCCGTAGCCCAAAAGGCATTCTTACATAACAAAATACTCCGAAAGGAGTTATAAAGCTTGTCTTGGCTTCGTCTTCGCGTTTTAGCCATACTTGATGATGCGCCATTTGTTCGAGTCCTTTTTCCTTACAAAAACAGGGTTAGCCAACCACTCGGTATGGGCTACCTCCCTGATGATGCCAGCCCTTAACAATTTTTCTACTTCTGTCTTGGTGAGGCTTGCTCTTTCTGCTGACAGCTTGCGGAGCCCCTGGCGTACTGGCTTGGCCTTCGGGTTGACGAGCAGACTATGCTCGATGATGCTTCGATCGACCCCGGTGATGTCTTCGTCAGCCCAAGCAAATATGTCCAGATTTTTCCTGACGACTTCTTCTAACGAGGCAGCTATTTCCAGAGATAGCCCCTTGCCGAACTGCACCGGGTACTCTTTGCCATCTTCTGAAATTATTCTTGTCTCAACATCGCCTTCCGGGCTTGGCTTGAGCGAGGACCCCTTCGGAGGGTTCGAGGCCTCCGGCACTTCTTCGATGCTTTCCGTCACATTATGCACTTGCCGGGGGTCCAATGGCTGCCCATGGCCATACTCCGTCCTCCTGGCTACAGCTTGGTCTCCTGAAATAGTAAGCACTCCACCTTGCGTGGGAATTTTGAGACAAAGGTAATTATGGTGTGCTATAGCCCCGAACTGGTTCAACATCCCCCGGCCGAAGATAGCATTGTAAGCGTACGGGGCGTCAACCACATCGAAGATCACCTCTTCTACTCGGCCCAAAGGCCCCTCTCCGAAGGCAACCTCGAGGCCTATTTGGCCGAGGGCATCGAGAGGCGGTCCTGAGAACCCTTGAAGTGGCCGGGCTGCTGGAAGTAGATGCTTCCGAGGTATGCACATCTGATCGAAGGCCTGGACAAAGAGTATGTCTGCGGAGCTCCCGCCATCTACCAGGATCCTTCAGACTTCTACTCCTGCTATATCAGCAGAGATGACCAATGGGTCAGCATGGGGGAACTTCACCCCCGCAGCATCACTGGCTGTGAACGAGATGGGCACACGGGACCATTCTGGCATCCCTTCGGCGGAACTCGAGGTCCCAATGTGTCCGACCTCACGGACGTACTCGCGCCGCTGCCTCTTGGACATGCTTCTGAGGGTCCCCCCTCCGGAGATGGGCAGGACCACCCTCTTGCCGCGGTCTTGCGGGTCTTCTTGCTTTGGTGGTGGCATAATACTGGCCACCGGCAGTCGCATGGGGGCTTCGAGGGCACCGGTTCGGGCCACAAGTTGTACAGGCTCCGAGCGTGCCGATGGTGGGGCCCGATCCGAAGTACCCCGCCCAGTACTTCGCCCAAGGTAGTCGCCCCGAAGGGCCAACACTGCCTTGCAATCCTTCGTGTCATGGCTTCTATTGTCGCCATGTACGCAACAGAAAAAACTCTGGCGCCTGCCCGGCATCCTTTCTTGAGGCTTCGGCGGCTCGGCCTTGAAATTCTTTGCCTGCTGGAAACTGGCAGGTGCCTTCGGAGCTGAAGGTGCAATGTTTGGCACCTCCGAACGGAAATGCTTCTTCCCCCGCTTGTACTCGTTGAAGCGGTTATCTTGTGGAGGTTGCAGAGGAGCAGAGGCTTCGGGCTCCCTTTTGACTTCTCGGAGGGTGGGCAATGGCGCTTCAGCTCGCCGAAGACAGCCTTCCTCCACCTTGGCATACTGTTCGAAGTATGCCATGAGCTGTGCCACAGACGTCACCGGCTTTCGATGAAGTTTGCTGAGGAGGTCGGGGTTCAGCACCCCTTCGTGGGCAGCATCAACTACCGAAGAGGTAGACAGGCCCTTGATCTGTGACTTGGTGTGGGCGAAGCGCGTGAAGTACTCTCGGAGGGTTTCTCCCACACGCTGCTTTACCTGGAACAAACTTCCTGTAGACATTGGGGCCACGAAGGTGCCTTGGAAGTTGCTCACAAATTTCTTCTTAAGCTTCTCCCAGGAACTGGTCGATCCTGGCTTTAGGGAACAGAACCAGCGGAGTGCCACACCTTCGAGAGCGAGGGGGAAGCATTTTTCCATGGTGCTTCGCACCCCTCCGCTCGCTTCTATTGCCAAGGCGTAAGAGCGGGCGAACTCTCCGGGGTCTGACCCGCCGGAGTACTTGTGCAGCTTCGAGGCCTTGAATCTGGGGGTCGAAAGGCACTCTCTGCAAATCCGAATGTAATGGAGACTCGTTATCGAAGGATGCATTCTCGGCTTCCTCCGGGACTTGGATAACTTCTGGGGGATTGTGGGTACCACCGTCTTGAGGCCCTCCTGGAGTTTCGGTGGAAGCTTGAGTGTGGAGGCGATCGGCGGCCTCTTGCCTCCACCTGGATACCTCCTCCTGAAGCCTGGCTAACTGCGTAGCCTCGGTTTCGGGAGGGCCTTCGTCTTCATCGGAGGGCACTTCTGGGTCCCGGCTAGCTGCTTAGTCGGTCTGAAGCACCGTAGGAGGAGCCAGAGGGCCCCGAGGCGCTCGACGCCCAGCAGTCTCGGCGGGAATCGCCGGATTAGCCGAGGGTACGGCTCCATTGGTCCGAGGGGACCTTCGGAGAGGACCCGAAGCCTGACTTCGCTTCGGAGGCATAGCTAGCCGCGAAGAGGTCTTGGAGATGGAGGACTTCGAATGACTCGAGGGGTCGAGAGAAGGCCTTCGGGCTGCACTAAGAAGCCCTTAACTGAAGGGTGCGCGGAATCTTGAGACTCCGAGGCTCCCTCCGTAAGTGCTCTTCGAAGTGCAGTCAGCAGCAGAGAACAAGCTTTTAGAACATGGTTCCCCACGGACGGCGCCAACTGTTGGCGCAAATGTTACGCCAACAGGTTCTCTGAAATCAAGAACGGACAAACAGGGAGTTCGTGTTTTAGGACTACTTTGGGCCTCCGTAATGGATAATAGCTCAAGTGGTCTGAATGTGTATAGATGAATAACTTGTTCTGGATCCCCCTTTACAAGGTACAATGGGGGGTATTTATAGGGGAAAAGCATAGGGAAAAGACCTATTTACCCCTAGATTACAACCGACATAGTGGAAACTATTCGGTACTATAAACAAGGTTATACATGGTAAAGTACTGTAAGGTAGATGGATAAGCTGGACATCCAATCAATCATGTCCTAAGGCTTCGAGGCCTCCATCTTCCCTTTGGGGGGCTCTCCGGAGCTTCGCACCATTACACCCTTTGGCGTGGCGATGCATGCTTCAAACAACAGTTCACCAGCTTCAGAGTCCTCATCATCCTTTGAAGGATTAATCTTTAAGTCCTGGAAATGGAGTAATTTCCCCCAACACTACTGTCTTGGTTAGGTACGATCTACTTATTGTGATGATTTTTATGATATAGACATGTTATCAGTCACGTCTTATTTATTTCTGCCAGAGTACAAACCGGTAGATTATCTTCAATTCAGAGCCATATCTTATTTGCCATCAAAAAAGCACTCATCGACCTATGTGGTAAAACTGCACATCTCATCGGTCGATGCCACATTCGCCCGATCACTTTATCTATGGTCATTGTCTTATGACCAATCAGCATGATATTACATGAATATCTTATCCCCACCATGGCCATCGGCTCGATAGTCGATAGGCCATGCTATTGATTGTATTGTCATGTTTCCTTATCAGATGCAAGGTCAAACTGATTTACATGCCTTGAACTCTTTTTCTGAAAATGTAGGACCTGCAATGGAGTTAAGCAAATCTCCTAGGCCACGGGTGTGTCAAAGTGTGACCAAAAGCCGGTAGGTTATCTTTAATTCCATGTCACATCTCATCTGTATCAGGGATCATCAATCGGCTCGAATGTACAATGCATCACTCACTCGATCATCAGCCCGATTAGTGTGGGTACTACATATCGGTCGATTGCTTGATCAGCTTGATGGCTAGTGTTGGGGGAAATTACTTCATCCTCAGAGCCATTGCTGCAACAGGACAAAGGCAGATGATTTAATCAAAGGTTTCCAGCGTCTAACTCCGGGAGTACATTGGATCAAGTTCGAAGGATGAAGGCGAACTCTAGTTCGAAGTATATCTTCGAACATGGTCTCTTCTGAGAGCTTCTTTGCCAGCTAGGATGGAAGACTTATCTTCTTTCTCATTAGATTAGTCTTTTACCATTTTAGCCCTATTAAGGGTAACGAATAGTTTCCACTATGTCGGTTGTAATAGAGGGGTAAAAGGGTCTTTTCCTTAATGTTTGGGCCTATAAATACCCCCTGTTTCACCCTGTAATGAGGATCGAATACTGAGTTATTCAATACACATCTTCGAACTGTTTTGAGCTATTATCCTTTCGGAGGCTTGAAATAGTTTAATTCGCAAACACTTCGTTTGTTAGTTTCTAATCTCTAGAAACCTGTTAGCGTAATCTTTTATGCCAACAGTTGGCGCTGTCCGTGGGGAACTTAGTCCAAAAAACTTCGTTCTCTACCAAGTTTTCAAACCATGCCTCCCAAGCGGAGTTCAGGTGGTAGCCCTATTCGGAGGTCCCCTCGGACCTCCGGAGCAAGATCTTCAAACACAATTGAGGTCGGAGGACCTTCGATATTTCCTCCACCTCAAACTCCGGAAGGAACTCCTTTTCCCTGAGCATACGGAGTTCCTCCCCCGACTCCATCCATACTTCGGCCACCCGGAGTTCCTCTTTCACCTCAAGTTCCACTTCGAACTGATGCTTACAGGTCTAAAGACCCGGAAGGCCCTTCCGGAGGAGATGAAGACGGTCTTGGCGATATGGCCGCCCAAATGGCCAGTCTCCAAGCTGAAGTGGCAAGGTGGCGACAAGAAGCCGTAGATAGGCTTCGTCCTCAGGCCACCCCGGTTATTCCCAAAGTGCCCGAAGACGACGAAGTCCATTATCCCGAAGCCCCGGAGAACGCGTCCTTCGACACTGAATCTCTGCTGCATCCAGAGCTACAGAAAGTGCGCTTCGATCCTATGTTTAAAACTTCGAAGCTTTGCAAGTATGCTAGAGATGAAGACCCTGGGGAGTTCTCCCGTTCTTATCCATTAGCAATTGAGGCCAGCGGAGGAGTGCGAGACACCATGGCCAAATGTTTTCCTCTAGCTCTTGAAGGAGTGGCGCTGCGGTGGTTCTGGTCTTTGAAGCCAGGGTCAATCAGAACTTGGGAGCAATTAAGGAAGAAGTTCATAAGCAATTTTCAGGGTACCTTCGTACCCCCAATGTCAACAGGAAGTCTTTTCTAGGTGAAGCAGCTCCCTGGAGAGACTTTAAGGCAGTATTTCAAGCGCTTCGCCCATACGAAGTCGCAAATTCGAGGGTTAACTACATCCTCTGTAGTTGATGCAGCTCGAGAGGGAGTTACTCACGCAGGCCTTCTTGATAAACTTCATTGGAAGCAGATATCTTCTGTTGCTCAGTTGATGTCTAATTTTGAAGAGTATGCAAGATCAGAAGAGGGATGGCTTCAGAGAACTACCGCAACTCCGTCAATCCTGCAAGAAGTCAAGCTGGAAGTGAAGACTTCAACACAGCCGCAGGGGCCTAGCTTCGAGACTCAGCACGACAGGTGTCGGGGGCAAAAGCATCCTCGTTCAGAAGTCTTGAACATTGCACCCCCGCAGAAATTTGCCCCAAGGACTTCGCAGCCTTTGGGAAGCAAGACCAGCGGCTCGAGGCCTCCAGGGAAAATGGCTAGCAAAGCCCATGCCTTTTTCTGCTGTGTCCATGGTGAGAATCGAAGTCACGCGACTGATGCATGTAAATCTATACTCGCTTTAAGAGGTGAGTACCTGGAAAGAACTTCGGGTCGAGCCACTACTGACCGAGTTCCGACCGAGGTGCGTTCGGAGCCTGTCCAGGCTGTGGCGCGTATAGAGAACTTCGACCCTGCAAGACGGCCTCCGGTGGTCAATGTTATGCCACCTCCGAAGCAGGAAGATGGTCAAGATCGAGGGAAAAGAGTAGTCCTCCCCATCTCCGGAGGAGGGACCCTCGGAAGTATGTCGAAGAGGCAGAGAAGAGAATATATCCGAGAAGTGGGCCATATTGGAACTTCTTCGTCTGCCACTGCTATGCCTGAATGGTCCCATGTGCCGATATCTTTTTCTGTAGATGATGCAGCTGGCATAAAATTTCCACATGCAGACCCACTTCTCATCACTGCCGACATAGCTGGGACTGAGGTCCAGAGAGTGCTAATCGACGGAGGGAGTTCAGCAGATATTATCTTTGTCCAAGCTTTTGATCAACTCTGCATCTCCAGGAAGCATCTTCTCCCAACAACTTGTCCTTTGCAAGGCTTCGCAGGACCTCCTCTTGATGCCCTCGGCCAAATTGGCCTAGAAGTTACTTTCAGAGAGGGGCTACTAGCCAGGATGGAGGAAGTGATTTTTGATGTTGTGGATGCCCCAAATGCATACAATGTTATCTTCGGAAGAGGCATGTCTAATCAATTCGGAGTTGTGGCGCATCATAATTATCTGTGTATGAAGATGCCCACACAAGCAGGAGTGCTCACTGTTTTTGGCGATCAGGCCACTGCGCGAAGAGCAGAGTATGGTCATGGACCTCCTCTTCACCCGAGATAGGTGAACAGCGTGCAAGGTAACTCGGAGGAATTTTCTGCTCCTAGCGAATCTTCGAAGAAGTCCTTCCCAAGGCCAAGCCCTGAAGGAGAGATTGCAACGAAGGTTATTGTCAAAGATGGCAAGGAATATTCATTTCAGTTTGGCAAGTACTTGCCTCTAGAAGTCGCTACTTCGTTAGAGAAAGTAGTTGAGGAGAATTTAGATGTCTTTGCTTGGTCTGATGAAGACATCATCGGAGTCAGTCAGGATATTATTGAGCATAGTTTACTTGTGAACCCGAAGGCTCGGCCTGTTCGACAAGGGCTCCAGAAGTTGTCTACGGAGAGGTCTATTCTTGCTAAAGATGAAGTTGAAAAGTTGCTGAAGGCTGGGATTATCAGAGAGGTAGCTCATACGGAGTGGCTAGCCAACCCAGTCTTCGTTAGGAAGAAATCTTCCAAGAAATGGCGCATGTGTATTGACTTTACATCTTTGAATAAAGCATGCCCCCGTGACCCCTATCCCATGCCCTGAATTGATCAATTGGTTGACTCTACTACTGGTTCGGAGTTATTAAGCTTCCTCGACGCGTATTCCGGCTATCATCAAATCTAGTTAAAGCGCGAAGATGAAATCAAGACAAGCTTTGTAACTCCTTCGGGAGTCTTCTGTTATGTAAGAATGCCCTTTGGCTTAAGAAATGTCGGGGCAACTTTTTCGAGGTTAATTGCTAAGGCTCTAGGTCATCAAATAGGCCGCAATGTAGAGGCTTATATGGATGACATTGTAATAAAGAGTTCTTTAAAGCACCAACATAGCCTAGACTTAGCAGAAACATTCAATAGCCTTCGGGCATGTGGAATCCGTCTTAACCCCGAAAAATGTATCTTCGGAGCTCAGGCTGGAAAATTGTTAGGGTATCTAGTTTCAAGCAGAGGGATCGAAGCTAGCCCCACTCAAATAACTGCGCTGCAAAGGATGGCTCCTCCGGAGAATTTAAAGCAAGTACAAAAGCTGACTGGTCGTCTTGCAGCACTTAGCAGATTCTTGGCAAGGTCTGCGGAGAGATGTTTGCCCATTTTTAAAGCATTGAAAGGGTCCGAAGATTTTGCATGGACACCGGAGTGTCAAAAAAGCTTCGAAGATATTAAGAATTATCTCAGTAACCTCGCTACTCTCACGGTGCCTGTTGCGGACGAAACCCTACTCCTCTACCTTGCAGCTACGGGCTCTGCTGTCAGTGCAGTTCTTGTTACAGAGGTGATTTCAACGAAAAGTTGGTACAAAATCCAGTCTATTTTGTATCCGAAGCATTGTCTGGAGGAAAAACAAGATATTCCGAGCTTGAGAAGTTCACTTATGCTCTGATAATGGCTTCGAGGAAGTTAAGGCATTATTTCTTGGCGCATAATGTAATTGTACCAACTTCATATCCCTTAGGAGATATGCTTTGAAGTAAGGATTCCACAGGAAGAATTGGGAAGTGGGCTGTTGAATTAGCACCCTTCGGTATCTCCTTCGTGGCGAGGACAGCAATTAAGTCACAAATGTTGGCAGATTTTGTGGCAGAATGGACTCCCCCTGCAGCATGGGCTCCGGAGAAGCCAAGCGAAGGAATTTGGACGATATACTCCGATGGAGCCTTCCAAGCATCTAGAGCAGGTATCGGAGCAGTGATAATTTCGCCCTCAGAGCAAAAGGCAATGTACTCCGCAAGACTCAACTTTAAGTATACCAATAATACAGCGGAGTATGAAGGAATTTTGTTAGGACTTCGAAAGGCACGTGCTTTGGGAGCTACAAGAGTTGTCATTAAAACAGATTCTCAAATTGTAGCAGGGCACGTAGACAAGAGTTTTCAAGTTTGGCATCCACAGCTTGCAAAATACTTGGAGGAGATCCGTAAGATTGAAGCAACATTTAAAGGGATTTCCATTCGGAGTATACCCAGAGCAGAAAATATGCAAGCTGATATCTTGGCAAAAGCTGTAGCCGGAACTATGGACATTCCAGAAGAGGCTTTTTACGAAGAACTTAATACACCTTCGGTGCCACAGATTCCTTCTGCGGAAGTCCTTTGTATTCCATGTATAGATTGGCAAAGTTCAATTGTGGAATTGTTGCAAGGAGAAGCAAATTTGTCTGAAGGGCCAGAACTTTCGAGGTTGAAACTTAGAATTCGAAATTATCACATAATCAACGGTATTTTTTACAAGGCCGGAGTATGTTCTCCTCTACTCCGATGTATATCTCAAGCTGAAGGTCAAGAAATTCTCCGAGAAATTCATGAAAGACTTTGCGGTAGCCATTTGGCTCCTCGAGCTTTGGCAGGAAAAACACTTCGCCAGGGGCTTTATTGGCCTACAATAGTAGCTGATGCGGAGAACTTAGTCCGCACCTGCCAAGGTTGTCAGTGGATGGGAAGAAGAAGTCATCGCCCGCCAACAACTCTACAAGTCATTGCTCCAGTATGGCCCATGGCCAGATGGGGCATGAATCTTATTGGCCCCTTCCCGGTAGCAAAAGGAAATTTGAAATTCATGAGAAACCATGTTGAAGAATATGGTTTTTATATTCCAGATGTGATGAGTGATTGTCAACGGAAGTCAATGGAAGGGAGAGATGAAGACCTGCCGAGTCTGAGGCGCATGTGACTCAGGTACACGGGCAGTGAGCGACGACCGGGCAGAGGAGCCGCGGAGTCGGGCTGGCCTAATCTGGGTATATGGCTAGGAGCGGCAGATGACCCACTGGTCTGTTGACTGGGTTTGACTTAGGTACACGGGTGGCGAGCGATTGCCGGGCTGAGGAAGCTGCGGGGTCGGGTCGGCCCAATCCGGGTACCCGGTGCGAAGACGGTGGACGCTTTGTCAGTTTCGGCGTAAAACTGACGATCTATGTTTAATTCGTTTTTAGGATATTAATATTGAGTTTTTAAGTTTAGAATATTTTTATTCGAGTCAGTTAATTTTTCTAAGAACATTTTAGTAATTTTCGGAATTTATTTTAGAGTCAGTTTATTTTACCCGAGGGTAAAATAGTCTTTTCATGTATTAGGATTTACCTATAAATAGGCCCCTATCCCCCTGGGGATAGACAACTGTTTTTGCTTTCGAGATCAATCTACAATCTACAGTCTAAAAAGTTTTTTATCCCCACATTGTTTCGTCTTCTTCGCCGGAGAAATTTTTCCCCACGGGATTTCTCTCGCAGTGTGCGGCCGGCACTGCTGCGGCTTAGCGTGTGTCGCTTGTTTTCCAACGGCTGCAAGTGCTACTCTCCCATGCGGGCCCCACGGCGTGAGTCCACAGGAGTCAGGCGTCTGGCAGGTTCCTTCCCCACGCCGGCGTGAAGAAGTCAAAGGCTTTTGGCTCCAGGCACGAGGAGCGCGACGATCGAGATGGCAGGATTGTTAATTTTTGTTTTCTCTTCTTCACGGTGCAGTTTATTTTCGCATGATCTTTTGGCCACCATCATCACGCGCGTGAAGTTTTGGCTGCAAAACAGCAGCTCCGGCAGGAAAAAGAGTTGGGGCGCATGTTTCCCGAGCGGCGTGTGGAGCACCGGCGACGACGAAAATTCCCACGGCGTAGTTTCCGCAGATCGGATGTAGGTGAGTCATTTCGCAGTTAATTTTGTTTGTTAGTTTTTATTATATTATCATAACAAAAATTAATCTTGCAGTTAAGTTTTTAATCTGTTAAATTTTTATTGCTTATCTCGTATTGTTTATTTAAGTGTTTTTAATCTGCTCATATAAAAAGAAAAATTTATTAGTCGCAGTCATATTTTTATTCTAGGTTTATACATGCAATATTTTAGGTTTATGGTCTGAATTAATGATCCAAGATTTATTCATTTGATTAGTATTTTATTTCTAGACTGAAATATAAATATTTTGTGACTGTTTTCTAGGCGTTTTTATTTACTGCAGTATTTTTATTTAGATTATTTTTAATATCATTTTAATTAGGACATCAGTCATTTTTTATGTTAGACAACTGTAATTCCTGAAATTTGCTTTGCAAATATTATTTGTCTGGTTAAGTTCATTTGGGTGTTGGGATTAAAATATAGTTTAGCAAGAATTTTTTTAGGCGCCCATTCACCCCCCCCCCTCTGGTCGCTACTTTTGGTCCTACAAGTGGTATCAGAGCAAGGTTAGGTTTTTTTCTAATATCTTAACCGATTCGAAACCTAGGTAGTGACCATGACGTCTTCTTGTAAAATCCCATCCCTAGAAGCTTTTGGCTATACTTATTGGAAGACTCGCATGCGAGCATACCTTATTAGCTAGAGCTCGGACATATGGGAGATTTGTGTTCATCCTAACTTCACCATAAGGACTATTACTGCGGATACTGCTGCTGATGTAATTACCGAGCATCAAAATAATAGTAAGGCGGTGAATATTTTATTTTCTGGTCTAGGTCCTAGTGAGTTTGAGCGTGTTAGCCATCTCACCACTGCTCGAGAGATTTGGGCTACCCTCTAGGCACACCATGAGGGGACAGCTCAGGTCAAGGCTAGGCTCTACCAGACCTACCAGCGTGAGTATGAAAATTTTTCACAGAAGCCGGGTGAAACTGTTGAGGCTTTGTTTGGTCGTTTTCAATCGATTATTAACAAGCTTTGCGTTAACAAGGCCAAGCGTGATCAGCTGGTCTCGGATCATGAACAGGCGCTTAAGGTACTCCATACCTTGGACCCTAAGATCTGGGAGATCAAGGTTTCTTCTATTGTTGAGAGCGCGACCTATGATACCTTGACCATCGCAGAGCTTTTTAGTAAGCTCAAGGCCTCAGAGGTCGATATTCAGTTGAGATCAAATCTCACTGATTCTGGCTCAAAGACTCTGGCGCTTGCGACAACGTCTGTAGATCCTAATGCCATGAGTTGTACTGCCTTTTCCTTGATGTCTATCTCTGAGGAACAACTTGATACTCTAGGAGATGATGATTTGTGCTTGTTTAACAACCGGGTGCGAAGTGTTTATGATAAGCGAATGTTTAAGAGACACGGCACAAAATCCAGATGCTTTGAGTGTGGTGACCCAGGTCATTTTATCGCCGACTGTCCCAAGCAGAAGAATTATAAGAAGGGAACTGATGACAACTCTGGCAAGTACGACAACTCCACGAAGGGCAAGCCCAAGACAAGGTTCTTTCGAAAGGCTCTAAAAGATTACAGGCATGAGAACAAGAAGCGAGACGAGACCTTCTTCGTCGAGATGGAGAAAAGATACTCCAAGAGATCCTCGTCTTCTTCATCGTCTTCAAGTTCAAGTGATGAAGAGATCATGATCAGGAAGGGGAAGGACAGGGACAATCCGGCGGGCCTCTGTTTCATGGGCTTCAGGGACAAGCTGAAGAGTCGCTCACATCATAGCCGAAGACCCCACAAGAGTTTCTGCTCAATGGCTCTTGGGGAGAAGAAAGAGAAGGACTCCTCCGACGACTCCGACGACGACGACGCCGATGAGAATGCATCTTCCTATGAACAAGAAGTTGTTAATTTACTAGAACAGAACAGTCAGGAGTTGAAGTATAGGGAGAAACTGCTTAGAGGGGCTAAAAAGAGGATAGATGAGCTTGAGAGTGAGCTTGCCACGGCAAATGGCAAGATTGAGAGTCTGTCTTCTTCCCCTTGCTTGGGTGATAGTGGTGAGTGCCCTAACTGCGAGGTGCTGTTGTGTGACCTGACGACTCTTAAGTCCAGGTACACAGAGAGAGTAGATGAGAGAGACGCATTGGCTACTGAGCTTGAGAGCGCTCAGCAGGAGCTAAAAGATGCTCATGCCACTGTCGTCTCACCTTGTGTAGACTGCCCATCTCATTTAGCTAGTATAGCTGAGCTGAGAGCCAAGAGTGATGAGCAGTTGAGTGAGTTAGCTGGAGTGAGAGGTGAGTTGGAGCAGACGAAGCTAGAGCTTGAGACCTTGTCAGTTCCATCCACTGTTTGTGAGAACTGCATGTCCATTAGAATGGAGTTGATCAAGCTAAAAGCTGAGAAGTCTGTCGAAGCTGATAAAGAGTGTGAGATCTGCTTGTCTCAGGTGGAGGTGTTAGCTTCTTTGTGAGAGGAGCTAGCTGATGTTCAGAATGAGAACTTTTACCTCCGTCAGATTCTAAGTTGGATCAGTGCTAAAAAGACACAACTCGGCATGATGATCCAGCAGTTCAAGAGACCGGATGGGTTTGGGGTAGGTTACACCTATACCAAGGCTGATTTTGAGAGTGCTATTAGCTGAGCAGTGGAGTGGAGTAAGATGACCCCCCGAACAGAGATATCCCAAGACTCACTCCACTGAGTCCTTTAAGGATAGTCAGCCCAAGGATGGAGTGATCCAAGAACAACCTAAAGCTCCACCTAAGAAGCAGATCTGGGTCCCAAAGCCTAAACTCTCCACACTTCTCTTGATTCCTTACCTGGACCTTCTCATACCAAGGATGCTACACCCAACACCACCAAGTCTAAGAATTCCAAGCCTCAACCACATACCAAGAAGCCTACCTATCACTGTGAGTTTTGTCAGAGAGACGGGCATCTTGAGGAGTTTTTCTTCAGGAGGAAGCGGGTTGAGCGAGCAGAGAGAGCTCAAAGTGGGCAGGAGCAGTTCTACCAGCAGGGTGGTAGACAGAGAGTTCCTCGACGTAAAGAGAGGCTAGAGGCCAGGCCACGTCGTGTAGGTGGTGGTAGAGGAGATGATTTTTATGATCATGCTCCAGAGGGTGGTTTCCGTTCCGGCAGAGTTCCAGATCGTTATGGATACGGTGTTGGACCTCGTGACCGTGATTTTAGGAAGAACAGAGGACCGCGCTTTGATCCGCGTTTTGGTCCAGACTCATATGATTCGTTCTGCTTTCCTACATACGAGCAGATGGCTCGACACTGGTTTAACACCTTTGCCAAACCTGGTGTTGGATCGTTTGTTCCCACTCATGATTATTGATCTTGTTTTGGGAGTTGTGTATCCTTTTGGGGATATTTTGAGTCAGCTTTTCATTGGTATCAGTTTTTTTTACTTTCTTCTTTATTTTTTATTGAGTCTTTTTATGTGCGTTCATATTATGCATAATCATCAATCACATTTTGAGCTTGCTTCTGCTATATGATTAATCTGCTTTACTTCCTCTAGCTAGTATATGTTTTTGATTATCTGTCGATGATCATGTTCTGGGTCAGTTCACATGATATATCTGATTTTTTTCATATGCATGGCTTTTATGCTTTAAAATCATCACCATTGCTTCTGGTAACTAGCATGTGTAGGCTGAATGCTTTCGCTATCTTTTACATGCCTAGTAGCTAGATCCTTACTTAGATGCAGATACGCAACTTGGACATCTATATGCTTTAAATATGCAAACTGTGCTATAAAAATGATAAAAATTCAGAAAAATGAAAAATTTACATATTTTTTTATGATTATTAGAAAAGATCCAGGTGGGTTTGCTTTGTCGCATTGCATTGTTCTGGACTGCTTACCATAGCACTTTGGTATGAACTAGGACGGTGTAATGTATGCCAAGACTAATGTCTTAAGCTTCTGATGGTCCAGTTCTGGCCTAGGCTTGACTTGGTCGGTTATCATAAGGTTTGACATGCAAATAACCCCTGGCAGAAATGAAAAATAAAAAGGAAAAAGAAAAAGTCTGAAAATTTAAAAAGATGACAAGTTTGTTGAAGCACTTTGCTATGGACAATACTTATCTTGGTAGATATCAGTTAGCTTTTGCATATCATGCTTTACTTTGCTTGTCAACTAGAAATTGTGGTGATGCTTTTATTTCCCAAAACCGAAAAATGCGTGCTAATGACTCTTTTTAGATATCATTTGTTGCACTGATCATGTCATGTATCTTAGACATTATATCTTTTGCTATACATGTTAGATGTTGTAATTGCATTAAATCATATCTAAGAAGCATGCTTTTCACACTCCACCTGCACCCCATCTGCATTCATGGGATATTTTAAGGGGGAGCTGCATTTTAGGGGGAGTTTGTGTTTATGTCTCTTTAGAGTGCATTTAGTCTCACTTGATGAGTCCAATTGTCAACAAGGGGGAGAAATTTTGGATATATTTTTGGCTTTCTCTGGGATTTATTTCAGGGGGAGTTCCTTGTTGGTAATTCTGAGATTTGCACTTGCTTTTGAGTCTCTATTTTTGGTTAACCATAATGACCATTTTTCTTGCTTCTATTTGGCTTTTGGTCATTGGGGTTAAGCTTTTATTTTCTTTCTTCTATTTTCTTTTGTCTTTGTTTTCCTGTTTCCACGTGTTTTTGCAGGTTCTGGAGATGAGCTAAAAAGGGTGTTGACAATGCACTCATCAAGGGGGAGATTGAGAAACCATGTTGAAGAATATGGTTTTGATATTCCAGATGTGATGAGTGATTGTCAACGGAAGTCAATGGAAGGGAGAGATGAAGACCTGCCGAGTCTGAGGCGCATGTGACTCAGGTACACGGGCAGTGAGCGACGGCCGAGCAGAGGAGCCGCGGAGTCGGGCTGGCCCAATCTGGGTACATGGCTAGGAGCGGCAGATGATCCACCAGTCTATTGACTGGGTTTGACTCAGGTACACGGGCGGCGAGCGATTGCCGGGCTGAGGAAGCTGCGGGGTCGGGTCGGCCCAATCCGGGTACCCGGTGCGAAGACGGTGGACGCTTTGTCAGTTTCGGCGTAAAACTGACGATCTATGTTTAATTCGTTTTTAGGATATTAATATTGAGTTTTTAAGTTTAGAATATTTTTATTCGAGTCAGTTAATTTTTCTAAGAAAATTTTAGTAATTTTCGGAATTTATTTTAGAGTCAGTTTATTTTACCCGAGGGTAAAATAGTTTTTTCATGTATTAGGATTTGCCTATAAATAGGCCCCTATCCCCTTAGGGATAGACAACTGTTTTTGCTTTCGAGATCAATCTACAATCTACAGTCTAAAAAGTTTTTTATCCCCACATTGTTTCGTCTTCTTCGCCGGAGAAATTTTTCCCCACGGGATTTCTCTCGCTTGTTTTCCAACGGCTGCAAGTGCTACTCTCCCATGCGGGCCGCACGGCGTGAGTCCACAGGAGTCAGGCGTCTGGTGGGTTCCTTCCCCACGCCGGCGTGAAGAAGTCAAAGGCTTTTTGCTCCAGGCACGAGGAGCGCGACGATCGAGACGGTAGGATTGTTAATTTTTGTTTTCTCTTCTTCACGGTGCAGTTTATTTTCGCATGATCTTTTGGCCACCATCATCACGCGCGTGAAGTTTTGGTTGCAAAACAGCAGCTCCGGCAGGAAAAAGAGTTGGGGTGCATGTTTCCCGAGCGGCGTGTGGAGCACCGGCGACGAAGAAAATTCCCACGGCGTAGTTTCCGCAGATCGGATGTAGGTGAGTCATTTCACAGTTAATTTTGTCTGTTAGTTTTTATTATATTAGCATAACAAAAATTAATCTTGCAGTTAAATTTTTAATCTGTTAAATTTTTATTGCTTATCTCGTATTATTTATTTAAGTGTTTTTAATCTGCTCATATAAAAAGAAAAATTTATTAGTCGCAGTCATATTTTTATTCTAGGTTTATACGTGCAATATTTTAGGTTTATGGTCTGAATTAATGATCCAAGATTTATTCATTTGATTAGTATTTTATTTCTAGACTGAAATATAAATATTTCGTGACTGTTTACTAGGCATTTTTTATTTACTGCAGTATTTTTATTTAGATTATTTTTAATATCATTTTAATTAGGACATCAGTGATTTTTTAAGTTAGACAACTGTAATTCCTGAAATTTGCTTTGCAAATATTATTTGTCTGGTTAAGTTCATTTGGGTGGTGGGATTAAAATATAGTTTAGCAAGAATTTTTTAGGCACCCATTCACCCCCCTCTGGTCGCTACTTTCGGTCCTACAATTCGCAGTGGTAGCAATTGAGTATTTTTCAAAGTGGGTCGAAGCAGAGCCCCTAACAGCTATCACTTCAAATAATGTACAAAAATTTTTCTGGAAAAATATCATTTGCCTGTTCGGAGTGCCTCGGCAACTCACAGTTGACAATGGGACACAATTTGATGTAGAGCCCTTCAGGAAATTTTGTGAATATCTTGGCATACAACTATGCTTTGCTGCAGTAAGACATCCTCAGTCTAACGGAGCTGTTGAAAGAGCCAATGACAATATCTTGTCAGGATTGAACCAAAGAATAGTAGGATTGGCAAAAGGATTGTGGACCGAGGAGCTCCCGAAGATTCTATGGTCGATCCGGACCACTCAAACGAGGTCCACGGGTTTCACTCCCTTCAGACTATTATTCGGAGACAAAGTTATGATGCCAACGGAGCTCAAAGGAGGATCCCTTCACAGCACCGAACCGGAAATAGAAGCAGAAAGGCATACTTCGCTTGATTTAACAGAAGAGACAAGACTTCGAGCTGTCGCCAATTTATCAAAGTATCAACAGTAGACGAAGACTTGGTTCGACCCGAAGGTCAAGATTAATGAACTTAAGCCGGGTCATCTTGTTTTGCGAAGTATTATAGCGCCAGGGAAATTAGGAAATAAGTGGGAAGGTCCATACATAATTGTCAGCTCAGGGTGCCCTGGTTCTTTTAAGTTAGCTAATTTGGAAGGCGAAGAGTTAGCGCATACATGACATGTGGAGCACTTAAAGCGATATTTCGCAAAGGGGCTCCTTGTAATCATTTGTAAACACCTTCCGAATTAATAAAGTTCATGGTTCAGATAATGCCTACCCCCTAAACACTTCCTACTTCTAGTGGATGCACTGGAAGAATGAAGTTGGCTGGGAGGGAAGTGTCATTAATTTGAATTATTTTTTCAGACTTCGAACCACTGGTTCGAAGCTTCCGACGAGGTGGGAAAGTCACTGAAAAAAACGGATTCCAAGCCACCGGCTTGAAAGCATCCGTACAAAGAGTCGAAGGAGACCAAATAATGCGGATTGCAAGCTCTGGCTTGAAAGCATCCGTAAAAAGAGTCCAAGGAGACCATTACGAATTCCAAACCACCGGTTTGATAGCATTCGCAAAAAGAGCCGAAGGAGGCCAAAACAAAACAGAGTTTGAGCTAATAAGCTTCGAACATCTGTGAAAAGAGTCCAAAGTGACCAATCGTTTGGGACATTAAAATGTCCAGGAAGCTTGTCCGAAGTGACTTCTTTCAAACAAAAGGTACTAAGCTATCAGTTTTATGACTCTGAGCAGTCAGACATTTTATAAGATTTTAATCAATCTTTAAATTGTTGAGGGGCTCCGAGCCTCCAAAATTGTACTCCTAAGTTTTTCTTTGCGCCTAACCATCTTCGAGTATAACGCGAAGTTGCTTACGCCCAAAGAGGGGCTGGGAAGTAGGGAGACAATTTTAAAAATTCAATCTTTATTATCCAAACAGATTACAATTACATCATGAAAAATTTGTGTCTATGCCAAGAAGAAATCGAAGACCCCTTCGATCTCTAGAGCTATTACTAAGGTTGGAACGACTAGTTCCAGAGCCGGGAGTTCTAATAACCTTGCGTTTAACTCTTTTACCTCCCTTTGAAGCTCTAAAATCTTTTTGTTCCCGTTGAAGTTTAGCCCAAGTTCGAAGCCGTTCGGGGCTTCTTTCCCAGCTCCGAAGTTCTTCAGGCTTTTTCCCTTGTTCTTCAGCAGTACCTTCGTCCTTGGACCACGCAACGTCTTCAGAAGACGAAGTTTCCAAGTTAACTTCTTTTTCTTCCTCTTTAATATAATATAATATATCTTTACATATTTCGGGTGCAATTGCAGTGGAGTTATCTCGAGGAATCAAAAATCGAGGTCGCTTATGAAGTTTTAAAAGATCGAAGGTAGCCCATAGCAGGCGGAGTTCTTCGGTAATGCTTAACACTTCGACATCATCCATATGAGGTTGAGAAGCCTAAAAACATGATAAGTAAATTTTCATTCATAATGTATGAAAGCATGATTTTTTACATAGTGAGGATCCTAAAACAGATCTAGACCTGCGGGTCTGGCGGAGGCTGGCTGCTCGAGGCTTGAGACGAGCTTGCTTCTGGCGATGCCCTTCATCAATCCAAGCCTTGATCGCAGTGCGACCTTCGGCTCTCCATGAAGCTTGGAAGGCTTGCCAAGCTGCGGCCACATCCTCAGAAGGATTTAAAAGTTGGTTCTCATCGAAGGTAATGGGAGCCACCCCCGAGTCTTGCGTTATCGATAGCCCCAGATCTTCGTAGTAGCAAAGTACTCCGAGTGCAGCCACTTGGCCGGAGATTTCTCCATACCGAATGCCTGCTGTCTTCATCATCTTCGTGGATCCTTGGATCATCTTTAGTCGTCGGACCAGGGAGACGTTGTTGCTCGAAGGTAGTGTCCAAAGAGTACCGAAGTACTCTAGAACGCCTAAGAGATTGTAGAAAACCTCCGCAGCTACCTTCTCCGATTTCACCTTATCTTCAATCAAAGCATCTTTTGACGCGGTTAGCGCATCCACTACAGCAGAGAGCCTAGCTGCCTCCGTAGCTAGAGAACTCTTCTGGCTAAGTAAATTTCTAGCCTCCTCCACAACTTTAACTTTTTATTCTTGGAGCTTAACTAGCTTAGCCCCCGCTGAAGCGTGCTCCGCCCGCATTCTTTCTATCTCAGCCCGAAGCACAATTTGTTCGGCTTTGAGCTTTTTATTTGCAGCCTCCAGATTCTTTCTGGCCCTCCTCTCCGCTGAAACCATTTCGTCCAAACAGGAAACTCAAACTTCGGAGATGTTAAGACTCCTTTGAAGAGCAGTAACCTTCTCCTGAAGACGAAGACCTCCGCGCTCGTTCGAGACAGCTGCAGCTCGAGCCAAGACTATTTGCTGCAAAGAGAAAGAAACAAGGTTAGAAACTATTTGTAAGTTGAAATTAATCTTGTTTTGCATATACTTCGTACCTGGTATGCTGCTCGTTCCAAGACGGCATTGAGCTCCGAACCCTCAGCTTCGCTAAGGATGGCCACCAAGTCTGTTTCCCCAACTTCGCGGTTGGCTCGATCCAAAGGCTCGAGCAGGGCCCGAAGTCCGGTCCTTCGCTCCAAGAAAAGAGCTAGGAGGGGGAGCATGGACAAGGCCCTCTGATCATCTTCGTTCGGCGAGGGGTCGGAGCGCTGCGCCGCATCTCTAGAGACTTCGGTAGATTGGCCCCCCTCCGTAGATTGACCTCCGTCTGTTGATTCAGACGGAGTTAATCCTTAATTCGGAGCAGGGAAGGGGTCCATTTTGCCTTTACCTTTTCCAGGTCCCATATGTGCGACTTCTGGAATCGGCGTCGGGGAGGTCGAGGCCCCAGGAGCGGTATCTTCAGGAGGAGTCACCTCCATAGGAGCGGACCCTGCTAAAACCAAGGTATTATGTATTGCATAATTTTGCAGGAAAAAGGAACAAAGGGTTCATGCGAAGTTTACCTCCGAAATCCTGTCGGTGAGTGAGTACAGGGCTACTCGGAGGGTCGAAGGCCACCCTGAAGTCTTCGTCCGATTCGAAGCCTAAAACCGAAGGGTTGACTGTCGAAGCTTCTCTTGGAGCTACGGTCACCACTTCGGTCGGAATCGAAGCTGGATCAGCAGCAACCTTGACTCTGCTTTCAGTCGCAGGGGCTTCTTCGCGTGGCAAGTCTGGCTGGACTGCAGAAGTCCCAGCCTGCCCGGGGCTGCTTGGAACATCCGGCGTGTTTGCAGCATCGCCAGTGCTTGCATCTGCCCGGGTTTCATCCTTGTCAATCAGGTCGACGAGGATTCTTCCTTCGTCCTCAGAGGAATCTGAGACCGAAACCACTGGACTTGAAGGCGCCACAGTTTTTGGTTTTCGGGCTACCTTCTTTGATGGAGTCTTAACAGGAGCTGAAGTCCCAACTTCCGCTTTCCTTTTCTTAGGCCCTTGCTGCGAAGACACCCAATCCAGAAGAGGAGGGGGAGCAACTCCGAGTACCCCTCATACTCGGTTGATCTGCTCCCAAGTACCCACTAGCTTCACTCTCCATTCCTTCTCGGCCGGAGTTGGAACTCCCAGAATCTTCTCTGAAGCTCGAACAATTTGCTCCGAAGTCATGGGAGTTACGAAAGCTGGAAGACAAGTTGGCATTAGTCATTTCATCAAACAAATATATATAAAACATGTTATTTTCGAAGTTACCTGCAGGGCTCGAGTTCGAAGAGATTTTTTGGAGGCCGCCCTCCGGATCTTCTTCGAAGGTGATAGGCCAGTTGGCCATCAAAGGAGGAATATGAAGTCCGATGAACTCCTCCGCTAGGTCCCGCATACTCAGGCGGTGACTAATTCTTTTAAGCAGGCTGAGGCGAGCTTCGAGCTGGCCTGGATCCGGGTGAACAAGGGCTTCCCTTCGGAAGTTTATGTCCTATAGGGGTCCGGCCAGATGGCTCCCTGCCCCAACTTCGGCATGAAACCACCGGAGGATCCAGTCTGTGTACCATCTGGCATTGATGGCCTTCGCTGGAAATCTAAGAGTATACTCATCCCGAAGGCGGAAGTTAATGCTCCCGAAGGCCACCACAATCTTTTCACCTCTGGAGCCTACGTAAGTCTTCGGTTGGTAAGATGCCCTGTGCAGTGCTGCGAAGATCTCTGCTCTTACTTCGTAGCCTTCAGCTCGCAACGGCCATTCGAAGATGGCAAGACGCGTTATTGCGTTCGGAGAGAGTTGGGGGAGGGTGACATGGAATAAATCCAGTACCTCGGATAGGAAGTCGACTGCTGGAAGTCCTAATCCTGCTTCGAAGAAAGCTTTGAAGACTACCACTTCTCCATGCCTTGGCGAAGGAATGGCTTCTTTTCCAGGTTTACGGACTATGATCTCCGAACTAATCTTTCCTTCTATTGCTGCTGCTAGCGACTCCCTCTTGCAGGTAGATGGCCCTAGTTGATAAGACTGGTCTGAATACTTCGATGATGCCGGAAGAAGATCGTGAGGGCCAACATTTGGGGGATTTCTTGGTGGCGACGCCATTCTTGCTGCTGTTGCTGTCGGAGCCACCACAACTGAAGGTGTTGCCGTTGTCGCTGCTGCTGCCGCGGCCGCAGCCTGTTGCCGGGCTAGTGCCGAAGCCGCCCTGGGCACTTTGAAACTTGTCTTCGCCATGGAATCGCTCTGGTTGCTCAAGAAGAAAGATGGAGGTTAGGGTTTGTTTGCACTAAAGTGGTGAGAAGGGTATTCGAGAAGAGGCTGGGTCCTCTATTTATAGCCCAGTCCACGATTTTTTACCGTTTGTGTTTGCCATTTCGCATTCCTGACCGTTACCCTTTGCGAAGCCATCGCGTAACTTCTGTTGGAAGAAAAAGCCAACGGCTATTTCTTCTAAGTCTAAAAAAGCTTTCAGACTCCTTAAGTTAATTCTAAAATAGTTCGAATATAATTTTCTTAGAAATTGATTCGAAGTTTTGAATCTCCGCATATTTCGGAGGTTGATTAAATCTGATAACCTCTATGCATGATTATTTTTCTTGCGTATACTGCTCTCCTAACGTTACAGATCTAGCGGAGAAGCGTATTCGAGGGGCTACTGTTGGAGGAAAATACTTCATCCTCAGAGCCATTGCTGCAATAGGACAAAGGCAGATGATTTAATCAAAGGTTTCCAACGTCTAACTCCGGGAGTACATTGGATCAAGTTCGAAGGATGAAGGCAAACTCTAGTTCGAAGTATATCTTCGAACATGGACTCTTCCGAGAGCTTTTTTGCCAGCTAAGATGGAAGACTTATCTTCTTTCTCATTAGATCACTCTTTTACCATTTTAGCCATATTAAGGGTACGAATAGTTTCCACTATGTCGGTTGTAATAGAGGGGTAAAAGAGTCTTTTCCTTAATGTTTGGGCCTATAAATACCCCCTGTTTCACCCTGTAATGAGGATCGAATACTGAGTTATTCAATACACATCTTCGAACTGTTTTGAGCTATTATCCTTTCGGAGGCTTGAAATAGTTTAATTCGCAAACACTTCGTTGTAGGACCTCGGCTCATGGCCATCGGCTCGATAGCCGATGAACATTGCTACTAACATATTTCTGTACCTTGTCAGTTGTAGGATCAAACTGATTGGCACGCACAAAACCTCAATAATTTAGGACCTACATTAGAATTAAACAGATCTCCCACGTCACGCGTGTGACCGAGAATGACACTGACACGTTTTTGGCCTAACAGCTAGGTAAGTTTAAAATACATCATAATTTAATATATCAACTTATCATTATATAAGCATTATAAATTATAGATTCTTTTGTTTTTAGAGAAAACTGAAATTGTATTAGAATTAATATATCAACTTATCCATATATGAATGTTAAAAATTCTAAATTGATTGTTTTTTCTAAAACCGAACTGAAAACCAAAATAAAAAAGTAACAAGCCTATGGTCCGGTTTGGTTTTAATTTTTCGGTTTATTTTTTACACATACGCAGTTTTCTGGGTATCGAATTTCAAATCTAGATATCGAAATGGAATCCCTTGCCGTTCGGTCAGAGGAAAACAATCTTTGCTGAGTTGCACTCAGGGCGACAGGGTACAGGGATAGTACTACTGCTTCATGCCGCACAGTGAAATAAAGGTGAAAAGCCGATTATCAGTCTAATATGGCTGGCATTTCAAACTGGTATAATTTCTCTGAAAAAGTTTATATAAAATTGGTCGTCAATCAATTTTTTTAATAATAAATTTAGTCGTTTAAATACTCCGACTCTTTGTAGAATAGTTGGATGTATGGGAGTTCTCTCTATTAATTATATTTTGTTTTGTATTTATATAGAAGTATTAAGAAATCAACTCTCTTTATTATATTTTATTTGTTCTATTTAAACAATATAAATGGTTTATTTGTGAGAATATAAAATATATCTTATACGGATAAATATAAACAATTAAAATTAATCTAAATATTAAAATAATTTATATTTAAAAAATTAAGAAGACTAAAATTATTTATAAAATAAATCGGAAGTACGTAGCTGGACGGGCCACGTACGCATACAATCTTTCCGACCGGAACATCTGCGGTGCAAGAGCAACTAATCAAAAAGGGGCCCACGAGCTCTGAGGCTCCTGAGTCCTGACCGCTCGATCTGAGGCCGGCGCGTGTTTCCCGCCAAGTCCCCTCCACGCCCGCTGGATCCAGTCACCCCCACACCGGTTCGCCACCTTCGCCGCCGGCCGGCCGGACGCCTCGCAAGCATCGCCACAGCAGCCAGGCCACTCCGGCGACTACGTGGTGCGTGCGTCCTCGATGCCATCCGCGCCGCTGCTCCTCCCATGGCGCCTCGCGCTCCCGCTCCTCGCCTTCGTCTCGGTCCCCTTCCTTCTCCCGCTCACTCTCCCCTTCCTACTCCGTTCGTCCGTGCCCTCCCGGCAGGCGCTCTCCCTCCGCCGACTCGACTGGCTCCCTTCGCCGCTTCATCGCACCCCAGCTCCATCAACGCCGCCGCCGCCGCCATCACCGCTCCCAATGGCACCAACGACGATGTCGCTGTCTCCCGCACCGCCGCTGGCTTCATCCCCACCACAACCTCCCGATACGGCGGGGTACGGAGAGTCGGCAGGTGGGACGTGCGACGTGTACGACGGGGGGTGGATGCGCGACGAGGAGGCGCGGCCGCTGTACCCGCCGGGGACGTGCCCTTACGTGGACGAGGCGTACGCCTGCGCATCGAACGGCCGGCCCGACGCCTCGTACACGCGGTGGCGCTGGGCCCCGCGCTGGTGCAGCCTCCCCAGGTAGTATATACCCGCCACCACTTCGCTCTGACCCCTCCCTCCTCCAGCTAGCTATCGCTGATCCGATCTCTCTAGGTCCATAGGTTCAACGCGACGGATTTCTTGGCTAGGCTGCGCGGCAAGCGGCTGATGCTCGTCGGCGACTCCATGAACCGGAACCAATTCGAGTCCCTCCTCTGCATCCTGCGCGAGGCCCTCTCCGACAAGACGAGGATGTTCGAGACACATGGCTACAGGATCACCAAGGGCCGAGGCTACTTCGTCTTCAAGTTCGTGGTAACAATGTCACCGAAGATTTTGCTCTCAATTCATGGTAGCTGAACATCAGCTCCATCCATCGCTGAGCACGGCGATCGAACACCTGCAGGATTACGACTGCACCGTGGAGTTCGTGCGGTCGCATTTCCTCGTCCGCGAAGGGGTGCGCTACAACAGGCAGAGGAACTCCAACCCGATCCTCCAGATCGACCGCATCGACAAGACGGCGAGCCGGTGGAAGAAGGTTGACGTCCTCGTTTTCAATACCGGACACTGGTGGACGCACGGCAAGACGGCGAGGGGGTACGTACGATTTGCCATTGTTCTGCTAAAAAAGGATCTTTTTGTGTTGCTGAATGCTGAACAAACAATGTGAACATGCAGCAAGAACTACTACAAAGAGGGCGACACACTATACCCCCAATTCGACTCCACTGAAGCTTATAGGAGAGCTCTGAAGACATGGGCTCGTTGGATCGACAAGAATATGGACCCAGCCAAGAGCATCGTCTTCTACCGAGGATACTCCACTGCACATTTCAGGTAGTTAGCACACATCACTGATCAGTGGCCATGGCCGATCAGAGCTCGCAGGCTCGCAGCAGTATGATCAGTTTCAGGCTTTCAGTTCAGCCTGACCCGATTTCTCAATTTTTTGCTGTGCAGGGCTGGTGACTGGGACTCGGGCGGTTCGTGCAACGGGGAGACGGAGCCGACGTTCAGGGGAGCGGTGATCGGCAGCTACCCGGAGAAGATGAGGATCGCGGAGGCTGTCATCGGCGGGATGCGGTTCCCGGTGCGGCTGCTCAACGTGACGAAGCTGACCAACTTCCGCAAGGACGGCCACCCGTCGATGTACAGCAAGGCGCCGGCGGCGAGGAAGAAGGTGTCCAGGAGGAAGCAGGACTGCAGCCACTGGTGCCTCCCCGGCGTGCCTGACACTTGGAACGAGCTCATCTATGCGTCTCTCGTCTTGGACCCCAAGCCCCGATCATGGAAACACCATTAGGCATTAGCTCTACTAATTCAGTACATTAGTTAGATGAGGGATGAAACAGAGAATTAATATCTCATTTCCATTTTTTGTGTTTCATTTTGGGCAGCTAGGCAACTAAAATAATGCTTAGTGTTTTCTCATCTGTGATGATGGATTGATTGAGGTTTTGCTTTGTTTTTGTTTTTAATGCAAGGTACGTTTCCTCCTAATTATAATATTCTACTATCTTTTTTTAATATAAATCATTTTGATATTTTCTAAATTTATTCATTGATCTATATATGAATTTAAGAAATATTAGAATGACTAATAATTATAAGCAGTACTATATTGCAATGCAAATTCTGCTAGCATACAAGATGATTATTTTTGTGCCATCCGATATTGTCATGATCATTTGTCAGTCTCCTAGTTCATATCTTCTGGAGATGACGAAATACAGTAAAACAGTTGGAGGTTTACTAGGTAGAGAAAATTAGTTATTTGACATTTTCAATATTGCACTTCGCAAATTTGCCACTCTCAAAATTCACTTCGTATTTATGTCATTCTCAACATTATTTCTTTGTTTTCAATGTTATTTTCTTGCTTTCCACATTTCTAAAATTGTTTTTTTATCTTTTTACTGCTAGGAAACGACACTTCTACCCCTTATATTCTATCTCGGAAAAATTGATCATATACACTCCATTTAGATGGAGATTAAGGATTTATCCTCCTGACCCACTTGTTATTGACCTATGTGGACCTCACATGCACTACCGAAAATCCAAAATTTGCCGAGTGTGCTTGCGCGGGTAAAAAAAATTTTGGGGGTGGTTTGTCGAGTGCTTTTTGAATAGCACTCGGCAAAGACAGTGAATTTGCCGAGTGCTTTTCAAAAAACACTAAGCAAACGCAATATTTTTTTTGTCTATAAACCTTGTTTCGATCCTATGTGATGTTTCCTATTTGATATATCTTGAAATTTTTTTACACTCTAAATACAACATATATTATCTCATGTAAAAAATTCATATTTTTTTAATTGAGTTTGCTTTTTTTAATTTATTAAGTATCTTTCTAGGATTTAAAATGAAATAGGTGAAAATTGAACTATAAGTACCTAAAATAATGAACTAAAAATTATATAAAAATAATATTCATATTTTTTAGTATATTTTGAGTTCTTATACACTAAATTGAAATATTTTTTAAAAAAAATAGGTTGCGACACTCGATCGACAATATAGAGCTTAATTATTTTTTAATTCTAAAAACAACAAATAAAATATGAAAAATATGAGACTTGTCATGGTGTTATAATATGATACGCATATATTGTGATAAAAATTTAAATTTTTTCGAGAAAGTTGTGACGTAAGATGTTAAGAAATCGAAGATTGTGCGAGGAGTAATTAGGGATTAGAGAAGAGATGTGATAGGTTTGAAAGCAAATAAATAATTAATTTTTTGATTGAACATGAAACTTTTTTTACAATAAAAATACAATATACCTTATGTAATATAAAAAATTAGTATTTTTCTGGGTTAGTTTACTATTTTTAATTCATTAAGTGTATTTCTCCGATTAAAATAAAAATATGTCAAATTTGAATTGTAAGTGCATTAAATAATCAAACAATATATAAAAATCATATTCATGTTTTAAAGTCTATTTTTAGTTCTTATCCACTAAATTGAAATAAATTTTGAACAATATTGGTTGCAACACTCTATCGACAACATGGAGCTTAATTGTTTTTTAATTCTAAAAAAATCAAATTAAGTGTGAAAAATATTATACTTGCTATTGTGTTATGATATTATATGAAGATACTATGATAAAAAATTAAAATGTTTTGATAAAGTTATCACATAGAGTGTTCAGAAATTGGCGATTTCGAGAAGAGGAATTAGGGTTTAGAGAAGAAATGAGATATGCTTCAAAGAAAATTGATGATTAAATATTTGTTTGAACTTAAAACTTTTTTCAATCAACATACGATGTATCTTGTCCCATGAATGTTTTTTGGTATTTTTCTAGATCAATTAGATATTTTTAATTTATTAATTATATTTGTAGGATTTAAATTAAAACATGTCAAGATTGAACTAAAAGTGCATAAAATAATAAACTAAATTATCTAAAAAAATATATTTATGTTGTTGAGTTTATTTTTATCCGTTATCCACTATAGTTTCACATTTTTTATCAAATAAAAAGATTTTAAAACAAGTTAAACAAAATTTTAAAAAAATAAAAAATGTTCGCCAAGTGCCAAATTTTGGGCTCTTGGCAAATATATCTTGTTTGTTGAGTGAAACACTCGGCAAACAAAAAATTTGTTTCCCGCACTCCTCTTTCCGCAAAATTTCAAAATTGGCGCTAATATTTTCAAAATTTTGACATACATCATTTTAAATACTACCCACCCTCCACCCTCCCTTCTCCTTCCTCCCTTCTCTCTCTTCCCTCCTCCATCCTCTTCCACCACCGGTAGGACACCATGCCACCGTCGTCATCCATGCGCCGCCACTGTCGCCACGCCGCCGCCGTCGCCACACCGCCGTCGCCGCCCCGTCTGGCCTCCGCCCCACCCTGCCGCCACCCCGCCCCATCTGGCCACCGCCCGGCCCCCGCCCCCGGTGAGGTGTGCCCCGCCCCGCCCTTGGCGCGGTGCGCCTTGCTGCGCCACCCCGCCCACCATGCCATGTCATCATGCCCACCACGTGTTCGACAAAATGTGTTTTTAGGACGTGAGTCCTGAGCTGCCTTTTTTTTGCTTTCAGTTTTTATGTTTGCCGAGTGCCAAACTTTGGGCACTCTGCAAAATGTACGTCACATCCCCGTTATTCTTTTTTCTTTGTCGAGTGTTGTATTTGGCACTCAGCAAAAGCTTCGCCGAGTGCCCGATAAAATGCACTCGGCGAACCTCTCTATGCCGATAACAAGTCCACAGAGTGCGCTTCGCCGAGTGCCACACTCGGTGAAGCATTTGACGAGTGCATTATGGGTACTCGGTGAACAAATAGTCTCCCGTACTGATGTCATTGAGATGTGGTGGGTAAATTCTCAATTTCCATCTAAAGGGTGGGCATATGATAAAATTCTTCACTGTGCCTTAGACGCGAGATGCCGCCCAGCGGCCTGTTGCAATTGCATGTCGGACATCATAGCTACAGTAGAAAAAAATACTCTCTGAACAACATAGCAGAGAGAGAGCGCCGGTGCAGAATAGCTACAGCAGAGGCAGCGGGTCGCTGGTGGCGGCGACGCAAGAAGGGTGGATGTGCTGTTTACCAGAAACAAATCTGCATTAACCTGAAAAATAATGTTTAGAAAACAACGATGTGATGTACACTCTGGGTTATTTCATGTGGGATAAAATAGAAAACAATTTCAAAAATGTGGAAATAAAGAAAATGACATTGAAAAAAAAATAAAAATTCACCACTACAAACACCCATTGTAGCGGCGGGCAAAAACGTACTATAGCGGCGGGCAACCAGTCTGCCGCTGCTCTAACGCCACTGCTAACCAGGGATAGTAGTGGCGGGCACTCTGCCCGCCACCACTGTGTCAACAGTAGTGGCGGGCACGCCCGCCACTGCTATGGTTAATAGTAGTGGCGTGCAGATGATGTTAGCGTGCCCAACACTGTTGTGTTTTCCATATTTTACAGAAATGTTATATAAACCTTAATTCAAATAGCCCCAAAATATATATACAGAAATTCACAGCTCCACAGCAGCAACACAACATAACAAAACCACATTATATTCACATCTCCACACAGCCATCCACACTAGCAATACAACCACACAACAACAATAGGTCTCATCAATTTACAAATTTACAAAGTTTATATTTCATCAGACATCAAGTTTACAAAGTTTACATCTCATCAAAACTTCAAAATTAGCATTTATGCGCAAATACATGCTCATTTTGCTTAATATTTCTTCTCGGATGGCCAGCTCCTATCTTGTGCATCTTGTCTTTGCTTATAAGCTTCGAAATTCTTGTGTTGGGGGAGATAATCTCGATGACAGCTGGGGAACGAGAAGGTCTGTATGGCTCCGGAGGAGGTCCCTCACTAGAAGACCCAAAGCCCTACGCCGGAGGTACTCGGCCTCCGAGCGAGGGAGCCAGAGGCTTCCGGAGGTTCCAAGGTGCGCCGGAGGGGTCTTCGGGGGAGGATTGATCGGACAGGGGCCGGAGGTCACCCTTCGGATCGAGGATGTTGGAGGCCACCCTTCGCATCAAGCTGAGGATCTGGAGGTAGGCCGGGCGATAAGAAGACCAGTCAAGTCCGTAGGGAGGCAAGATCGTGATCGCCTGCGCCGTGTCGGGCGGCTTTTGCAGCGCCCGACACGGCCGATACGCTGTCAGTATCGAATCTTCTTGTCTGTACTATGCGGAGTCCGTTTTGTCTGTATTACCGGCCGGTGTCAGGCCCAGTAGCGGTTGGCGGTCCCGGGGGTGTCTGGCCCCTCAAGGGGGGTCGCCCTATAAGTATCCCCCAACCACAGTTGTAATGGACACACAATCCATGAATACAAGCACACCGCATTCCATTACTCCCAAACCTGCTGGTTCGATCCGTCATCCCAACAGTTGGCGCCGTACGTGGGGAACCTAGTACAAAAACTTTATTCTCTATCATTTCTTTCCTAGAGCCATGCCTCCTAAATGGAGCCTTGGCACTAGTCCCCTGTGGAGGTCTTCTCGGACCTCTAGGTTGGGATCTCCGAACACCACCGAGGTCGGAGGACCCTCTATTGTCCCCCCACCTCAAACTCCCGAAGTAAATACATATCCTTGAGCACACGGAGCCCCCACTGTGGCTTCATCTGTGCTCCGAACCAATGAAGCCCCTCCCGCGGCTCTGTTTGTACTCCGAACTGACTTCCTCAGCTGATCCCACGAACGGATGGTTCCATGCCGGAGCGACCAGAACCACCGGAGAGCGATCCCCTCGAGCGCCAGAGGGAAGCACTTAGCCATTGTGTCTCGGCTCCCCCCAGACGCTTCTATCGCCAGAGCGTACGAGCGGGAGAACTCTCCGGGGTCGGAAACCCCAGAGTACTTGGGAAGCTTGGCGGCGCGAAACTTCGAGCCAAAGCGCACCCTCTGAAGGTCTGGGTGCAGGGGGACTCCTCGTCGTAAGACGCATTTTCCTCCTCCGCTTGATCTTCGTCGTCGCTTAAGGCTACGACCGCAACCCTCGTAGCGCGGGAGGGCTCAGGAGGGCGGAGTGACGCCTCCTGGCGCCACTGGGCCAGTTCCGCCTTCAGCCGGGCGTTCTCGGTAGCCAGGGCATCGGCCTGACTCCCGCTTCCTCTTGAGGTGGTCTCAGGGTCTTGCGAACGGACGTAGTCAGTTCGGAGGGCCACCACTGGGGGCCCGCTCGGAGGACACACCTCCGACGGCCCCTCCTAGGGCCCCGTGAGGTTGACGGAGGCTGGCTCAGGCATGCCCACAGGGCCCCGAACCTCGGGAGTCTCCTCCGGGACCTGGGTCGGCTCTATGGCAGGTGCCCCGATAGACGCCACGACTGGCTGGTTGGGAATGGCGACTGGGGTGGGCTCGACTCTGGCGGTGCGGGCTGACCGACGTAGAGGAACCGTGTTCGCTCCCTTCCGACTCGACATGCTTTGGTGACTGGGTGTAGAGGACGCTAGCTTCTCGAACTAGGATCCCCACGGACGACGCTAACTGTTGGGACGACGGATTGAACCAGCAGGTTTGCGAGTAATGGAATCCGGTGTGCTTGTATTCTTGGATTGTGTGTCCATTACAACTGTGGTTGGGGGGTACTTATAGGGCGACCCCCCCTGAGGGGCCAGACACCCCCGGGACCGCCAACCGCTACTGGGCCTGACACTGGTCGGTAGTACAGACAAAACGGACTCCGCGTAGTACAGATAGGAAGATTCGATACTGACAGCGTATCGGCCGTGTCGGGCGCTGCAAAAGCCGCCCGACACGGCGCAGGCGATCACGATCTTGCCTCCCTACGGACTTGACTGGTCTTCTTATTGCCCAGCCTCCCTCCAGATCCTCAGCTTGACGCGAAGGGTGGCCTCCGACATCCTCGATCCGAAGGGTGACCTCCGGCCCCTGTCCGATCGCTCCTCCCCCGAAGACCCCTCCGGCGCACCTTGGAACCTCCGGAAGCCTCTGGCTCCCTCGCTCGGAGGTCCGAGTACCTCCGACATAGGGCTTCGGGTCTTCTGGTGAGGGACCTCCTCCGGAGCCGTACAGACCTTCTCGTCCCCAGCTGTCATCATGCCTTGGCTGCCGAGAACGCCCGGCTGAAGGCGTAACTGGCCTAGTGGTGCCAGGAGGCATCGCTCCGCCCTCCTAAGCCCTCCCGCGCTACGAGGGTTGCGGCCGTAGCCTTAAGCGACGACGAAGATCAAGCGGAGGAGGAAAACGTGTTGTTGGGGGAAAATATTCCATCTCCAGGGTTATTGCAGTGACAAGATAAAGACTGGTGGTTAAACTGAAGACTTCCAGCATATAACTTCGGAGATACATTGAATCAAGTTCGAAGTATGATGACAAACTCTAGTTCGGAGTATATCTTCGAACTTGGACTCTTCCGGGAGCTTCTTTGCCAGCTAAGATGGAAGACTTATCTTCTTTCTCATTAGATTAGTCTTTTACCATTTTAGCCCTATTAAGGGTACCGAATAGTTTCCACTATGTCGGTTGTATTAGAGGGGTAAAAAGGTCTTTTCCGTAATGTTTAGGCCTATAAATACCCCCCGTTTTACCCTGTAATACGTACCGAACACAAGTTATTCAATACACACTTTCGAACTATTCTAAGTTATTATCCTTTCGGAGGCTTGGAATAGTTTCCTTCACAAACACTTCGTTTGTTAGTTTCTAATCTTCAGAAACCTGTTAGCGTAATCTTTTGCGCCAACAGTTGGCGCCGTCCATGGGGAACCTAGTCCAAGAAACTTCGTTCTCTACCAACTTCTCCCACCATGCCTCCTAAACAGAGTGCAACTGGTAATCATGTTCGGAGGTCCCCTCGGACCTCCGGAGTAAGATCTTCAGATACAGTTGAGGTTGGAGGACCTTCGACGTTTCCTCCACCTCAAACTCCGGAAGGGATTCCCATTCCTCGAGCACATGGAGTTCCTCCACCAATTCCATCTATACTTCGGCCACCCGGAGTCCCTCTTCCACCTCAAGTTCCACTTCGAACTGATCCCTACAGTTCTCAAGACCCAGAAGATCCTTCCGGAGGAGATGAAGACAGTCTTGGTGATATGGCCGCTCAAATGGCCAGTCTCCAAGCCGAAGTTGCAAGGTGGCGGCAAGAAGCCGCGAATAGGCTTCGTTCTCAAGCCACCCCAACCATTCCTGAAGTGCCCGAAGACGACGAGGTTATTTATCCCGAAGCCCCAGAGAATGCTTCCTTCGATACCGAGTCTCCGCTGCATCCTGAGTTGCAGAAAGTACGCTTCGACCCCAAGTTCAAAACTTCGAAGGTTTGCAAGTATGCTGGAGATGAAGATCCTGGAGAATTTGTTCGTTCTTATGCTCTAGCAATTGAAGCCAGTGGGGGAGTGAGGGACACTATGGCAAAATGCTTTCCCCTAGCTCTGCAAGGAGTGGCATTGCGGTGGTTCTGGTCCTTGAAGCCAGGATCAATTAATTCATGGGGGCAGCTGAAGAAGAAGTTCGTAAGCAATTTCCAAGGCACCTTCGTGCCCCCAATGTCAATGGGAAGTCTTTTCCAGGTGAAGCAGCTCCCTGGAGAGACATTGAGACAATACTTCTAGCGCTTCGCTCATACGAAGTCACAGATTCGAGGGTTAACTACGTCTTCAGTAGTTGACGCAGCTCGAGAGGGAGTCATTCATCCAGGCCTCCTTGATAAACTTCACCGGAAAAGCATATCTTCTGTTTCTCAGTTGATGTCATATTTCGAAGAGTATGCAAGGTCAGAAGAAGGATGGCTTCGAAGAACTGCTGCAACCCCGTCCATACTGCAAGAAGTGAAATTGGAAGTGAAAACTTCAGCACAGCCACAAGGGCCTAGCTTTGAAATTCAGCATGACAGGCGTAGGGGGCAAAAGCATCCTCGTTCAGAAGTTCTAAACATTGCACCCCCGCAGAAGTTTGCTCAAAGAGCTCCGCAACCATCAGGAAGAAAGACCAGTGGCTGGAGGGCGCCAGGGAAACTGACTGGCAAAGGCCAGACCTTGTTCTGCGGTATCCATGGTGAAAACCGGAGCCACGCAACTGATGCGTGCAAGGCTATACTTGCTCTGAGAGGAGAATATTCCGAAAGAACTTCGGGTCGACGCACTACTGACCGAGTTCCAACTGAAGTGCGCCTGGAGCCTGTTCATGCTATGGCGTGGATAGAAAACTTCGATTCGGCAAGACGCCCTCTGGTGGTCAATATTATGCCACCTCCGAAGCAAGAAGAGGGGCAAGATCGAGGAAAAAGAATAGTCCTCCCCATCTCCGGAGGAGGGACCCTTGGAAGTATGTCCAAGAGGCAGAGAAGAGAATATGTCAGAGAAGTGGGCCATATTGGAACCTCTTCATCTACAGCTGCTATGCCCGAATTGTCCCATGTGCCAATATCTTTTTCCGCAGATGATGCAGTTGGTGTTAAATTTCCGCATGCAGACCCACTTGTCATTACTGCCGACATAGCAGGTACTGAGGTTCGGAGAGTGCTAGTTGACGGAGGTAATTCGGCAGATATTATTTTTGTCCAAGCTTTTGACCAACTCTGCATCTCCAGAAAGCATCTTCTCCCAGCAGCCCATCCTTTGCAAGGATTTGCAGGACCCCCTCTTGATGCCCTTGGCCAAATTGGCCTGGAAGTTACTTTCGAAGAAGGGCCAATGGCCAGAACAGAGGAAGTGATCTTTGATGTTGTAGATGCTCCATATGCATATAATGTCATCTTCGGAAGAGGCATGTTAAATAAATTCGGAGCTGTGGCGCATCATAATTACTTATGCATGAAGATGCCCACACAAGCAGGAGTGCTCACTGTTTTCGGAGATCAGGCCATTGCACCAAGAGCGGAGTATGGTCATGGCCCTCCTCTTGACCCGAGACAGGTGAACACTGTGCAGGATGATCCGGAGAATTTTTATATTCCTAGCGAATATTCGAAAAGATCCTTTCCAAGACCAAGTCCTGAAGGAGAGATTGCAACAAAGGTTATTGTCAAAGATGGCAAGGAATATTCGTTTCAATTTGGTAAATACTTGCCTCCAGAAGTTGCTGCCTCCTTAGAAAAGGTAGTTGAGGAAAATTTGGATGTCTTTGCTTGGTCTGATGAAGACATCACCAGAGTCAGTCGGGACATTATTGAACATAGTCTGCTTGTGAACCCGAAGGCTCGACCCGTTAGGCAAGGACTTCGAAAGATGTCTGCGGAGAGAGCTGTCCTTGCTAAAAACGAAGTTGAAAAGTTACTGAAGGCTGGGATTATCAGAGAAGTGGCTCATACGGAGTGGTTGGCCAACCCAGTTTTTGTTAAGAAGAAGTCTTCAGGGAAGTGGCGCATGTGTATTGATTTTATATCCTTGAATAAAGCATGCCCCCGTGACCCCTACCCCATGCCTCGAATTGATCAGTTGGTCGACTCCACTGCTGGTTCGGAGTTATTAAGCTTCCTTGACGCGTATTCCGGCTATCATCAAATTTGGTTGAAGCGCGAAGATGAAATCAAGACAAGCTTCGTAACTCCTTCAGGAGTCTTTTGTTATGTAAGAATGCCCTTTGGCTTAAGAAATGCCGGGGCTACATTTTCGAGATAATTGCTAAGGCTCTAGGTCATCAATTAGGTCGTAATGTAGAGGCCTATATGGATGATATTGTAATCAAGAGTGCCTTAAAGCACCAGCATAGCCTAGACTTAGCAGAAACATTCAATAGCCTTCGGGCATGTGGGATCCGTCTTAACCCCGAAAAATGTATCTTTGGGGCGCAGGCTGGAAAATTGTTAGGGTACCTAGTTTCAAGCAGAGGGATCGAAGCTAGTCCCACTCAAATAATTGCGTTGCAGAAGATGGTTCCTCCAGAAAATTTAAAGCAAGTTCAAAAGTTGACTGGTCGTTTAGCAGCACTTAGCAGATTTCTTGCAAGGTCTGTGGAGAGAAGTTTGCCAATTTTCAAAGCATTGAAAGGGTCCGAAGATTTTGCATGGACACCGGACTGTCAAAAGAGCTTCGAAGATATTAAAAATTACTTCAGTAATCTTGCTACACTCACGATGCCTGTTGCGGACGAAACCCTACTCCTCTACCTTGCAGCTACTGGCTCTGCTGTCAGTGTAGTTCTTGTCAGAGAGATTGATTTCAATGGGAAGTTGGTACAAAATCCAGTTTATTTTGTGTCCGAAGCATTGTCCGGAGCAAAAACAAGATATTCTGAGCTTGAGAAATTCGTTTATGCTCTGATAATGGCTTCGAGGAAGCTAAGGCATTATTTTTTTGGCACATAATGTTGTGGTACCAACTTCGTATCCTTTGGGAGATATGCTCCGAAGTAAGGATTCCACTGGAAGAATTGGAAAGTGGGCCGTTGATTTAGCACCCTTTGGCATATCTTTCCTGGTAAGAACAACAATTAAGTCGCAAGTATTGGCTGACTTCGTGGTAGAGTGGACTCCCCCTGCAGCATGGACTCCAGAGAAGTCAAGTGAAGGAATTTGGACTATTTACTCTGATGGAGCTTTCCAAGCATCTGGAGCAGGCGTCGGAGCTGTGATAATTTCGCCTTCAGGGCAAAAGGCAATGTACTCCGCAAGACTCAACTTTAAGTCCACCAATAATACAGCGGAGTATGAGGGAATTCTATTGGGACTTCGCAAGGCACATGCTCTAGGGGCTACAAGGGTTGTTATTAAAACAGATTCTCAGATTGTAGCAGGGCACGTAGACAAGAGTTTCCAAGTCCGGCATCCACAGCTTGCAAAGTACTTAGAAGAAATCCGAAAGATCGAAGCATCATTTAAAGGGATTTCCATTCGAGGTATACCTAGAGCAGAAAATATGCAAGCGGACATCTTAGAAAAAGCTACAGCCAGAGCCATGGACATACCCGAAGAAGCTTTTTATGAAGAACTCAGTATACCTTCGGTGCCACAAATTCCATCTGCCGAAGTCCTTTGCATTCCAAATACAGATTGGCGAAGTTCAATCATGGAAGTGTTGCAAGGAGAAGCAAATTGTAGCGCCCCGATTTAAACAAATCGAGACATTATTGAATTTCCATAGAAAAACAATAATACAAGAGGTTCATCATGCGACAACGTACATACGACAATATCCATGGTACGCAGACCATATTTATTACAACATTGTTTTAGTAAAAACAGTAATAAGATAATTAAACAGCGGCATGACGAACGTCTTCTTCAGGATCTTTCTTCTCGACTGGGTCGCTACTCCAGACCGTCTTCAAAGTAAGCATCCTCTGTGGGGTCCAACGGGTATGAGTACAAAAAGTACTCAACAAGCCACCGCAAATGCAAATAATAATGCAGGATAATAAACAAGGAAGGATAATGGCTAACAATGCGGAATAAAGCAGTTGCAGTTATGGCATTTAGTGTAATCATATTTTAATCATGCAGAAAGTAAACATGAGCATCATCAACATCAACTAACTCGAGGAGTACGTTTTACCTCCTCGCACAACAATCCTTACATGTCAATCCATCATGCACATTCATATTCAAAGTAAACTAACTGGGGGATGTCACGCAACCCGCCCTTGACCGTGGGCTCGGCTTTTCGAAAAGATTTAAGACTCTGATCAGAGATGTACTACTGTACCCACAAGGCACGCACTCATCCCAAGCGAGATGACCCATTTCACGGGAACTCGTGCCAAAACCTCAATATGAGATGTTCCAAGCGATAACCACCCGCTCTAGGTTTCGCCGGCGCGCCGGGCCGCATCCCGGCTAACGTCGCACCCCCTTTTGCGCCACATTGGTACAAGTCACCCGCAGGTGCAACTTGACCCATCTCCAAATGGCGGCCTCGGTTTGGAACAACCCATACCTTAGTTAGGACTTACCCACTAGACTTGTGGTTAGTACGTAAGTGTATTGCAACGGATCCCTTAGACCGGTCCTTATAGTGCCCCGGGTGCTACCAACCAATGCCCTAGCTTGCACCCGGAACCCACCATGCATACACTCACAACCATAACTCATCACCAACAGAATTTCCAAGGATAAGAAGTAACGGGGATCATATAATAGAATCATTTTGCTACGACTCATTTTTATCCTATAGCGATCGTGTCAATACATTGGACACTAGCTAATATCATTGATCATATGGTGACAAGGAGGTTAGGCGAGATAGCATGGCTTGGGTTGCACATCAAGGTCGGGGGATCCTAAATAAATATAATGTAAGGGTTCATTTGACTAATGCATATATAACCTATGTGTTTTAGCGATAGTTTAATCAAACATGGGTTCAATATGCTCAAAAGAATGGTTTGGTGACTTGCCTTGTTCAGCGAAAGGCGAGGGAGGGACTTCCGGGAAGTATTCCGGCTCCTCGACGGCGTCGTAGTCTTTTCAATAATAATAAAGTAAAATAAATACAACATTCTATATAAACAACGTAAAATCACTCAACAAGCATATGAGTTTAAGTTGGTTTGATTTTAAAGAAAATCAGTTGTTAAGGTTCTGAAATTTATTTCATGAATAATTTAAAATGAATCAAAATGAATTATGGTTTTTCAAAAAAGGGTTTTTAAGTGTGAATGATATCACCTTAAGTTTTCTAATTAATTTGATATGAATGGTCCAGAGAAAACTCTGTGGTTCTAGTATATAAACAGAAAGAATAAATATATAAATTTTCTGAAGTTTAAATATTTGAATTCATATTTTAATCCTAAGGGCATTTGAATACTTATTTAAATAAACATGAAAAATTCAAAGTAAACCTACTGTTTTTATTGCATAAACATGTAGAGAATATTATTATGAATTTTCTGAAATTGGAATGACAATTTTTAGAGTTCAAATGCATTAGATATGAATTTTACAAGTTTAAAAGCATTTCTGGAATTTATTTTCAAATTTTAAATCCCTCGGGTCCACGGTGAGCCAGGCCCACGGTGAACCCGCGCACTATGCGCGTGCGCCGGGTCGATCTGGACCGTCGGATCCAGATCCGACGCGCTAGGGTGAGGCGGGACGCGTAAGTCGACGTGGACGGCCAGGATTAAAATGTTTGAACCGGTACGCGATGGACGCTCCAGATTGATCACGTGTTCTAAATACGGATGAACGCACGAGATTGCACCGTACCGCTTCGCTCAGATCCAACGGCGCTGATTAAATCGCACGAGGGATTAAGTCTGGGCCGTTAGATCTGGATCGCACGGCGTGGATCGAATCCGACACGGCACGGGTACTCGACTCGTGCCGGTCGTCTTCTCCGACGACGGCGAGCGGGCCAGCGGCCACGGCGAGCGACGGCGACCTAGTCTAAGGCCTAAAACGGAACGAGGGTGCTACGGGGATCACGAGGGTACCTCGGCGGTGAGGAAAGGTCGACGGAGCGAGGCCGGCGACGAGCGGAGGCGGTGGAGGTGTTCGGGTTCTTGGCGGCGACGGCGATCCGGCGAGGTTCGTCGACGACGGAGTGGTGGCCGGCGTTGGGGAGGTCCTTGCGGTTGCAGCGGTGCGGTCGGCGAGGGCGGAGGGGGACTCCGGCGACGGCGATCGATGGCTGGAGGTCGGGCGGCGGTGTTGCGCTAAAGACCGAGTGGAGGGCGCTCTGTTTTGTCTGAGTTCAATAGGATGCGTGAACCGAACGCGGTGGAGATCCGTGGTTTAAATAGGGGTACCGGCGGGGGCAGGGAGGGCGCAATCGACGGTGGCCGGGGATAAATGCGCCTTGACGCCGGCGAGCTCAGGTTGACGCGGTTCAACGCACCTGGACGTGAATCGGGCGGGATTAATAGGGGGAAATGGTCGGCGCGTTGAGGGGACTTCAATGCAGGCGTCGGATTAAAGGGAGGGGGCCGGCGAGGGCGGATCCTAGGCGGAGTTAGGGCTTCGGCCGGCGAGGGGGGGGATCCGGGGCGGATCTCGCGGGGACGAAGGTCCTGACAAGCGGGGGCCACTCGTCAGCGGGCGCGAGCGGGCGAGGGTGGCGACTGACGGGTGGGGCCGAGGTGTCGGGTTCGCGCGCGAGGGGAGGGATTCGGCGCCGACAGGTGGGACCAGGTTGTCAGCCAGAGGCGAGCGCGGTAACGGGCTGGGCCGGCCGGGAGAGAGAGAAGGGAGGGAGGGGAGCCCAATACTGTTTTAAAACATTTCTAAATAAAAATAATTCCAGAAATTAGATTAAAATGTTAGGGCTACTTCCAAGGTTGATAAAAATTTATAAAAATTCCCAAAATTATATTTTGGTCTTAGGTTCATATACAAAAAGTTTCACCTCCTAGTTTGGTCATCTACTCTATGCTGTAGTTCAAAATGGTATAAAAGGGAATTAAAAGTATTTTCTGAAATAATAATTCCAAGAAATTGAATTTAATAATATTTTTATTGTTTTGAAAATTTGGGGTGTTACACAAATATGTCTGAAGGACCACAGCTTTCGAGGTTAAAGCTTAGAATTCGGAATTATCAAATAATCAACGGTATTTTATACAAGGCTAGAGTATGTTCCCCTTTGCTCCGATGTATATCTCAAGCTGAAGGTCAAGAAATTCTTCGAGAGATCCATGAAGGACTTTGTGGCAGCCATCTGGCCCCTCGAGCTTTGGCAGGAAAAACACTTCGCCAGGGGCTTTATTGGCCTACAATAGTAGCTGATGCGGAGAGCTTGGTCCGCACTTGCCAAGGATGTCAGTGGATGGGACGAAGGAGTCATCGCCCAACAACAGCCCTTCAAGTCATAGCTCCCGTATGGCCCATGGCTAGATGGGGCATGGATCTTATTGGTCCCTTCCCAATAGCAAAAGGAAATTTAAAGTTCATAGTGGTAGCAATTGAATATTTTTCGAAGTGGGTCGAAGCAGAGCCCCTAACAGCTATCACTTCGAACAATGTACAGAAATTTTTCTGGAAGAATATCATTTGCCGGTTCGGAGTGCCTAGGCAACTCACAGTTGACAATGGAACACAATTCGACGCAGAAGCTTTCAAGAAATTTTGCGAAGATCTAGGCATACAGCTATGCTTTACTGCAGTGCGACACCCTCAGTCTAACGGGGCTGTAGAAAGAGCCAATGGTAATATTTTGTCAGGGCTAAATCGAAGGATAGTAGGATTGGCAAAAGGACTCTGGACCGAAGAACTTCCGAAGATTTTGTGGTCCATTCGGACCACTCAAACAAGGTCCACGGGTTTCACTCCATTCAGACTATTATTCGGAGATGAAGCTATGACACCAACAGAGCTCAAAGGAGGATCACTTTGCAGCACCGAACCAGAAGTAGAAGGAGAAAGACAAGCTTCGCTGGATTTAATAGAGGAGACAAGACTTCGAGCTGTGGCAAATCTGTCAAAGTATCAGTAGCAGACGAAGGCTTGGTTTGACCCGAAGGTCAGGATTAATGAACTTAGACTGGGTCATCTCATTTTGCGAAGTATCATAGCACCAGGAAAATTAGGAAATAAATGGGAAGGTCCATACTTAATTGTTCGCTCAGGGCGTCCTGGTTCTTTTAAATTAGCTAATTTGGAAGGTGAAGAGTTAGCGCATACATGGCATGCGGAGCACCTAAAGCGATACTTCGCATAAGGGCTCCTTGTAATCATTTGTAAGCACTTTCCGAATTAATAAAGCATATGGTTCAGATAATGCCTACCCCTCATAAACTTCCCACTTCCGAGTGGACGCATTGGAATAGCGGAGTTGACCGAGAGGGAAGTGTGATTAATTTGAATCATATTTTCCGAGGTGGTGGGCTGACATAATCCGGAGTCCAAGCACCGGCTTGAAGACATCCGTAAAAGAGCCCGAAAACCACAGAATGCAGAGTCCAAGCCACCGGCTGGAAGACATCCGTAAAAAGAGTCCAAGGAGACCAAATGATGCGGAGCCCCAGCCACCGGCTTGTAGGTATCCGTAAAAAGAGTCCAAAGAGACCACTGCGAACTCCAAACCACTGGTTTGACAGAATTCGCAAAAAAGAGCCGAAGGAGGCCAAAATAAAACAGAATTTGAGCCATGAGCTTCGAATGTCTGTTAAGAAAGTTCAAAGTGACAAATTATCTAAGACACTAAAGTGTCCGGAAAGTTGTCTCAAGAGATTTCTTTCTAAAAAATAAGATACTAAGTTACCAGTCTTTAGACTACAAATAGTCGAAGACATTTTATAAGATTTTAATTAATCTTTAAATTGCTGAGGGGCTCCGAACCCCCAAAAATTGTACTCCTAAGTTTTTCTTTGCGCCTAACCATCTTTGAATACAATTCAAAGTTTCTTACGCCCAAAGAGGGGCTAGTAAATAGGGAGACAATTTCAAATCGATGTTTATTATTCGAGCAATATGGTTACATTATGAAAAATTGGTATCTATACCAAGAAGGAATCGAAGACCCCTTCGATCTCTAGAGCTAGGGTTGGAATGACTAGTTCCAGAGCCGGGAGTTCTAAAAACTTTGCGTTTAACTCTCCTGCCTTCCCTTTGAAGCTCTAAAGTCTTTTTGTTCTTGTTGAAGCTCGGCCCAAGTTCGAAGTCGTTCGGGGCTCCTTTCCCAGCTTCCCAGTTCTTCAGGTTTTTTATCTTGAGTTTCATCTTCATCTTCGGACCACACAATGTCTTCGGAAGATGAAGTTTCCAAGTTAATTTCTTTTTCTTCCTCTTTAATACAAGATAATATATCTTTGCTTACTTCGGACGTAATCGCTCCGGAGTTATCTCGAGGAACTAGAAATCGAGGGCGCTTGTGAAGTTTTAAGATATCGAAGGTAGCCCATAATAAGCGAAGTTCGTCGTTAACATCTAACACTTCGACATCTTCCATATGAGGCAAAGCCTAAAAATATGATAAGCAAATCTTCATTTATAAATGTACAAAAGCGTAGTGCTTTACATAGTTGAAGATCCTAAAATAATTCTAAACCTGCGGGTTTGGCGGGGGCTGACTTCTCGAAGCTTGGGACCGAGCTTGCTTCTGGCGTTGTCCTTCGTCAATCCAGGCCTTGATCGCAGAGCGACCTTCGGCTCTCCATGAAGTTTGAAAGGCTTGCCAAGCAGCGGCCACACCTTCGGAAGGAGTAAGAAGCTGGTCGTCATCGAAGGTAATGGGAGCCTCTCCTGCGCTCGGAGTTATCGATCGGCCCAGATCTTCATAGTAACGAAGTATGCCGATAGCAGCCACTTGTCCGGAGATTTCTCCGTACCGAATGCATGTTGTCTTCATTTGCTTCGCTGCTCCTTGGATCCTCTTCAACCGGCGCAGCAGGGAGATGTTGTCATCCGAAGGAAGCATCCCAATAGTACCGAAGTACTCTAGAACACCTAGCAATTGGTCCATGACCTCCGCAGCTACCTTCTCTGACTTCAGCTTATCTTCATTTAAGGCATCCTTCGCCGAAGTTAGTTCTCTTACTACTCCAGAGAGCCTAGCCGCCTCCGTAGCTAAAGAATTCTTTTGATTCAGTAGCTGGCTAGCTTCTTCTTGGAGTCTAACAAGCTCGGCCCCCGCATTAGCGTGCTCTGCCCGCATCTTTTCGATTTCTACTCGAAGCACAATTTTTTCTGCTTCGAGCTCTTTATTCGCAGCCCCCAAGCTTTGTCTAGCCCTACGCTCTGTTGAAACCATGTTAACCAAGTGGGCCACTCGACCTTCGGAGATAGTGAGATTTCGTTGAAGAGTTGTAATCTCCTCTCGAATGTGAAGGCTTCCACGTTCACTTGAGATGTTCGCAGCTCGGGATAAGACTGTTTGCTGCGAAAAGAAAAAACCAAGGTGAGAAATTATTTGTATATAAATTTGATGTTGTTTTGCAGATACTTCGTACCTGGTATGCTGCGTGTTCCATGGCAGCGTTAAGCTCCGAACTCTCCGCCTCGCTAAAGATAGCCACCAAGTCCGTCTCCCCGACTTCGCGACTAGCTCGATCCAAAGGTTCGAGCAAAGTCCGAAGCCCAGTTCTTCGCTCCAAGAAAGGAGCTAGAAGGGGGAGCATGCTCAAGGCTTGCTGATCATCTTCGCTTGGCGAAGGCCCGGAGTGCTGAGTTGTGGTTTTTGGAGCCCCAGTAGACTGGCCCCCCTCAGTAGATTGGCTCTCGTCTGTTGACTCAGACGGAGTTGATCCTGAGCTCGGAGTAGGGAGGGGGTCCATCTTCCCTTTGCCTTTTCCAGGCCCCATTTGAGTGGCTCCTGGAATTGGCTCCGAAGTTGTCGAAGGTCTAGGAATTATATCTTCAGGATGGACCTCTTCCACGAAAGTGGATCCTGTAAAAACAAAGGTATTATACATTGTATAATTTCGCAGGGAAAAAGAAGAAAAGAATTATGCGAAGTTTACCTTCGACATTTTGGCGACGGGTAAGCATTGGACTGCTTGGTGGGTCGAAGGCTACTCCAAAGTCTTCGTCGGAGTCAACGGTCAAAACTTCGACTATTGGAGCATCTTCTTGAACAGCCGTTGTTACTTCGCCCGGAATCGAAGCTGCAGTAACTTCGACTCCGCTTTCGTCCACAGGGGCTCCGTCTTGAGGTAAATCTTCTTGAGCAACCGGAGTCCTCACTTGCTCAAGGTTGGCTTGAGGCATCGGCACGCTCGCAACATCATCAATGTGTGCACTTCTTTGGGCTGCATCTGTGTCGATCAGGTAGACAAGCATCCTGCCTTCATCCTCTAGGCAATCGGAGATTGAAGCTCTTGAACTCGAAGGCGCAGGAACTCTTGGTTTTTGAGCCACCTTCTTGACCGGGGTCTTGGCAGAGCTCGAAGTTCCAGCTTCGGCTTTTCTCTTCTTAGGCCCTTTCTCTGAAGGCACCCAGTCCACCAAAGGGGGCGGAACTACTTCGAGCAGCCCCCATACTCGGTTGGATCGCTCCCAAGAACCAACTAATTTGATTCTCCATTCTTTCTCGGTCGGAGTTGGGATGCCCAAAATCTTCTCCGAAGCTCGTACGATTTGCTCCGAAGTTATAGGGGCTGAAGAAGCTGAAAAATGAGTTAAGTTTGTTAACTCTTCGAATAATATACATAGTATATGTTGCTTTCGAAGTTACCTGCAGGGCTCGAAGTTGAAGAAATTTTCCGAAGACCGCCCTCCGAATCTTCTTCGAAAGAGATCGGCCAGTTGGCCATCAGGGGAGGAATTTGAAGCCCAAGGAATTCTTCGGCTAAATCCCGCATACTTAGGCGGTGACTGATTTTTTGAAGCAAGCTGAGGCGAGCTTCGAGCTGACCTAGATCTGGATGTACAAGGGCTTCCTTTCGGAAGTTGATGTCTTGCAAAGGTCCGGCTAGACGACTGCTAGCCCCAACTTCGTCGTAAAACCACTTCAAGATCCAGTCGGTGTACCATCTAGTATTGATGGCCTTAACAGGAAACCGAAGAGCATACTTGTCTCGGAGTCTGAAGTTGATGCTTCCGAAGGCCACTACCATCTTCTCACCTCCAGGGCCTAAGAAGGTCTTTGGTTGGCACGAAGCTCTATGCAGTGCTGCGAAGATCTCTGCCCTTCCTTCACAACCTTCGGCTCGCAACGCCCATTCGAAGATGGCAAGACTCGCTACCGCATTCGAAGACGATCACTTCTCCGGGTCTCGGTGACGGGATGATTTCCTTTCCAGGTTTGCGAATCATAACCCCGGAACTGATCTTGCCTTCTACTGCGGCCGCAAGTGATTCTCTTTTGCAGGTTGAAGGCCCCAGTTGATAAGATTGGTCCGTGTACTTTGTCGACGCCGGGAAGAGGTCTTGGGGGCCAACATTTTGGGGATTTCCTCCCGCCGCCACCATTGCAGGAGTTGGAGTTGCCGTCGCCGATGATGCAGCTGCTGCCGCCGCAGCAGCTTGCTGCCGAGCCAAGGCTGAAGTCGCTCCATGACCCTTGAAACTAGTTTTCGCCATTGGATTTTGTGGATTGTTTCAGAGGAAAAACAGGGGCTAGGGCTTGGTTGATGGCTTGTTTGCATGAAAGCAGTGAAAAGGTACTTAAGAAGGGTCTAGGCCCTCTATTTATAGCCCAGACCCCGATTTTTTACCGTTTGCCTATGCCGTTTCGCATTCTCAACCGTTACTTTGCTCCGAAATTAAAGCGTTCCATAACTTCCATTAGAAGAAAGAAGCCAATGGCTATTTCTTCTAAGTCTAAAAAGGCTTTCAGACTTTTTGAGTTAGTTCTAAGTTACTTCGAATGTAATTTTATTAGAAACTGATTCGATGTTTACATCTCCACGTAGTTTGAAAATGGTTTAAATCTGCTAACCCATACGCATGATTATTTTTCTTGCATATACTGCTCTCCTAACATTACAGATTTAGCGGAGAAGCGTATTCGAGGGGCTACTGTTGGGGGAAAATATTCCATCTTCAGGGTTATTGCAGTGACAAGATAAAGACTGGTGGTTAAACCGAAGACTTCCAGCATATAACTTCGGAGATACATTGAATCAAGTTTGAAGTATGATGACAAACTCTAGTTCATAGTATATCTTCGAACTTGGACTCTTCCGGGAGCTTCTTTGCCAGCTAAGATGGAAGACTTATCTTCTTTCTCATTAGATTAGTCTTTTACCATTTTAGCCCTATTAAGGGTACCGAATAGTTTCCACTATGTCAGTTGTATTAGAGGGGTAAAAAGGTCTTTTCCTTAATGTTTAGGCCTACAAATACCCCCCGTTTTACCCTGTAATACGGACCGAACACAAGTTATTCAATAGACACTTTCGAACTATTCTAAGTTATTATCCTTTCGGAGGCTTGGAATAGTTTCCTTCACAAACACTTCGTTTGTTAGTTTCTAATCTTCAGAAACCTGTTAGCGTAATCTTTTGCGCCAACACGCGTCTTACGACGAGGAGTCTCCCCTGCACCCAGACCTTCAGAGGGTGCGCTTCGGCTCGAAGTTTCGCGCCGCCAAGCTTCCCAAGTACTCTGGGGATTCCGACCCCAGAGAGTTCTCCCGCTCGTACGCTCTGGCGATAGAAGCGTCTGGGGGAGCCGAGACACAATGGCTAAGTGCTTCCCTCTGGCGCTCGAGGGGATCGCTCTCCGGTGGTTCTGGTCGCTCCGGCCTGGAACCATCCGTTCGTGGGATCAGCTGAGGAAGAAATTCGTCAACAACTTTCAGGGAACCTTCGTGGCCCCTATGTCCACCGGGAGTCTCTTCCAAGTAAAGCAGCAACCCGGAGAAACTTTACGACAGTACTCCCAGCGCTTCGCGCACACCAAGGCCCAAATCAAGGGGCTCTCGGCTTCCTCGATCATCGACGCTGCCCGGGAAGGAGTCACCCACCCGGGCCTCCTCGACAAGCTCCATCGGAAGCCTATCTCCTCGGTGGCACAGATCATGACGTACTTCAAAGAGTACGCCCGGTCCGAAGAAGGCCAGATGCACCGACAGGTGATGATAGTCCCTGTCCGGACCACGAACGCCAAGGCGTATGAAGCCTCACCGAATCATGACCGAGGAGCCCGTCCTGCTCCTGACTTCCGCCGCCAGGACTCCGGCAGGCAAGATTCTCACCGAGACTCCCGGCGAGGCCGGAAGCATCTTCGGGGAGAGGTCCTCATCATCACACCTCGAGTCCCCGCTAAGCACCAGCACACGTCCGGCGGGAGTCGCTTCGCTGGAGCCAAAACTCTGCCACGGGCGCACTTCGGAGGGGCCATGCTTTACTGCAGCATCCACGGTGAAAACCGGAGCCACGACACCGATTCCTGCCGGACCATCCTCGCCCTTCGGAATGACTACCTCGAGCGAAATGCCGGCCGCGGTTCCACCGACAAGGGGAACCCGGTACCTCGCCCAGAAGCGGTCCAGGTGGTCGGGCGCCGCGGCGAGCCAGAGGTCCTATGCCTGGCCCCGGAGCTCGGCCGGGCCCAGGATCCCAAGCTCGAAGACACGTAGGATCGGGGGAAACGGGTGGTCCTCCCCATATCCGGAGGAGGGGCCCTGGGAGCCCTATCCAAGCGCCAGCGGTGAGACTACGTTCGGGAGGTCGGGCATATCGGCACATCCAGCCCTTCCGCGCTCCCCGAATGGTCCCACGTCCCTATCACCTTCACCGCCGAGGACGCCGTCGGAGTCAAGTTCCCACATGCTGACCCCCTCGCCATCTCCGCAGATATCGCGGGAGTCGAGGTGCGTCACATCCTGATCGATGGGGGAAGCTCTGCTGACATCATTTTGTGCAGGCCTTCGATCAGCTGTGTCTCTCTCGGAAGCACTTGCTGCCAGCTTCCCGTCCACTCCAGGGCTTCGCAGGCCCCCCTCTCGATGCCCTGGGCCAAGTCATGCTGGAGGTGACCTTCGGCGATTCCCCCCTCTAGCGCCGCGAGGAGATCCTCTTCGACGTCGTGGACGCTCCGTACGCCTACAACACCATCTTCGGGAGAGGGATGCTCAACCACTTTGGAGCCATCGCCCACCACAACTACCTGTGCCTCAAGATGCCGACCCTAGGAGGGGTGCTGTCAGTCCTAGGCCGACCAAGCCATAGCCCGTCGGGTTGAATACGGCCACTCGGCGCCGTTGGAGCCACGCCAGATTCATAGCGTCCGCGAAGGCGTGGAAGACATCGACCCCCCCCAACGCCGGGGACCCTGTGCCGAAGGGGCGCCCGGTCAAGCCTCTCCTGGAGGGGGAGATCATCATGAAGACCTTGATCCAAGATAGGAAGGAGCGTCCGATCCAGTTCGGAGGGGGCTTGGAGCCGGAGGTGTCGAAATAGCTTGAGGAAGTCATCCGCAACAACCTCGACATCTTCGCGTGGTCCAATGAAGATATCCCGGGCGTCGACCGCTCGATCATTGAGCATTCGCTGGCGGTCGACCCAAAGGCTCGACCGGTGCGCTAGGGGCTCCAGAAACTCTCCTTCGAAAGGGCTGAGCTCGCCAAGACCGAGACTGAGAAGCTGCTCCGAGCGGGGGTCATCCGGGAAGTGAGCCACACTAAGTGGTTGTCTAACCCAGTGTTTGTCCAGAAGAAAACATCTGGAAAGTGGCGTATGTTTATCGACTTCACCTCTCTCAATAAAGCTTGCCCCCGTGACCCCTACCCCATGCCTCGCATTGATCAACTAGTCGATTCCACCGCCGGTGCGGAGCTCCTCAGCTTCCTCGACGCTTATTCAGGGTATTACCAGATCTGGTTGAAGCCCAAGGATCAAGTCAAGACAAGCTTCGTCACCCCCGCAGGAGTGTTTTGCTATGTCCTGATGCCCTTCGGCCTCCGCAGTGCTGGGGCCACCTTTTCAAGACTGATATCCAAGGCTCTGGGCCATCAGATGGGTCGCAATATTGAAGAATACATGGACGATATTGTTATCAAGAGTACCGTCAAGGATCGCCACAGTGCGGACATAGCCGAGACCTTTGATAGCCTTCGGCGGTGTGGGATCCGCCTCAATCCGGAGAAGTGTGTCTTCGGAGCGCGCGCTGGGAAGCTGCTCGGGTATCTTGTTTCTAGTCGAGGTATCGAAGCCAGCCCAAGACAAATCAACACATTGTAGAACATGTCCCCCCCTCAGAACTTGAAGCAAGCACAGAAGCTAGCCGAACGCTTAGCCGCCCTTGGCCGATTTTTGGCAAAATCAGCTGAAAAAAGCTTGCCCATCTTTAAGGCGCTCCGGGGCTCCAAAACAATCGAATGGACCTCCGAGTGTCAGAGCTGCTTCAATCAAATAAAGGAGTACCTCTTCGGCCTCGTCGCCCTCGCCACGCCTCGAGCCGGCAGTCCCCTTCTGATCTACCTCGCCGCCTCCAGCAGCGCGGTGAGCGCTGCCTTGGTCCAGGAAGAAGAGCTCGGCGGGAAGTTGGTGCAGCGCCCCGTCTACTTCGTGTCCGAAGCCCTCTCTGGAGCCAAGTTACGATACTCCGAGCTCGAGAAAGTGGCATACGCTCTCGTCATGGCATCCCGGAAGCTTCGGCATTACTTCCTGGCTCACGATGTCATTATTCCAACTGCCTACCCGCTCGGCGACATGTTCCGGAACAAGGATGCCACCGGCCGCATCAGGAAGTGGGCGGTAGAATTGGATCCATTCGGGATCTCCTTCGTTGCCCGAACTGCCATCAAGTCTTAGATCCTCACCGACTTCGTTGCTGAGTGGACATCCGTGGTCAATCATGCCAGTATCGAAGCAGGCGAGGAAGCTTGGACCGTCTATTCGAATGGTGCCTACCAGGCTTCGGGGGCTAGGGCCGGAGCAGTTATCGTCTCCCCCTCCGGCCAGCAGGCCTCATTCTCCGCTCGGCTGAATTTCAAGGCTACCAACAACATCGCCGAATACGAAGGAGTCCTACTAGGTCTCCGCAAGGCGCATGCACTCGGAGCCGCCCGCGTCATAGTCAAGACCGACTCTCAGGTCATCGTCGGGCATATCGACAAAAGTTTTCAGGCTCGGCACCTAGACCTCGCCTCCTACCTCGAAGCCATTTGGAGATTTGAAGCGGCCTTCAAGGGGATATCCGTTCAAAGCATTTCGAGGAGTGAAAACTGCCAAGCCGACGCCCTCGCTAAAGCCGGAGCCGGTGGCCAAGCCATGCCGCCGGGCGCCTTCTTCGAAGAAATTACCCGACCTTCGGCGCTCCTCCGAGACAACGCATCAACCTCCGGGCCAGTCGAACCCCCGACGTCGCTTCAGCCCGCCCCAGTTCTCTGCACGATCAGCAACGATTGGCGGGAGCCCATGTTCGGAACACTCGGCGGCAACACCGATGACCAGCCCGGCCCAGATCAAGCACGTCTCCAACTCCGCGCCCGATCTTTCCAAGTCATTGATGGCATCCTCTACAAATCGGGGGTATGTTCCCCACTGCTCCGATGCATCTCTCATTTGGATGGTGTAGCCATGCTCTGAGAAATCCATGAGGGGCTGTGTGGTAGCCATTTAGCGCCGCGGGCCCTCACTGGGAAGGCCCTCCGACAAGGCGTATACTAGCCCACAATCGCCGCCGATGCTGAAGACCTGGTGCGTACCTGCCAAGGGTGCCAATGGATGGGGCGCCGAAGTCATAGGCCTCCGATCAGCTTCAGCTCATCCCGCCCATGTGGCCTCTGGCTCGCTGGGGCATGGACCTCATTGGGCCGTTCCCTATGGCAAGAGGCAATCTGTGCTTTACGGTCGTCGTCGTTGAATATTTCTCCAAATGGGTCGAGGCCGAGCCGCTGACTTCCATCACCTCCCGAAGTGTACAGAAATTCTTCTGGTAGAATATCGTCTGCCGCTTCGGCGTGCCCAAGCAGCTCACGCTAGACAATGGCACGCAGTTCGATGCATGGGCTTTCAAAGCATTCTGCGAAGAATTGGGAGTCCAACTCTGCTTCGCAGCGGTTCGGCACCCGCAATCAAATAGGGCGGTGGAGCGGGCTAACAGACATATACTCTCTGGCCTTAACAAGCGCATCATCGGCTTAGCTAAAGGATTATGGCCTGAAGAGCTCCCGAAGATCTTGTGGTCTATTCGAACCACAACCTCCCATGCCACCGGGTTTACCCCATTTTGGCTCCTCTTCGGCGACGAAGCTATGACCCCGACGGAGATCAGGGCCAGCTCGATGCGAGTCACGTCGCCCGAGAGTGATCAAGAACGCGCCATCTCCCTCGATCTCATGGAGGAGACACGGCTCCGAGCCGTTGCTAACCTCTCACAATACCAACAAGAAACAAAGGGGTGGTACGACCCCAAGGTCAAGCGCAGTGAGTTTTAGCTGGGGCACCTCGTCCTACGCGCGGTGGCCACCCCGACAAAGCTGGGCAACAAGTGGGAAGGTCCGTACATCGTGACCGGCTCCGGGCATCCAGGCTCCTACCGACTCGCTACCTTGGAAGGCGAGGAATTGAAGCACACTTGGCATGCGGAGCACCTGAAGCGTTATTTCTCATAGTTACATAAGTGTATTCCGCTGATTGGTCGGCGCCACCTGCTTTTGTATTCCATCCCCAATTCAATAAAACCACTAGGTGAACGTTTTTGACCAAGGTGGACGCACCGCGGTACCAAAGCATAGTTTCACCAACTAAATCGGCTTCTGGGCTCCGGCTCGACGCGCCCTAAATTGGCTTCCGAGCTCCGGCTCGACGCGCCCTAAATCGGGTTCCGGGCTCCGGCTCGATGCGCCCTAAATCGGCTTCCGAGCTCCAGCTCGACACGCCGTAAACCAGGTTCCGAGCCCCGGCTCAACGCACCCTCCAACTGGCTTCCGAGCTCCGGCTCGATGCGCCCTAAACCGGGTTCCGAGCCCCGGCTTGACGCACCCTCCAACCGGCTTCCGAGCTCCGGCTCGACGCGCCCTAAACCGGGTTCCAAGCTCCGGATCGACGCACCCTCCAACCGGCTTCCAAGCTCCGGCCCTAAATCGGGTTCCGGGCTCCGGCCCGACGCGCCCTATATCGGGTTCCTCACATATCCCGCCTTCCTCATAGCTGATTTGCGCCCAGTCGGCAAACCGTCTACCCGCAACGGAGGGGGGGGGGAAAGGAGCATGGAGGAAGGCTTCGATCATATACATCGTCAATACAACATGCAGCGCACAGTGTTTGTTGCGGATCAAAAGCAAGAGAGAGAGATTAAGAGAAGTCTTCATCCAAGCCAAGCAGGAACCAGAGGCCCTTTCGGTCTGACGAACTGCCCGGGCCGGAGCCCGCCCTAGGCCGAGGCTCCGGCGCTGCTCGCGTAGACTTCTCCTTCCTCTTCTGCCTCTTCTCCTCTTTCTTTTGGGCACGAAAGATCCTCTGGTCTTCTTGCAGTTGAGCCCAGCTGCGCAGATTTTCCCCCTCGAAAGGTGCTCCGCCCGGACCAGTTTCCATGTCGGACCAGTCCACCTGTTTGGGAGACGAAGACGGGGCTCAGGGCTCTATCTCTTCTTCCTTAACTAGGCTCAGGACCCCTTGGAGAACGTCAGGGTCTGCATGCCCGTCGCTACCCCCGGGGAAGGGCGAAGTGCGCGGGCCGATTCGCCCTCAGGGCCTCAAGAATAGCCCATCGGTGCCGAAGAGCATCATCAAGCTCGACTACCTCAACGTCGCAATCACAAATGTGGACACCCTGAGTAATCCCCAAAATACTCTTTATTAATGCATGGATAAGTTTCTAAATTATTACAGGGTATGCAGCGCGAAGGTCCTAAGGGATTTACACCTTCGGGTTTGGTCGACGTGCCGAGGCCGAAGGGTCACTAGCACGAAGCGCCTCCTCCAACCAAGCTCTGATCGCCTCGGGACCCTCGGCTTGCCAATTCGCCTTGAGCGCTCCCCAAGATAGGGTTATCGCTGGACTCGGCGACCGGAGGTGGTCCCCTCTGAAGGTGACGGGATGCGAGCTCGAAGATGAAGGAAGAGGGAGGCCAGACGACTCGAAGTGCTGGAGAATCCCGAAGGTGGCTACTCGGGCTGATACCTCACCATACTTCGATATGGTGAGGCTTATTTTCCGGATGATGGCTTGGATAAACTTTATCCGGCGGACAAGGGGCTCCCGGGCAACATCGAAAGCAGCGCACCTAGTGCCGTAGCGCGCCAGCGTCTTCTGGAGTGACACCGCGGTGTCGGCCGCCGTCTTCTCCCCCTAAGCGAGCACCTCGGCCATCTCCTTGTTTCGGGTAAGAAGGTCTGCCCCGGTCTGCTCCAGCTGGAGCACTCGGACTCCGAGGACTTCGGCGTTAGCTGCTACCTCTCGGAGCTTGTCCATCTCCGAGACTTGAGCCCGAAGCGCGGAGACCTCTCCTTCGAGTCGCTCTGCCTCCTCGGCTCGGGACCGGAGCCTCTCCACCTCGGCGGCTCGGGCCCGAAGGGCATCAACCTCCGCTTCGAGCTCGTCCGCTCGGGCAGCCCGAGCTCGGAGCCCTTCCAGCTCTGCAACTCGAGCCTTGAGGGAGTCAACCTCCGCCACCTGGGCCTCGAGCGCCTCGGCTCTAGCAGCCTGGAGGCGAAGGCTTTTGATCTCCGCCACCTGCTCACGGGCCAGCCTTTCAGTGGCCTCCGCTCGGGCGGAGAGTCCCGAAGCATCGGTCTCGTGGCGGTGGCGCTCGGAGAGCAGGGAGAGCAGCGAGCCCTGCACCAGTGCGACTACCTGCACACGAAGCGGTGAATCAGAAAAAAGAAGGGCTAGGGGCTCGCCGAGAAATGCTCCGAGAAAATACCTGGCCTGCGGCATTCTCTATGGCCCGGCCTAGATCGAGACCATCCGTCAGCCCGAGCTCTTCAATCACCGGAGCCTCGCGTAAACGGAGGTAGTAGTCATGGAACGTGGCCACCTTGGACGCGAAGTCCTCGCCCTCTGCCAAGTAGGGGCACAGAAGGGGCACGCTGGAGCGCGCGCCCCGCGGGCTGGACGGTGGTCGAGGCCGGGTCCTGTTGCCTCGGTCGGCCTTCGGAGAAGCCTCCTCGGCGGCTCTAGACTCCGCCCCATCTCGCGGTCCCGAGGCCCTCGTCGCATTAGCAGGGACTCCGGACCGGGCATCAGCGTCGTCCTCGGAGGGGTTGACGACTGGATCGACGGCTCGGACGGACGTACCTGCTCAAAGTAAGCAGGAGCTAAGAACGAGAAAGCCCGGCACCTTGAGAAAAGATGGGACAACTTTGCGTACCTTCGTCTGTGGCCTCGATGAAGTCCCCCGAAGGCTGGACGTGCCCCGAAGTACTCGGCTGATAGAACAAGTTATCTATTGAATTCACCGGGGAGCCCGTCGCCACCGCGGCGAGTTCGGCCTCCACATTGGCGCTCCCCTCGACAGCACCAAGCGGGTTGGCGAGCCCGCCTCGATCCAGACTGTCGGTCTCCCTGCTCCCCCGGGAGCTGGCGGAGACCCCCTCCGAGGCTGGTTCGCGCGGAGGAGCGGCCTTGGGGGGCAGCTCCTCTCCGATGGCCAGCGCCTCCTGCCCAGTCCTCGGGGCGGGCGTCGAAGTGTCCGGAGGAGCAAGAGCGTCTCCGGCTCTTTCGGTGCTCAGCCGGTCCAGCTGGTTCGGGCCCGGAACCATCGGGGGGTCCTCTGACTCTGACCCGGCCCCCTCGCTGGAACACCCCCATTCGGAGTGGGAGGCGGAGGAGTGAGTCGGGGAAAGCCTCCTCGGGCCCCTCACCACCTTCTTCTTCTTTGAGGGGCGCCGAGGGGAGAGCCCGCCGTCGGGGTCGACCACCTTCCTCTTCGAAATGGCTCGGAGGACCTCCACCTCCGGAAGAGGCGGGGGCGAGAGCTCGAGTGCGTCCCATACTCGGTTGGATCGCTCCCAAGACCCCACCAGCTCCAGCCGCCGAGTGTATTCGGCCAGAGTAGGGGCTCCGAGGATCCTCTCCGCCATACGGGCCACCTCCTCGGGCGTCCTCGCGATGAGCGACCCTACATTCGAAGGTCACGGCCGGGCACCCTCCGAGCACAGTAGAAGGAAGCGAAGTCGAAGAGTGCGGACGCTTACCCAACTGACAGGAGAGACTCGTCCTGGCTGCTCCGAAGTGACGCCGGCCACTCCTCCTTCAGCGGCGGGATTTCGAGGGCCACGAATTCCTCCGTCAAGTCCCGCATACTCATCCGGCGGGCGATGATTTGAAGGAGCTGGATCCTCGAGGAGACTGAGCCGGCGCTGGCCTCGACACGCGCCGCCCTCGGGAACTAGATATGGCGCGAAGGCCCGGCGAGCCCAGAGTTGAGCCCCACGTGGACGTAGAACCAGCGGTTCACCCACTTGGAGTACCACCTCTCGTTGATGGCCTTCTCTAGGAAGGAATCCGCGTACCTCCTCCAGAGCTAGAAGTTGATACTCCCGAAGGCCAGTATCTGGCCCCCTTTCTTCTTCGGCTGGCAGAGGGCTTCGTGCCTTTGCGAGAAGACCTCCGCTCTCCCTTCACAGCCTTCAGCGCGCATGGCCCATTCGAAGATGGCAAGGCGGGCCACGGCATTCGGGGACAGCTGTGGGAGCTCCAAATGAAAGGCGTCCAGGACTCCGGCAACGAGCTCTGAAGCGGGGAAGCTAAGCCCCGCGTTGAAGAAGGCCTCGAAGACGACGACCTCCCCCTCTCGCGACAGCGGGACCGATTCCCGGCCTGGCTTCCTCGCCAGTGACGCGGGGTCAAGGCGGCCCCTGGTAGCTTGCTCGATGGACGTGTCAGTGCACGCCGATGGCCTGAGTTCTAGGGTTTGCTCCCGAAACCGCTCCGATGCGGGACAGAGCTCCCGCGGGTCGTGTGCCTCAGTCGGGCTGGAAGCAGTCGCCGCCGCTGCCGCTGTCACCGCCATCTGGCGCTGCAGGAAGCGGGGATCTACCGCCGCGACGGGAGCTCTCTTCTCCGCCATGGCGAGAGGAAGCAGGGAGAAAGCGGGAGCTCAAAGAACAGGTGTTGGATGTCAAGGATGGAGCGAGGAAACTGGACGAGTGAGCAGGAAGGGGGCCTGTCGGCGCAGCGGGAGCTATTTAAGCGCGGGCTGCAGCCGCCTGTCCGCCGTCCGCCCGCTCGGTGCGTGCGCGCAACGGTCGCGTGGCATTCGCATTTAAGACCCAACCGGCGCCTCGGGTGCACCAGTCCTTGACGGTCCACCTCACTGATATCGCCTGCAGGCGCGCCGCATTTATTGCACCGAGTAATGCTCTAGCTCGCCTCCTCGGGCGCCTAAACCTAGCAGTCAAAGGCGGACAGGCACCCGCCCTAGCGGTCTAACTTCTTTCTTCGAAGGGAGGAGAAGCGATTGACTCGCCGAGGGTGCTCCGGGACCAGCTCCTGGCCTCTGGATTCCTAGACGCCCCGCTGATTCCGAAGCATCCCCGAAACGAGCGGACGGGGCCACCCCGCAGCGGAATTCTGCATCTATCTGTAAAGTCATTTCCTTATAAAGGTTATCGAGATTATCATGTGCGCTTCCACCCTCTCTTACGCAGGGCTCTCGAGGAGGAAAGAAGCGAGGGGCTACTGTTGGGGGAGATAATCTCGATGACAGCTGGGGAACGAGAAGGTCTGTACGGCTCCGGAGGAGGTCCCTCACCAGAAGACCCGAAGCCCTATTCCGAAGGTACTCGGACCTCCGAGCGAGGGAGTCGGAGGCTTCCGGAGGTTCCAAGGTGCGCCGGAGGGTCTTCGGGGGAGGAGCAATCGGACAGGGGCCGGAGGTCACCCTTCGGATCGAGGATGTCGGAGGCCACCCTTCGCATCAAGCTGAGGATCTGGAGGGAGGCCGGGCGATAAGAAGACCAGTCAAGTCCGTAGGGAGGCAAGATCGTGATCGCCTGCGCCGTGTCGAGTGGCTTTTGCAGCGCCCGACACGGCCGATACGCTGTCAGTATCGAATCTTCTTGTCTGTACTATGCGGAGTCCGTTTTGTCTGTACTACCGGCCGGTGTCAGGCCCAGTAGCGGTTGGCGGTCTCGGGGGTGTCTGGCCCCTCAGGGGGGTCGCCCTATAAGTACCCCCCAACCACAGTTGTAATGTACAAACAATCCAAGAATACAAGCACACCGCATTCCATTACTCCCAAACCTGCTGGTTCGATCCGTCGTCCCAACATCTTGGAAATTTGTTGTGCTTTCCTTTTCGGTCTTCCGGCCCAACGTCTTAGAGTTGGATGCTTGGCCACTTCACCCTTAGGATTGAAGAATGCTCCACGCTCATGGATAATTTTATGCATCGTAAAGCAGCACATCCTTGATACGATTCCATATATTTTTACATTACAGAGTTGGTTGTTCTCGGCTACGGTTGATGGACGTGACGCCTGCATACGTAACATATAAGTATATACATTGTATGTTATATTAGATTAACACACGATAAATCAACTTACTTCATTAGTATCCTCGGAGACTAGCCGCGCAAACTTTCCTAGCTCATTGCTCATGAAATAACAAGTATAATAACCGCAATGCACCGAACCGAGAAGTTGTTTGTGACACTTCAAAATAGACAAAGTTAGAACAATATATAGTTTGGCTTTATTATTAGAATTAAGAAATTTCAAAATATAATCTTACTGGATAGTTGGTTCTGATATGCATTTCTTTCTGCCTTTGTGGATCATGTGGACCACCTAAATTTTTCACGTATATTTATATGCACTCTGAAAAACATTTATTATATCTTAATATTCTTTTTGGGTTTTTTCAAGAGAGTCGAGCACCCAAACCCTGAAGTTCTTCGGGTATATAAGAAGTGCAATCCAATGATCACTATCGAAAGAAGTAATATGTGTTTATGTTAGTTGCATAATCGATAAAACGTGATTAAATGGATATAGTGGGTATACTTACTTAAAGTTATATGCCTCGGTTATCATTTATCTGTCTTTCCATTGAAGCATGCACCGCGCAATATACAACACAACACAATTTCTTTTGTTCTTCTTAAGTGCGTCTTGGTCTTTATTGAATATCTTCCTTTGAAACTTTTTTCGACCCGTACTCTAGTACTTAGCATCGTTCTGGTTCAGTACTGAGTTGAGTGTAAACTTTGACTTATCAATGATGGGTTCAAGTACCCATATCGTTTAGACTCATCACTTGAATAATTCAAACTGCATATGTTATGAAACACTAGTCAATATAAGACGTGATTGATTTTTGCTTTGTATTGACAAAGTAAAAACTACTTATAGTGCAAGATTAAACTCTGGGCAGTTGAATACTTCTTTTGGAACCTTAACTTCTATTTGCATCACTCCTAATGAAGATGCTTCAAGGTACCAACCATGGAATGTTTTCATCTCCTAGTTCATACTCTTAAGTACTCGATGAGGTAAGAACGGTTTGTCTGGTTCGTACTTGATATAATCCTCGTCTCCGTAGGTCCATTGTTCCTCAAAAAGTGACCCCTGCTTCTGTACTAGAGCTTTATTGTAGCCTCTACGGGCATAAAATATTTTTGCCCCACAGCAGCAAAGAATTTAAGCATTTTAGACTTAAGCTCATAACACTGCCCAACTTGAACAATTATCTTGTGGATTGTGGGCTTTGGACGTGCCTCTTGTTTCTCAGGCTCGGGCAATAGCACTAGCCTCTGTTACTTGAGGATCGGCTGCTAGAACTGACTCTTTCACTTGAGGCTCGACCACTGGCTCTGTCACTTGAGGCTCGGCCGCTAGAACTGACTCTTTCACTTGAGGCTCGTCCACTGACTCTTTTACTTGAGGCTCAGCCACTGGAACTAACTCTTTTACTTGAGGCTTGGGCACTGGCTTTGTCACTTGAGGCTCGGCCGCTGGAACTAACACTTTTTTCGGGCACGTATTCCTCGAGTTGTTGAGCCATTTGAGGATCTGCCACTTTCTCAGGAACTGGATCCTTCTCTGCCTCTTCCTCCATCTCACGATCATCAACAGGTGATAAAGATCCTATATTTTGCATACCATGAGATGAAGGATATGTCGGGGATTACGACGAGAAAATAGGTGAATTACTCTGAGAACATGTTAGAGACTGCCTCTTGAGTAAATAGATATCTCGGCTCGCCCATAAGGCAAAGTTGTTTAGTGCATCTCCAATTGTCTCAATCCCCTCATAGGACATTGGAATATCCAGGGGCCATTGCTAAATCTTTCGTTCGTGATCTCATTGATCTGAACCTTGATATACTCTGTGGGAATAGGGCAATTGTGGAATACATTCACAGGTATAGTAATGCCTCGTGCAGCCTCTTGGGAATGCCGTTTGCGTCCAATCGGTACATGAAGACTGCATGGTGTGTCCTCTTTGATATAATTTACCAGAAATTTCTCTTGTACCAATCCAACACTGCTTGGTATGTCAAGTCGTACCTCTGGCACAACTATCTGTCCCGCTGCAGCCTGCATGATGTTTGGATTCTCTCTAATAAAATCAAAGAAATGTCTCTCCCACTCTGCATGTCCCTCTACGACGTTGTCTCTGCGTGCTTGACACTTCTTGTATGTGGCACCATCCTGCTTCCTAAACGTGTTCTTTCAGGGTGCTATAGAAGAGACACCTCGGGTGCGCCCTCGATGTTCCTCGTTCCTGAGAGCATCTGTTAGCTGGTCATTACATCCCTCGGGCTTGAACTTAACAACCTTCTCCAACACAGCGATTTTCTTCGCTTTCTGAAATACTTCAGTGGTCTGTGAGTCGGAGATGATATATTGGCTCTCATGTGTTTTTTAGCCTGACCTAAGAGCCATCTCTTACTGCGCTGATAAGCACCTAAAAACTTTTCAGGTAACGCAGCTGCACGGTCCTCCTCTTTCTTTTTACTCCACTCATCCTCTTTAGCCTTATATCCACCTGGGGCAAGGTTATGTGGGAACATATTTTTCTTATTAAGTTCTTTGAACATGATGCTCTCTTTTTTGTCATCTTTCGAGCAATGCTGCAATTTGAATTTGTTTCATTCATTTGGCATGATAAACCCGTAGTCGTTGAGCGGCTACTCTCCTTTGTGAATGTATTGTATGTTCAGTTTAGTCCTGAACGTATGAAGAGACTTCCCGATAGTCTTCAATGTGGCAGCTTTAGTGTCTTCTAAGCGATCTTCCGGGAATTTATAATGTGATTTTATATACTCCCACAATTTGTTCTTTGTAGCTTTAGAGACACTCTTCCAGTTTTTCCAAAATATCTTACACTGCTCCCAGGCAAGACATCCACAGTCATTGAGCCACTTAGCTGTGATATCTTTCGGCTTCTTTGGAGCCCCATGAACATAGACATCTTCAACCTCGTAGATGGTTGTATGCATCTTATTCTTTTCCTGTTTTCCTCTCCTCTTCTTATTTGTAGAGGATTTAGTGACAACGGGCTCAACAGCCGTTGGCTCAGAGGACTCAACAACTGGCACAATAGTTGTTCTTTCCTCGTCATGGAATAATCGGCGCTTCCTTACTCGCTTTGGACGATCCTATGACGATAGATAATGTGAACTTCCTTAATGAAATCCTCGGCTAGAAGCTGATCTGACTTGTTACTAATGCAATAATTACCTCTGCTTGAGCTTCAGGAATGTAATCCTCATTGTCGTCTTCTCTCGTTCGCTTCTTACTAGGATCCACTAGATGTGGATCCTCCGGAGAGTGTTATAAAAATTAGCTATCAGAGGATCCTTCAGACGAACCCTCTTCATTTGATTTTGTAGGAGACTCGTAGATGAGCTTCTTGACGGGACGTCCTTCTTCCGTCATAGATGAACTATTCATGAACAAATGAATCATTTGTCTCGTAAATAAGTCAGGCAAAAAATTGAATAAAGAGCTAATGTATCTTGACTAATCATTGCCTAGATGTTAGTCGAACCTCGTCTTGGTCGGTCTATTGAGCCCGACTAGAGCCAGGCAAGGAAGAAGGAACCCTAGATTAGTGGCTTAGCTAGGTAGGGTTTGAGAGAGAAGTTATAGGGAAGAACAGAGTTTGCAAATGTTTTTGGGATGGCCAAATCACCGACGACAGAGATCTTACATGAACAAGAGGCAAGGCAGTTAGAGGGGTGCAAAAGGTTGCTCAGCTTTGCTACCACTGCCTCTGTCGTGACACCAACTCTCGTTTGACAAGGGTTTATGATTTAAGAACAAAGAACTCATGATCACTGAAGTAAAACCGTTCTAGACAGCACACCTTATAGCTAGTTTATGGCTTAAAAGCTATAAGCTGTTTAAAGGCATAATTTATTGGCAACATAAGCAATAAGCTCATTCATGTTTCTGTTGATGAAAAAAATTCTGAGCTTATTTTTATCCACATACCATCTAATCGCAAAAATTGATGTAGAGTGTAGAAACCAAACAAAGCAAGTCCATTGGTAATATAGTATTTTCTCCGTACTATTGTACATAAACAATAAGCTTACATTTCAAAAATTGTTTATAATAGGATAGTGAGCTTTGAATAAACCAGAACTATCTAGAAAGAGTTTTAGTTTGGCTTTGAACTGCAATAATGCAGTGAGGACCTGAGCATACAAAGTGATGGTTGATGAAGTGTCAAACTCTATACTCTCGCCACTGCTATTTCTCTTAGTAGTGGTGAGCGGTGACATCACCAGCCCGTTACTGCTAAGCCGCCTCAATGGATTAAACTTTCACAGTTGAATCCAAAACATGGAGGCACTATTTTGGCATCTTAACAACTAGGCTAGATTGTAAATTGAGCAATAGCTCAGTGGGATGGCTGCCCATTAATGAGGCGTTGAGGCGCCTCCCACCGTGTTCGATCCTGGACATTGTACTCTTTCTTCCAAAAAATGGTTGGGCGCCTCCCCCTCCACCTTAAAGAAAACTAGGCTAGTTTCCCATTGGTGACTAACAAAACAGTAATATGACAATCATGTGCGTTTGTGCACAGTAAAAAAATCAAAATGCATGTGGTAAAAAGTAAAAAAAATAATGTTTTTTTCACCTCGTTGCTTAGGTGGATATGACATGGAGGAGAAGGCAGCAAGAGCTTATAAACCATCTATCTTGATTAGATAGTTTATTGACGTATATAGTTAAACCTATATATGGTTTCATGTGCATTTGTAAAAGTTCATTCATGCACAAATATTCATCTAATTAATCAATAACATACATACTGCCTCCATCCCAAATTAAAATGCAGGCTATTTTAGTTTAGGCTCTCTCTCTAAGTTCCAATATAATGCAACACTTTGAGTAGATAGTTTTTGCAATGAAAAATATTGAATATATTATATCACATGATTAGTAAAAATTGCATACAAAATAACTCATTATATACTTTGAGTAGATAGTTTATGTCAAATATCACATTGTTATAATTTTACCCAAAAATGGCGGCAACGGGCGAAGGGCGGCGACGCGAGCTCTGGGGACGGTGGTGACGGGCTTCGGGACGGCGACATGCTCGGGGGCAGCAATGGTCTCTAGGGGCGGCGACGGGCTCCAGGGCAGTGACGGGCTCCGAGACGGTGGACGCATGCTCCAGGGGCGGCGACGGACTCCAGGGACGACGACGATGGGCGAAGGGCGGTGGCTACGGGCAGAGGGCGGCGGCGACGGGCTCCGGGGGCGGCGGCAATGTGCTCTGGGACAACGGTGACGGGCAGAGTTCGGCGGCGCGAGAGTGAAAAAACTATATATAGGTGGATTAGCAGTGGCAGGCAAGATGACATCACCTGCCCACCACTGCTAAACCGCCCGCTACTGACGTTCGACTTAGTAGTGGCGGGCCGCTGACGTCACCCGACCACCATTGCTATTCCTCTTAGCAGTGGCGGACAGGTGACATCAGTTTGCCCGCCACTGATTAAACACATACCCACCACTGATTAAACATTGATTGGTAACTCTGAGTATTTTTATTTAGTAAAATCATATATTACCAATAAGTAAATAAAAGGTTTCAATATATATTTTATACTTTATTATTATTTTTATTTTTCTTAAGGAATTTTTTATTAGATTAGACATATATTACCTATAATTAAATAATAACATATATTACCAATATCTTAAACAAAATGACACTAGTGGTCTGCTAGTGCTATACACATTAATGACATAAATAAAAACATATATTACCAATATCTTAAACATAAATGACACTGCCAAATGACATAAATGATTTTAGAAATACGGACAATCTCTTAAACTAAATATAAATGATCTAGCCTTGCACTAATTTTCCATCGCCATCGGTACGTAGATAAGGAATCACACTGCTAAATGATAGTTTTGCTTTAACCGCATTGATCCTTTCTATGTCAACGAAGAACGACACCTCATCAAACTGACTGTATTCTTCTTCGTCCTCGACTCCATCAACTCAAACAATTCTTTGTTTTCCTGGAGAACCGATGTATTTCTTCTCATCTTTAGGATCAAGTATGTAAAATACTTGTGCCACGGATTGAGCGAGTATCCAAGGGTCATCTTTATAACCCACCTTATTAAGGTAAACTATCGTAAACCCGTAATCATCCACCTCCACACCTTTTGGATGTTTGACCCATTGGCATTTAAACACGAGGATTTCTATAGAGTTCCCATAGTTAAGTTCTCATATTTCTTCGATCTATCCATAGTAAGCATTCTTTTGTCCAGTGCTGTCTTCTGCATCTGCTCTTACACCACTATTTTGGTGCTTACTCTTTTTATCCTTTGCTATGGTATAGAATGTGAAACCATTGATGTCATACGCTTGCCATGTTTTAACCAGCCCAATGGACCGTAAGACAATTTATTTATCATCATCTCTTTACCGGTTTCTCTAATCGAAAGGTTTAGATCCCTCAACCATGATGTGAAATGAATTTTGTGCTCTTTCATAATCCATTCTTCATCGCGATCTTCATTCTTTTCACGAAGCTCTTGCAGGTGTTGTTCAACATATGGTCTCATAATCGCCAACTGATGCATGACACTATAATGTGATGCTCTTACTGTTTGGTAGCTATCGCCTCGTATGATTTTCCTGCCTTTAGTTCCTTTATCGGTGAGTCTTCCATGGCTCCGTGACATGGGAACACCTATTGGTTTTTGTTGGACCGGAAACGTCGACCAGAGGGGGGGTGAATGGGAGCTTTTAAAATTTCTGGCTAAAAACTAGCCTTCGGTTTCAGTTCTGTCTTCTGCGGAACAGGCTTCGAACACTACCTTCGAAGGTATGGTTCGGAGGTACTTCGACACCTTCGAACATAGGCTTCGGAGGAGCAAAAGTTCGAAGCCAAGAAGACTTCGCTCCACTTACAACCCTCGAAGATCTAATCTGCTTAGTCAGTGCAGGCTCCGCACACAGGGTGCTTCGAGCAGGCTTCGCACTTCACCCTTCGCAAGAGTGGACAACCCTCTGAGGACTTCGACCAAGTACTTTGCAGCAGCAACTGGTGCTGAGCTTCGTACACGAAGGTCTACACGCACACAAACAGACTACACTAGGGGCTTCGACACAAGAAGCAAAACGGGCAACAATCAGGGCTTCGCTAGTAAGCAGGGAGGTCACGCCTCCTGTTACACAGAGCGAACGCACTCTGACAAAACACACCTCGCACAAAAACAGCCTTCGCCTCAACAGGCTTCGGTGCACTACAGCAGGCGAGGTATGCAACGCGAGCTCAAGCAAAAAGCACAAAGAAGCAGGGCTTCGCCGCTTGAACAAGGAACACAAAAATGAACTCTCTGGATGTATTACAATCGAAGTATGTGGCTACAGGAGCTCAACAGTAAATGCTCAAAGTGTTAAATGTTACCTACCGAGCCCCCATATTTATAGCCCACAGTTCACCCAAAGGAAATGACTACACTACCCCTAGGGTTTACATTGATTTTGACTCTACAGAACTAAGGGGTACAAAAGGTAGTCCACCTTTATTCTGGAGGCTTCTCTGTCAGCTTTGCAGAGGGGACAGTGTCAGCCTTTTACAGAATAGACAGTGTCAGCCTTTGCAGTCTTTGACCTTCTGGAATCCTCCCTTCGCACGCGAGGGTGCGGTAGCTTCGGTGAGAAGCCTGAAGCCAGATGGCCTTCGCTTCGCCGAAGTCAGTCTCCGATACACTGACGGTTTTGAGCCGAAGCCGTCAAAGCCCTTGAGCCTTCGCACCAACACCTCCGGAGTGGACTACCACGGCTTCGCAGCTACACCCAGGTCGAACTCCGTCAGTCCGTGTACCGAAGCCATGCAAGCCGAAGCACCTCAAGTCAACCTTGCTCCGGAGCTAGCCTTGCTCCGAAGCCTTCCACCCTCCGAAGCCCCACCTTCGGAGTACCACCCTTCGAAGTCCCTTCTTCGTCCAAGGCCTCCGCATGAAGCATTCCATGAGCCCTTCATCGCAGTGCCTCTCCCCGAGCACACTCCTCGACGAGCCTCACCCGGACCATGCCTTCGATGCGCCTTGACTTCTGAGACCTTCGTCGGGTACCTTCGAATGTCTCCCTCCGGAGCACACTTCGAATTCCTTGCCTCCGCAGAGGACTTGTTCCACCAACTCCGAAGTCACTCCATTCGGAGTACCTTCGAAGTGCCTCACCTCCGAGGACTTTGTCTCGGAGTACCTTCAGCCGGAGCCACGCTCCGCACTCTCTGCCTTCACCTGGCACGTCTCAACCCGAGGACCAACCCGGACCATCTTCGCAGTCACCGTGACGGAGCTCCCCGCTCCCCTGGCATCAAGCCTCCCGCTTGACCCAGGTTCACCTGCTGCGAACCTTGTCCGTCGCCTCCGAAGTCCCTGCGCACCACAGACAAACAAACAAGTGTATCCAGTACTCCGGAGACCTCTCCGGGTTATCAACCTCCGGTACACACTCCGGTGTACCGCCCAAAGTACCGAACCCTTCGGTACAAACCCAGTCATTGCGTACCGTCGGACCCCTCCGACGAGCACACTCCGCTGCACAGCTGCAGCAAGCAAACACCGAACACACTTCGATGACACCACCTCCGAACACACTTCGGAGGTCCAACCTCCGAACACCCTTCGGAGGTACCCTTCGAACAGAGGGTAAAAAGTCTGTCAATCACTCATCACAAAACACCGAAACCAACCCTTGGTTTCTCAATCTCCCCCTTGATGAGTGCATTGACAACCAAATCGAAGTTCAAGAAAAAGTAAAAATTTTCAGCACACAAGTGACCATAAAAACTCAGAAAAGAGCCAAATCATGTCACTAGATAAAAGAATTTTCCTCCCCCTTTCTCACAAGAGTGAAAAGCCCCTTCGGCAATAAAAACTCTTCTCCCCCTTTATGTCCAAATTTTCTCCCTCTTTGAAATTATACCCCCTTGCGGCAGAGAACGAAGCAAATCTCTCCCCCTTTGGCAATGCAAGCATCAAGGAGCATGTAAAAGATGCAAAGCTTCGAAATGAGCAGAAATGCAAAGATATATGGAGCAAAAATATGCCAATATTAATACCAATGACCATGTGCTCAGCTCAAATTAATATTCTCTAAAAACATGATGAAGCATGTGAATTTATCATTTTTGGAATAAAAGCATCACCACTTAGTCAAGGAAACTAGACAAGTAAGAGCAAGGACTGCGCAAAGCTAGTCAATCTCTACTCTAGACATACAAGTCCAATTCAAAAGGAGCTTGAAAAGCAAACTTGATAGACAATGAATTTTGTTGTTCTTTTCTTAGTGCCAGGGGTTATTTGTTTGTCCACCTTATTCTTTCCAATCCGGCCAAGCCTAGGCATGAAAGCCATAAGAAGCTTAAGGCAAAGATTTTGGTATACACTACACTATTCCAGTTCAGACCGATGTGCAATGGTAAGCAGTCTAGAATAGAGTAGTGCGACAAACAAACCCACCTGGATCTTTTCTCTTAAAAGCATGCAAATCATGGAATTGTTGATTTTAACTAAGTGAACCAATGTTTGGCACTTTATGAATATCCATGAAAATGTAGAACAGTTTTCAAGTTGCAATTTTTAGCATCCAATGAACAGTGTCTCGCTGTCAAGCAGATAAAAGATAGCTGAAGCAGTCCTGCCGAAACATGCTAGATTCAAGACTAAGCAGTGAGCATGATTTGATTTTGAAAATAAAACATCATGCACATGAATGTTCCAGATGGATTAACAAGAGCTGAGCTGACATGATTTCATGAATTATAAGCAGGCATATAAGTGCAAAATATGTAAATGCAATTTCAACACAATTAGACAAAGGCACATCCATCTAAAACAGCTCCCCTCACAAAATGCCGTAAGGGTGACAAATGCCAAGTTCCCCACGCAAGTAAGCAAATCGAGAAGCATCGAGGGGTTTTGTAAAAATGTCGGCTAGCTGGTGTTGGGTATCAACATATTGAAGTTCAATATCACCCTTCTCATTGTGATCTCTGAGAAAATGATATCTCACATCAATGTGTTTGGTTCTGGAGTGCTGAACCGGGTTGTTTGCAATACAAATAGCACTAGTGTTATCACAGAAAAGTGGAACACTCTTATAATCTAACCCGAAATCCCGCAAAGTGGAAACCATCCACAAAATCTGAGAGCAACAGCTAGCTGCAGCAACATATTCGGCCTCAGCCGTTGATTGTGCAACACTAGACTGTTTGCGGGAAGACCAGCAAACCAGAGAGGTACCTAGAAAATGACAAGTACCAGAGGTATTCTTCCTATCAATTCTACACCCAACAAAGTCCGCATCAGAATAACCTCGAAGACATACAGATGAAGATGCTGAATACCATATGCCAAATTCAAGGGTATGTTTGAGATACCTTAGGATGCGCTTAACCGCTTGGCGGTGCGAAGCTCGTGGTGAAGCCTGAAAACGAGCGCACAGACACACTGCGAAGTGTATGTCCGGCCTCGTGGCAGTCAAGTAGAGGAGGGAGCCGATCATGCTCCGGAACTCCTTCTGATCTACGGCTTCTCCATCTTCGTCAGGGTCCAATGCTACAGATGTAGCCATAGGAGTGGCGAGGGGCTTCGCATCAGACATGTCGAACTTCTTGAGCAGGTCCTTGGTGTACTTTGTCTGGTGGACAAAAGTACCTTGTTTGCTTTGCTTGATTTGCAAACCAAGGAAGAAGGTGAGTTCACCCATCATCGACATTTCAAATTCCCTGCTCATGGTATCTGCAAACTCGGCAACCAAAGCATGAGAAGAGCCACCAAAGATGATATCATCCACATAAATCTGAACTAGGAGGAAATCTTTGCCATGCTTGAGAGTAAACAAAGTTTTATCAACAGAGCCCATCAAATACCCTCGCTCAAGCAGAAAAGACTTAAGTCTATCATACCACGCCCGAGGGGCCTGCTTGAGTCCATAAAGAGCCTTATGAAGTTTAAGGACTTTATGTGGGTACTTGGGGTTTTCAAAACCAGGGGGTTGTTTTACATAAACATCTTCACCTATGAAACCATTAAGAAAAGCACTTTTGACATCCATTTGATAGAGTTTGAATCCCCGGGAAGTCGCAAAGGCAAGCAAAATCCTAATGGCCTCAAGGCGAGCAACAGGTGCAAAAGTTTCAGTAAAATCAATCCCTTCTAGTTGAGAAAAGCCCTGAGCTACAAGTCTAGCCTTGTTTCTAACTATAGTCCCATCCTCTCCTTGTTTATTTTTGAAAATCCATTTTGTTCCAATGAAATGAACATTTGGTGGAGGATCAACTAAAGTCCAGACTTGGTTTCTCTCAAATTTTCAAGCTCTTCATGCATGGCATTGATCCAACTAGAATCAGAAAGTGCATGACTAACATCTAAGGGCTCGAAAGAAGCAACAAAAGCAGAATTAGTGAAATGAGCGTGAGAACGAGTTACCCTTTGATCAAGCTCACCAATGATCTGCTCGGGAGGGTGCATCCTTTGAACATGGTGTGGAGCCTCGCGGCGGGATGCAGTCTCCCCCTCAACTTGTGCGTTGGAGTGGTCCAAGATGACCGATGTTGAGGTAGTCGCTTCGGGACCTCGTGCCGAAGTAGTTGAAGCGGGGTCAGCTTCGGAGGGTTGACGTCGAGGGTAGTAGGGGTTCATCCTCGAATTCTCCGGGATCTTCGTCTTCGAATAAGGTCTGTTCCATGTCGTGTTCATTTGCCTGTTCAAAAGCAGAACTAACAGAGGGGGTAGATTCATCAAAAGTCACATCACATGACTCGATGACAGTGTTAGTTTCCAAATTATAAACACGATAAGAATGACCATGAGTAGTATAACCCAAAAAGATCCCGTCAAAAGATCACGACTCAAATTTATCCAAGTTACCACGTTTTAGGATAAAGCAGCGACAGCCAAAAACTCGAAGATGAGTAACCTTGGGCTGTCTCCCAAAACGCAGCTCATACGATGTCAAATTTAAAATTGAGCGCAAGAAGATTCGGTTTGAGATGTAACACGCAGTGTTCATGGCCTCAGCCCAGAATTTTCTAGGAGTCCTATGCTCATCAAGCATCGTCCTAGCCATCTCAACCAAAGTGCGGTTTTTCCTCTCAACAACACCGTTCTGTTGAGGAACCCGCGGAGCAGAGAATTGATGTTCTATGCCATGCTCCATGCAAAAGTCAACAAAGAGACTATTTTTGAACTCGGTGCCATTATCGCTTCGAATGAATTTCAATGCACCAGGGAGTTCAGTGAAAAGTCTCAAAGCCAAGCTCCGAAAGTGTGAAAACACTTCATCCTTGCTGGCAAGAAAGAAGACCCAAGAGTAGCGAGAGAAATCATCGACAATTACTAGAACATACCACTTCCCGCCTAAAGAACTAACCCGAGAAGGACCTACAGTGTCCATATGGAGAAGTTCTCCGGGTTGTTCAGTCATCACTGTGGTGACTGGCGAATGCGAAGCGGCAATCATTTTTCCATGTCGACAAGGAGCGCAAACTAAATTCTTCTCAAACTTGAGCTTGGGCAATCCTCGGATCAGACCTAGGGCGCTCAGACGAGCGAGCAATTCAAAGCTCATATGCCCTAGTCTCCTATGCCACTTCCAAAGCTCAGAAGTTGAATGTGCAACAAGACAATGAGAAGAACCAGATGACTCTGAAAAATCTGCTCCAAAAACTCTCCCAACCCTAAAGATCTTACACACCACAACGCCATCAGAATTGAGCACTCGCGAAGTATCGCGATGAAATCGCACTTCGAAGCCCTCATCAAGCAACTGAGATACAGACAGCAAATTGTATCCCAGGTTTTCAACCAATGCAACATCTTTGAGAGTGAAATTCGAGTTAATTCTTACCACACCTTTACCTTTCACTCTACTCCTTCGATTGTTTCCGAAGGTGATATGTTCCCTTTGCTTGGTTGTGGTGAGGCTGGAGAACCATGCTGCATCTCCGGTCATGTGGCACGAACAACCGGAGTCCATGATCCACGTGCCCTCCAAGCCTCGATCTGTCGCCTACACATGATGAGAACGTCTCGATCGCTCAGTGCTAGGGTGAGTAAAATAATGGCGAGGCATCCAGCACTGAGTGACACGAGTAGTAGGCACAGTAAAAGCAGACGGTCTACGCACATAATAATCAGAATGATGCAAAGTGCGAGGTCTACCTACATGCTGTGAAAGAACAACATGTCGAGGTCTCCTACTCTGACGAGGTACAAATCTGCTAGCCCGAGGTCTACCATCATATGGAACATAGTGAAGACCTCGAGGAGCAAAACCTCTCCGAGAAGCACGAGGAGCCTCAAAAGCAGGACAATAGTATATCTCAGACTCATGCATACCTAAAGATGGGTAATGCATGTCCTGGTAACTCATCGCCTGAGCGCGTCGCTCATCCTTGATGCGACGAAAACAGAACCCAACCAAATGACCCGCCCGCTGACAATAGGAACAATGAAACACTCTCCTGGGGGCACTCTCATGGGTCACAGGAGCAACTCTCACAGGCTCCTTGGGTTTCTTCTGTGTGGTTTTCTTGGGAGGATTTTTCTTGGCAGGAGGAGTGGCTTTCTTTGGAGGATGGATAGGCTTTTTGGCTGATGGGGTGTCCAACAGAGCTCTCTCTTTCTCTAGGGTGGTGGGAGAGGTAAAAACAGTTTTGGTCTTACTGTCTGAAGGTATCCTCTCAAAACCCAAACCTAGAGCTACCCCTGCTCTGTCAGCACACAACTTGGTCTTGGCCAAGAGCAAATCCATCCTACCCTTTCCCTCAGTGCATTTGTTTACCACGGAAAGAAGGTATTCATTTTCTGACATGAGGTTCTCAGCTCGCTCTCTAACAGTGCCTAGCTGGTCCTTAAGGGTAATGCAAGTGTCACACACAGGCTGCACATCCTTAGAACTACCGGCCCTTTCCAATCTAGCCTCCAAATCATGAACATGCTTATCACGTAAATTAATGCTATCGCGTAATAATGAGCAGTTCATGCAATCAATAACATCATGAGGTCTAGAATCCACCTCCAAAAGCTGCTTCTGTGCAGTCTCAAGCTCAGAAAGAGTTTGAGCATGAACAGAACGCAACTGAGCAAGCTCACTCATGACAACAGAACATGACTCACATTCAGCATCATCAAACTTAGACTTAAGCATGGCATATTCAGTAGAAATATTTTCTAGCCTAAGTCTAAGGTCTTTTCTTTCTCTAGCGGCTTGCACAAGTAATCTATCCTGACCAAGCACTACTTCATTCAGCTCATCTAATTTAATTAGAAGCTGGTCAGATGATAGGTTTACCTCAGATGAGTCAAGCTCATCGCCGTTGTGATCGCTGTCGGCCATGAAGCAAAGGCCGGTGAAGTCACGTCCCTTCTTGTCCTTCTTGTCCTCCTTCTTCGGGGACTCCTCCTCCTCAGAGCTCGACTCCTCAGTTGAGGATGTGTCGATGTCGCTGAGAGCAGCAACAAAGGCTCTGGAAGCTGCCTTGGCTACTTTCTTAGCCATCTTGCCGCGCTTGCCTTTCACAAAGGGCTTCCTCTCCTTTTTGTGGTATTTGGGGCGGTCACTCTCATCTCTCTTCTTGATCTTGGGGCAATTGGCCTTAATATGAGAGGTGTCGCCACATTCATAGCAACCACTAAAACCACTTCTCCTCTGATCCCGTCTCTCATGATGAAAGCGGGTGAACCTCCGGGCAATGAGAGCAAGCTCATCATCAGCTAGAGTGTCCACCTGCTCCTTTGTGACGGAGACCAGGGAGGACAAAGCAAAACCATCTGCAAGAACACAAGTGCCTGATGTGCTTGGTTCTGCAGTGGTCCCACGGCTAGTGCTAGAAACCAATGCCAATGGCTGTGGCAAAGAGCTTCTGTGCACTGCAAGAGATGCCTTGGCAATCTCTGTGGACTTCAGCTTGCTAAAGAGTTCGTCACAGGTCAATGTGTCATAGCCTGTGGACTCCTCAATGCTGGATATCTTCACTTCCCATATGCTACAGTCAAGAGCATAGAGAAGCTTGATAGCCCTATCATGATCACTATAAGCAAGCGTCCCGTTGGATCGCAAGTTGCTCACTATCGCATCAAAGCGAGAAAACATGGCATCTACAGATTCACCAGGTGCCTGCACAAACAGCTGATACTGTTGATTGTAGGTGCTTTGGCGCCTGGCCTTAATCTGAGCAGAGCCCTCATGAAAGACAGTGAGTGTTGTCCAAATTTCCCTAGCAGTCCTAAGGTGCTGCACCCTATCGAACTCACTTCTACTCAAACCGATGAACAACATGTTTCTTGCCTTGGAATTGGCAATATACTGATCCTTCTCAGTCTGAGAGGTGCGAGTCTCAGGGATGGAGTATTGTGAGTCCACAATCTCCCAAATTGCATTTCCTTGGCTTAACAAGTAAGCCTCCATGCGCACCTTCCAGTATGCAAAGTCTGTCCCATCGAACAGAGGAATTTTACTACCTCTATCCATGTCGCCAACAGATCACAAAACCGGTTAAGGTCAACTGGTGATCTTAACCTGCTCTGATACCAATTGTTGGACCGGAAACGGCGACCAGAGGGGGGGGGGGTGAATGGGAGCTTTTAAAATTTCTGGCTAAAAACTAGCCTTCGGTTTCAGTTCTGTCTTCTGCGGAACAGGCTTCGAACACTACCTTCGAAGGTATGGTTCGGAGGTACTTCGACACCTTCGAACACAGGCTTCGGAGGAGCAAAAGTTCGAAGCCAAGAAGACTTCGCTCCACTTACAACCCTCGAAGATCTACTCTGCTTAGTCAGTGCAGGCTCCGCACACAGGGTGCTTCGAGCAGGCTTCGCACTTCACCCTTCGCAAGTAGTGGACAGCCCTCTGAGGACTTCGACCAAGTACTTTGCAGCTGCAACTGGTGCTGAGCTTCGTACACGAAGGTCTACACACACACAAACAGACTACACTAGGGGCTTCGACACAAGAAGCAAAACGGGCAACAATCAGGGCTTCGCTAGTAAGCAGGGAGGTCACGCCTCCTGTTACACAGAGCGAACGCACTCTGACAAAACACACCTCGCACAAAAACAGCCTTCGCCTCAACAGGCTTCGGTGCACTACAACAGGCGAGGTATGCAACGCGAGCTCAAGCAAAAAGCACAAAGAAGCAGGGCTTCGCCGCTTGAACAAGGAACACAAAAATGAACTCTCTGGATGTATTACAATCGAAGTATGTGGCTACAGGAGCTCAACAGTAAATGCTCAAAGTGTTAAATGTTACCTACCGAGCCCCCATATTTATAGCCCACAGTTCACCCAAAGGAAATGACTACACTACCCCTAGGGTTTACATTGATTTTGACTCTACAGAACTAAGGGGTACAAAAGGTAGTCCACCTTTATTCTGGAGGCTTCTCTGTCAGCTTTGCAGAGGGGACAGTGTCAGCCTTTGCAGTCTTTGACCTTCTGGAATCCTCCCTTCGCACGCGAGGGTGCGGTAGCTTCGGTGAGAAGCCTGAAGCCAGATGGCCTTCGCTTCGCCGAAGTCAGTCTCCGATACACTGACGGTTTTGAGCCGAAGCCGTCAAAGCCCTTGAGCCTTCGCACCAACACCTCCGGAGTGGACTACCACGGCTTCGCAGCTACACCCAGCTCGAACTCCGTCAGTCCGTGTACCGAAGCCATGCAAGCCGAAGCACCTCAAGTCAACCTTGCTCCGGAGCTAGCCTTGCTCCGAAGCCTTCCACCCTCCGAAGCCCCACCTTCGGAGTACCACCCTTCGAAGTCCCTTCTTCGTCCAAGGCCTCCGCATGAAGCATTCCATGAGCCCTTCGTCGCAGTGCCTCTCCCCGAGCACACTCCTCGACGAGCCTCACCCGGACCATGCCTTCGATGCGCCTCGACTTCTGAGACCTTCGTCGGGTACCTTCGAATGTCTCCCTCCAGAGCACACTTCGAATTCCTTGCCTCTGCAGAGGACTTGTTCCACCAACTCCGAAGTCACTCCATTCGGAGTACCTTCGAAGTGCCTCACCTCCGAGGACTTTGTCTCGGAGTACCTTCAGCCGGAGCCACGCTCCGCACTCTCTGCCTTCACCTGGCACGTCTCGACCCGAGGACCAACCCGGACCATCTTCGCAGTCACCGTGACGGAGCTCCCCGCTCCCCTGGCATCAAGCCTCCTGCTTGACCCAGGTTCACCTGCTGCGAACCTTGTCCGTCGCCTCCGAAGTCCCTGCGCACCACAGACAAACAGACAAGTGTATCCAGTACTCCGGAGACCTCTCCGGGTTATCAACCTCCGGTACACACTCCGGTGTACCGCCCAAAGTACCGAACCCTTCGGTACAAACCCAGTCATTGCGTACTGTCAGACCCCTCCGACGAGCACACTCCGCTGCACAGCTGCAGCAAGCAAACACCGAACACACTTCGATGACACCACCTCCGAACACACTTCGGAGGTCCAACCTCCGAACACCCTTCGGAGGTACCCTTCGAACAGAGGGTAAAAAGTCTGTCAATCACTCATCACAAAACACCGAAACCAACCCTTGGTTTCTCAGTTTTCCATCTCTTATGTAATCTGCATAGCACACAATGACTTCCTCAGTCGTATAGCCCTCTATCATGGAACCATTTGGATAAGCACGATTTCGTACGTAACCCTTGAAGATAACCATGAGACGCTCGTACGCATACATATTATGCAGCTATGTTGGACCGAGAACAAAGATCTGGTCTTCTATATGTATCATATAGTGCTCCATAATATCAAAGTATGAAGGAGGAAAGCACATCTCAAGCTAGCACATAGTCTCCCTCGTTTGTTTACATAATTCATTTAACTCTTCAGGGTCGATCACCTTCTTTGATATGACGTTGAAGAAGTGACACATGCAGTATGATCATCATCTTCAGAAATGAATGTTTGATTCCTCTTACTGCGATTGCGAAGAATAGCCCAACCATAACATGACAATCATGAGTGTTATAGCCGCTCATCCTCAGATCTGCTACCGAGATAATATTCTTTATGTTTGTTGAGAATCCTGTTGGAACTCTGAATCCATGTATACACCTACAGATTGATTTTTTCTCGTCAATTGTGAGGTTATAGCTAGCAGTCGGAAGGAAAAATTTTCCATTGGCCCTTTCCTGTGGGTGAAGCTTCAGGTCTAATTCCGAGAGTTTGAAGGTTCCTTCGTACTTTGAGTCCATCTTTTGACTTGTCTGGTATGTCTAACAAAATACCGATGGTGCTGTCGAAGACATTCTTCTCAACGTGCATGGTATCGATAGCATGACCAATCTCCAACTCCTTCCAATAGGGTAAGTACCTAATGAAGATTGACTGCTTTTTAAATGGAGCGTCCTTTGATTTTTGTTCAGATTTCTTCCTCTTTTTTCTGAAAAAAACTTTGATATTTTTCACTATTTCGAATAGAAATTTGCAGTCTCGATGTCGTGGCGGCTGCCCAAGCTCAATTGTAACGTCGAAATGGTTCCTATGTCTTTGATATTTGTGGTTTCTTGGTAAAAATCTGCGGTGTCACATATATTGTCTTAACAAATGATGGAAGATGTACATATTCTGTCTAGTCCACACACACTACACATGTTGTCTTTCCTTTAACCTATCATGTTAGGGGCATACGTCCCGAGTTGTCAGCTATGGTGTAATAGATCATGGCTCTTATATTGAAGTGCGCTTTCTTGTGCTCATCCCACACACCGACACCATGTTCCCATAGACGTTTCATCTTCGTCATCAAAGGTGCTAGAAAGACATCAATGTCATTGCTAGGTTATTTTGGACCAGAAATTAGAGTAGTGAGCATAAGGTACATTCTTTTGTGGCACAACCATGATGGAATGTTGAACAAGCATAGAAATATTGGCCACGTACTACGTGGATTCCTCATCTCACCGAAAGGATTCATTCCATCTGTGCTATGTCCCATCCTGATATTTCTGGGATTTTCTGAGAAGTTTGGATGAGCCTAGTGAAATGATTTCCACTACCTAGCATCCGTAGGGTGTGGAAGTTTTCCGTACTTCTTTCACCCAACGAAATGCCAGATTAATAGTTTAGCATCTCTGGGATTAGAGAACATACATTTCAAGCGATCAATCACTTATAGGTACCACATTACTAAGGCTGGAACTTTCCTCTCCGTCTTATCTCCGTGCTGGTTTGCAATAATCTGGCACAATCATATTATTGTATCGACTCGCGTTGCACTGCGGACAACTCTCTAACAATTCATATTTTTTTCAATATACGATACAGTGGTTCAGGCATGTATGAATCTTCTGAACGCCCAAAGTCAATGGACAAATCTTGTTTGCTTGGTACGTATCAGATGGCAAACCATTTAATTTCAGGTTCGAACCAACTCTTCTGCATCTCTTACAATTGTTGGCCAATAGAGCCCTTGGCGAAGTGTCTTTCCTGCTAAAGAACAAGGGGCTAGATGGCTGCCGCATAGGCCTTCATGAATCTCCCGAAGTATATCTTGGCCTTCGGGTTGTGAGATGCACTGGAGTAGGGGAGAACAAACTCCATCTTTATAAAGTATTCCGTTGACAAGCTCATAATTTCGAGCCCTTGCTTGGAGCCTTCGAAAATCAAGACCTTCTAATGAAACTCCACTATTTTGTAAAACATCCAAAATTGGAGTCCGACAATCGGTTACTGGAATGCAACAGACCTCTGTGGAGGGTAGTTAATGCACTGTAGGCTTGATAAGTTCTTCATAAAAAGCGCCCTCCAGGATGTCAAATGCTCCGACTGCAGCCTTCGCTAGAATATCTGCAAGTTGATTATCCGCTCGAGGGATGCTTCGAATAGAAATTCCTTTAAACAATGCTTCGGTCTTGCGGATTTCTTCTAAATACTTTGCAAGATGCGGATTCCTGGCTTGGAATCTCTTGTCAACATGTCCTGCGATGACTTGGGAATTTGTTTTATTATAATTCTTGTCGCTCCAAGTGCCCTTGCTTTTTGGAGGCCTAGCAGGATCCCTTCGTATTCTGCAATATTGTTGGTGGTCTTAAAGTTGAGCCTCGTAGAATACATGTCCTTCTGCCCTGACGGCGATATTATTACAGGTCCAGCTCCGGCACCAGATGCCTGACAGGCTTCGTCAGAAAAAATTGTCCACAGACCTTCGGAGGTTTCTTCCGGAGCCCAAACAGCGGATGGAGTCCACTTGGCCACGAAGTCAGCTATGACTTGGGACTTGATAGCTGTTCTTGCCATGAAGAAAATACCGAAGGGGGATAGCTCGACATCCCATTTTCCGATCCTACCCGTGGAGTCTTTGCTTCGAAGCATATCACCAAGGGGATATGAGGTAGGGACAATGAGATTATGTGCTAAGAAGTAATGCCTTAGCTTCTGCGAGGCCATTACCAAAGAATAAACAAATTTTTCGAGCTCAGAGTATCTTGTCTTTGCTCTGGACAAAGCTTCTGAGACGAAGTATACTAGGTTCTGCACTAGTTTTCCTTTAATCTCTATTTCCTTAACTAGCACTGCACTTGCTGCGGAGCCCGTTGCTGCAAGATAAAGAAGAAGAGTTTTTTCTGGGAGCGGCATAGTAAGTGTTGATAGGTTCCCGAGATAATCTTTAATATCGTCAAAGCTTTTCAGGCACTTCGGCGTCCATTTGAAACTCTTGGACCCCTTTAGGGCTTTAAATATCGGGGGCTTTGCTCTGCTGATCTGGCCAGGAATCTGCTGAGGGCTGCGAGCCATCCTGTCAGCTTCTAGACTTGCTTCAAATTTTTTGGTGGAGCCATTCTTTGCAGTGCACTTATCTGCGTCGGGCTAGCTTCAATTCCTCTACTTGAAACTAGGTACCCTAGCAATTTTCCTGCTTGTGCCCCGAATATACATTTTTTAGGATTGAGGCGAACTCCACATGCTCGGAAGCTCTCAAAAGTCTCTGCTAAGTCTAAACTATGATGGTGCTTTACAACACTTTTTATTACAATGTCATCCATATAGGCTTCAACATTTCAGCCTATCTAGTGACCTAGAGCTTTAGCAATAAGACGTGAAAAAGTAGCCCCGACATCCCGCAAGCCAAAAGGCATTCGAACATAACAAAATATCCGGAAGGAGTTATGAAACTCGTCTTGGCTTCATCATTGCGCTTTAGCCAAACTTTATGATAACTAGAGTATGCGTCTAGGAAGCTTAGGAGTTCGGAGCTAGCCGTAGAATCCACAAGCTGATCAATACGGGGCATAGGGTAGGGGTCTTACGGGCATTCTTTATTTAGTGACGTGAAGTCGATGCACATGCGCCACTTGCCGGAGCTCTTTTTCTTAACAAAAACGGGGTTGGCCAACCACTCCGTGTGGGCTACTTCCCTGATAATTCCAGCCCTCTGCAATTTCTCCACCTCTACCTTGGCGGGGTCTGCCCTTTTAGTTGACAACTTACGGAGCCCCTGGCGCACTGGCCTAGCCTTCGGGTTGACAAGTAAACTGTGCTCGATGATACTTCGGTCAACTCCGGGGATATCTTCGTCAGTCCACGCGAAGATATCTAAGTTTTCTTTAACTACTTCCTCCAGCGAAGCAGATATTTCCAAAGGTAGCCCCTTGCCGAATTGGATAGGATATTCATTGCCATCTTTTAGGATCATCTTCGTGATCACATCACCTTCTGTTCTTGGCTTTAGGGAAGGGACCTTTGAGGGGTCTGAGGACCCCGAAGCTTCCTCCGAGTGCTCCAGCACACTATTTACCTGTCGAGGGTCCAGAGGTGGACCATGGCCATACTCCGCTCTCCGGGCTGCAGCTTGGTCTCTTGAAATAGTGAGAACTCCACCTTGTGTGGGCATCTTGAGACACACATAGTTATGATGTTCTATGAGTCCGAATTGATTTAGCATTCCCCTCTCGAAGATTGCAATGTAGGCGTATGGGGCATCGACGACATCAAAGATAACCTCCTCAACCCTAGCCAGGGGCCCCTCTCCGAAGGCAACCTTGAGACCTATCTGGCCGAGGGAATCGAGAGGAGGACCTGCAAAACCTTGGAGTGGGCGAGCTGCCGAAAGTAGGTGTCTTCGGGGAATGCACATCTCGTTGATGGCCTGGACGAAGAGTATATCTGTGGAGCTTCCACCGTCCACCAATATCTTTCGGACTTCAACTCCCGCTATATCAGCTCAAACAACAAGGGGTCAGCATGGGGGAATTTCACCCTTGCAGCATCATGGGCAGTAAAATAAATAGGTACATGGGACCACTCGGGCATTCTTGCAGCCAAGCTCGAGGTCCCTATGTGTCCTACTTCGCGAACATAGTCCCTCTGTTGTCGCTATGACATGTTACCAAGGGTCCCATGTCCGGAGATGGGCAGGACCACCCGCTTGATGCGATCTTGGGGATCCTCCTGCTTCGGTGGTGGCATAATGTTGGCCACCGGGAGTTGCATCGGTGCTTCAGGATTGTTATCCCGAGCCACAGCCTGCACAGGCTCCGAACGCACTACTAGAGGGGCCCGATCCGAAATACCTCGCCCTGAGCTTCATCCTAAATACTCGCCCCGAAGGGTCAATACGGACTTACAATCTTTTGTATCATGGCTTCTATTTTCGCCATGTACTGAACAGATGAAAGTCTGGCGCCTGCCAGCCGTCTTCTCTTAAGGCTTCAAGGTACTAGCCTTATTAACTTGCGCCTATTGAAAGTTGAAAGGCATCTTCAGGGCGGAGGGTGCAATATTTAATACTTCAGAGCGGAAGTGCTTCTTTCCCGTCTATGATCATTGAAGCGAATATCAAGGGGGACTTGCGGAGGAGTTAGGACTTCTGGTTCCGTCTTCACTTCTCGAAGGACTGGTGCAAGCACCACAATTCTTCAGAGGCAGCCTTCTTCTGCCTTGGAATACTGTTCGAAGTATGGCATCAGCTATGCTACAGACGACACCGGCTTCCAGTGAAGTTTGTTGAGGAGGTCTGGGTTCAACACCCCTTCGCGCACCGCATCCACTACCGAAGAGGTAGACAAGCCTTTAATCCGGGACTTGGTGTGGGCGAAGCGTGTAAAGTACTCCCGAAGGGTCTCCCCTGCTTGCTGCTTCACCTGGAACAAGCTTCCCGTAGACATTGGGGCTACGAACATACCCTGGAAGTTATTTACGAACTTCCTCTTCAGCTGCTTCCATGACCTGATCGATCATGGCTTTAGAGACCAGAACCATCGGAGAGCCACACCTTCCAACGCAAGGGGGAAACACTTCACCATTGTGTTCCGCACCCCTCCACTGGCTTCTATTGCTAGGGCATAAGAACGAGAGAACTTGTAACAGCCCCAAAATTAAAAGGGAATAAAATAAAAGAAATATAATAAATAAAAGAATTTCTGAATTTTGTTATTAATAAAAACCCTAAAAGAGCCCTATTAAAGCCAAACAGAAACAAATATTCAAAATTTGGACTTGAAAATTTTATGGGATAAACTAGAGACCAAGAAATATTTTGAAAATTTTTACAAAATTTTAGCAACAGTGCTTCAAGCCTTAAACAAATAATTAAATTTCTGGAATTATTTTAAACAGAAAAACAATTTTAAATATTAATGGGACGCAACCCTATTTTCCCTCCCTAAAGCCTTTCCAGCCCAGCCCATTCTGGCCGCGCCCACCGACAGGCGGGGCCCACCTGTCGGCACGCCCCCTTTTGCTTCCCGCCCGCACGCGCCAGCCGGTCCCACTCGCCAGCCTCTCCCGCATTCCCCTCGACCGCTGCCACTCCGGGCCCGCTCGTCAGCCCCTTTCTTTTTCGCTCACAGCCACTGACAGGTGGGGGCCACCTGTCAGGCCCTTCTTCTTCCTTGGAAGGGGATCTCTCCCCTTCCATTTTTAGCCGGCGACCCCCCCTGCCATACTCGCCGCCAGCCGTCGCAATTCACCGAATCGAGCCCTGGATCACCTTCCTTGTTCGCCCGTGATCCCCTTCCGCCCTTAGCCGGCACGGTTTCATCGGAAATGGAAGTCTCTCACGAATTTGGCAAGATCGCCGGAATTGGAAGGAGGAGCTTCGGGTTCTTTCGATTTCTTGCCTATTCCCCACCGATAACCCCCTAATAAGAACCCTCAGAACTCACCGCGACCCTCCACACCGAAACCGCCAAGCCCCCCCTCTGTCCCGAGCCACCATTTGTGCTTTTCGGCGTTTTTCTCTGTCCGCCCTCCGGCGAGCCTTTGCCGGCGCCTTGGTCCACCGCCGCCCTCGCCAAGGCCATCGCCGGGACCGCCATTACCACTGCTCCCCCGGCCTAGCCTCCGTTCGCGTTCCCCGCCGCCGGATCACCGTCGCCACCGTCGACCCGAAGGTTTCTCCCGCCTCTGCTCGCCGCCGATCGTCGCCACTGCCTCGACGTCGTCGCCACCGGTATGCCTGAAGCCACCTTGCTCTTCTGATTCCATTTTTGGCCCTAGCCCTGCCGGAAGCCCTCTCCGCCGCCAGGGATCGCTCGCCGCCGCTCGGCCGGAGTCGGAGACGAAGGTCTTGTTCTCCCCGTGCCGCGAGCGTGCCGGACGAAACCCTAGCCGTGCGATATGGATCGAGTGGCGCAGATTAAAACACCACAGGATCTAATCTGGGCCCTCGGTTCTAATCGAACCGGTACGGGCTCATCTGAGCCGTCGGTTTTGGTTTAAACGCCTCCGCATCGCACCCGCCCGTTGGATCCAGATCCAACGGTCCAGATGCAATCGGCCCACGCGCACAGTGCGCGGGTCCATGGTGGACCTGGCTCACCGTGAACTCGCAGCTGATTTCTGGTTTAAATAAATTCAGAAAAATACTTTAAAACTTTAAAAATTCATATCTTGCTCAATTTAACTCCAAAATTCACCCTTTTGATTCTGGAAAAATTGTATTTTCATCCTCTACACTTTTATGCAATAAAAACAATATGTTTATTTGGCACACAATAATCTTATTAAATAATAAAGAAAAATCCCCTTTAGGAATTAATTAATATTTCAATAAAATAATTCAGATAAACCCTTAACAATTTATAAAATAATATCAGAAGATATAATGGCTCTACTTCACTGTGGTTAATACAATAAAAATGGAATAACCCTTGTTGGCGTAAAAGATTACGCTAACAGGTTTCTGTAGAAAAGAAACTAACAAACGAAGTGTTTGCGAAGCAAACTGTTCTAAGCCTCCGAAAGGATAATAGCTTAGAATAGTTTGAAAGTGTATATTGAATCACTTGTCATCGGTCCCTATTACAGGGTGAAATGGGGGGTATTTATAGGCCTAAACATTAAGGAAAAGACCTATTTACCCCTCTATTACAACCGACATTAAGGAAACTATTCGGTTTCCTTAATAGGGCTAAAATGGTAAAAGACTAATCTAATAGGATAGAAGATAAGTCTTCCATCTTAGCTGGCAGAAAAGATCCTGAAGGGCTTTGGTTCGAAGACATACTTCGAACTAGTGCTTGTCTTCGGGCTTCGAACGAAGTTCTGGGCATCTTCGAAGATGGTCTTCGGACAATCTTCGAACTGGTTGACTGTCTTTATGCTGCTTCGGCAATAACCCCGAAGAGGAGATATTTTCCCCCAACAGTAGCCCCTCGAATACGCTTCTCCGTTTGACCTGTAACGTTAGGAGAGCAGTATACGGAAAGAAAAAATAACCAATCATAGGGGTTATTGGTTTTTATTTTATCTTCGAAATGCATGAAGATATGAACTTCGAGTCAATCATAAGGTAATTACTTTTCGAACTATCTTAGAACTGACTCAGGAAGTTCGAAAGTCTTTTTAGACTTAGAAAAAATAGCCGTTAGTTCCTGTTTCTAACGGAAGTTATATGATGCGTTATTTCCGGAGAAAAATAACGAGCGGGAATGCGAAAAGGCAGGGTCCAAACGGTAACCAACGGAACGATTAGGCTATAAATAAAGAGCCCAAAACTTAGCCGATTACCTTTTCACCGCTTTCTCTCAGTTAAAAGCTTTTGAGCCCTTTGAGTTCTTGAGCCCTAGCCTCTGAGTTCTTGAGCCCTAGCCTCCAATTCCTCCAAAGCGATCCAGAGATTGCAATGGTGAAGACCAAGGGATCAGCGCCTCCTTCGATTGTGGCTCGGCAACAGGCGGCAGCAGCGGCAGCAGCAACGTTGGCGGCGATACCTTCGGTGGCCGCAACAACATCTATGGCGGCTGGAGGGGGAAATCCCCAAATCTCTGCTGACCAAGGTTTGTGCCCCCCGTCAACTAAATATTTAGACCAGTCCTTCCAGTTGGGGCCTTCGACCTGCAAAAGGGAGTCCTTGACAATCGCAGTAGGAGGGAATATTGGTGCGGGAGTTATGATTCGAAAGCCAGGAAAAGAAGTAATTCCAGTGCCAAGACCCAGAGAAGTGGTAGTGTTCGAAGCCTTCTTCGAAGCGGGCTTAGGTCTCCCTGCAGTGGACTTTTTGGCAGAGGTACTCGACCTATTCCATGTAACTCTCCCCCAACTGTCTCCGAATGCGGTAGCTAAATTAGCTATCTTCGAGTGGGCTTTGAGAGCCGAAGGATGTGAAGGAAGGGCGGAAATCTTCGCTGCATTACATAGAGCAACCTGCCAGCCGAAAACCTTCGTAACTCCCGGAGGTGAAAAAGTAGTAATATCTTTTGGCAGCATCAACTTTAGACTTCGGGATGAGTATGCCCTTCGCTTTCCTGCTAAAGCTATCAACGCCAGATGGTACACCGATTGGATTCTGAAATGGTTCTATGCCGAAGTTGGGGCAAGCAATCCTCTGGCCGGACCTCTTAAAGAAATCCAATTCCGAAAAGAAGCTTTGGTGCGTCCCGACGAAGGCCAATTCGAAGCCCGTCTGAATCTGCTTGAAAAAGTTAGCCGAAGGCTCAGTATGCGAGACTTGGCTGAAGAATTCATCGGTCTTCAAATTCCTCCATTGATGGCCAACTGGCCTATCATCTTCGAAGATGACTCCGAAGGCGGTCTTCGCAAAATTAACTTGACTTCAAGTCCTACAGGTAACTTCGAAACCAACATGCATTAAACATATTTACTTCGAAGAAAAAACTGACTTGAATTATTTATTTTGTAGTTTCTTCAGCCCCTGTTACTTCAGAACAGATTATAAGGGCTTCGGAAAAGATCTTGGGTGCTCCAACTCCGACTGAGAAAGAGTGGCGAATTAAACTGGTTGGGAGTTGGGAGAGATTTAACAGAGTATGGGGAATGCTGAGACTCACTCCTCCCCCTCTAATGGATTGGGCGCCTTTGGAGAAAGGGCCTCAGAAAAGGAAAGCCGAAGCTGGAACTTCAAGTTCAGCAAAAACCCCGGTGAAGAGGGTGGCTCGGAAGCCGAAGAACCTCGCACCTTTAGATCCTGTACCTTCGAGCTCAAGAGCTTCGGTTTCCGACTCCCAAGAAGAAACAGGGAGGTTACTTGTGCACCTGATGGAAGAGAATGAAACTCAAATGGCTGCACAAGCCGAAGTACCTGCGAACGTACCGGAGTCCGGAGAAAATGTTGATCAACCAAGGACTTCGGTAGTTCAAGAAGATGTAACTCAGGACGAAGTTCCTGTGAATGAAGGTGAGGTCGAAATCACTATGGCTTCGATTCCCGAAGAAGCAACGAGGACTGCCCAGGACGATGCTCCTGCAGTCCAAGATTTAACAGCTGATTCGGATGAAGAATTAGCTTTCGATCCACCAAACAGTCCGACGATGACTCCTCCGCAGACTGCCGAAGGTAGACTTCGAATAACTTTTTGTATTTATTTGAGTATTTATACTATGTATAATATTTTTCATTATTTTACAGAGCCCACTCCTATGGAAGAAGTCCGTCAGGAGGAAATAATTTCTGGTCCTTCGACGACTTCGGAGCCAGCCCCGAAAGTTACTCAAAAGGGACCTGGAAGAGGCAAAAGACAAATAGAGCCTTTGCCTGCTATAAGCTCCGAATCAACTCCGTTTGATTCAACAGACGAGAGCCAATCTTCCAGGGAGACTCAAACTCCAGCGGCTCCGAAGACCATAGGCCAAAGCTCCGGTCCTTCGTTGAACGAAGATGACCAAGAGGCAATAAGCATGCTCCCCTTGCTGGCTCCTTTCTTAGGGCAAACAACTGGTCTTCGGACTTTGCTCGAACCTTTGGATCGAGCTAGTCGTGACATAGGGGAGACCAAATTAGTGGCCATCCTGCGCAAGGCTGACAGGACGGAGCTTAATGCCGTTATTGAACGTACAGCCTATCAGGTACGAAGTAACTGCGAAATATTATAGAATTTATCTTCGAATAAATATTTATTTTAGTTTTTATTTTGACAGCAAACTGTCTTGGCCCGAGCTGCAAGTCTATGCAATGACGAAGAAATCGCTCGGCTTCGGGAAGAAAATAGCACTCTTCAAAGGAATTTTAACATCTCTGAAAGTCGAGTGACTCAAATGGACAATATAATATCAACAGAGCGAAGGGCCAGGCAAAGCTTGGAAGCTGCAAAGAAAGAGCTCGAAGCGGAAAGGATTGTGCTTCGAGCAGAGGTTGAAAAACTGCGGGCGGAGCATGCTACTGCAGGGTCTAGGCTCGTCCGACTCGAAGAGGAAGCTAGCCAATTGTTGACACAGAAAAACACTTTGACCACTGAGAATGCTAGGCTTTCTGGAGTTTTGGACGAAGTTACTTCGACGAAAGATGCGCTGAACAAAGATAAGTTGAAGTCTGACAAGGTGGCTGCGGAGGTTATGAATCAGTTGTTAGAAGTCCTGGAGTACTTCGGTACTACCGGAATTCTCCCTTCTGATGATAACATCAGCCTTCTGCGCCGGTTGAAAAGGATCCAAGGGGTGGCGAAGCAGATGAAGACGGCGGGCATTAGATACGGAGAACTCTCCGGACAAGTGTCTGCTGTTGGTCTACTTCGCTATTACGAGGATTTGGGCCGATCAATAACTCCGGACGCAGGAAGAGGTCCAATCACCTTCGACGACGACCGACTTCTCAAACCTTCCGAAGGTGTAGCTGCTGCTTGGCGAGCCTTCCAAACTTCATGGAGAGCCGAAGGTCGTTCTGCGATCAAGGCTTGGATTGATGAAGGCCAACGCCAGAAGCAAGTTCGAAGCCAAGCTTCGAGCAGTCAACCTCCTTCGAACCCGCAGGTTTAGGAATATTTTAGGATTTCTAACCATGTAAAGCTTTATGCTTGTAAACATTTATCAATGAAAATCTTGTTTTTCATATTTTTAGGCTTTGCCTCTTATGGAAGATATCGAAGTGTTAGAGCTTAACAACGAACTTCGTTCATTGTGGAACACCTTCGAACTTCTAAAGGGTTATAAGCGTCCTCGATTTCTTATTCCTCGAGATGACTCCGGCGTTATTGCGCCCGAAGTAATCAAAGACATATTGTCTTACATTAAAGAGGAAGATAAAGAGATTGACGCAAACACCTCGTCTTCTGAAGACACTAATTGGTCCGAAGACGAAGGTGAAGCCCAAAATAAAAGATCTGAAGATCTTAGAAGCTGGGAAAGAAGCCCCGAGCGGCTTCGAACTTGGGCCGAGCTTCAACAAGAGCAAAAAGATTTTAGAGCTTCGAAGGGGAGGAAAAGAGTTAAACGTAAAGTTCTTAGAACTTCCGATGTTGGAATTAGTCGTTCCACCCCTAGATCTCGAGACCGAAGAGGTCTTCGATTCCTTCTTGGTATAGATACCAATTTTTCATAGTGTAATCTGTAAACACGTTTATTTTAATAATGAATGCCGATTTAAAATTGTCTCCATATTTACTAGCCCCTCTTTGGGTATAAGCAACTTCGAACTGTATTCAAAGATGGTTATGCGCAAAGAAAAAACTTCGGAGTACAATTTTTTGGGGGTTCGGAGCCCCTCTATCATTTAAAGATCTTTTGAAATCTTATGAAATTTCTTCGACTTTTTGTAGTCAGAAGAATGGTAACTTGGTACCTTTGTTTAACGAAAGAAATCAATTGAGATAACTTCCAGGACACTTTAGTGTCTTAAAAAATTTGTCACTTTGGACTTATATGAACAAACATTCGAAGCTCATGGCTCAAATGTTGTTTTGCTTTAGCCACCATCGGCTGTTTTTGCAGAAGTCTACCAGCCGGAGCTTGGACTTCGCAGAATTTGGCCACCTTCGGCTCTTTTTTGCAGAAGTCTACCAGCCGGAGCTTGGACTTCGCAGAATTTGGCCACCTTCGGCTCTTTTTTGCAGAAGTCTACCAGCCGGAGCTTGGACTTCGCAGAATTTGGCCACCTTCGGCTCTTTTTTGCAGAAGTCTACCAGCCGGAGCTTGGACTTCGCAGAATTTGGCCACCTTCGGCTCTTTTTACGGATGTCTGCAAGCTGCAGCTTGGACTCCGCAGATTTTGGCCACGTTCGGCTCTTTTTACGGAAGTCTACAAGCCTAAGCTTGGACTCCGTAGAATGTGGTATTGGCTCTTTTACGGATGCCTACAAGGTATCAGCTTGGGCTCCGGATGGATTTCAGCCACCACACCGGAGGCTTCGACTTTATGGGTACGAAGTCCGGAAATACAACCCAGCTTAATGACACTTCCCTCTCGATCGACTTCCGTCCCAGCGCGTCCGCTCGGGAAACTAGGAGTGTCAAGGGGAAGGCAACCATCAGGGTGTATGCTTTATTAATTTAGAGGTGATTACAAGCGAATTACAAGGAGCCCTTATGCGAAGTATCGCTTTAGGTGCTCCGCATGCCAAGTATGTGCTAACTCTTCACCTTCTAAATTAGCTAATTTAAATGAACCAGGGCGTCCTGAGCGGACAATTAGATATGGACCTTCCCATTTATTGCCTAACTTCCCTGGTGCTATAATGCTTCGTAGAACAAGATGACCCGGCCTTAACTCGCTGAGCTTAACCTTCGGGTCATACCAAGTCTTCGTCTGCTGGTGATATTTTGATAAATTAGCTACAGCTCGAAGTCTTGTTTCTTCTGACAAATCTAACGAAGCTTGTCTCTCTTCTTCGATGTCTGGTTCGGTGCTGCGAAATGATCCTCCTTTGAGCTCCGTTGGAGTCATAGCTTCATCTCCGAATAGCAGTCTGAACGGAGTAAAACCTGTGGACCTTGTTTGCGTAGTCCGAATGGACCACAGAATCTTCGGAAGCTCTTCGGTCCATAGTCCCTTTGATAATCCTACTATTCTTCGATTTAGCCCTGATAAAATATTTCCATTGGCTCGCTCAACGGCTCCATTCGACTGAGGATGTCTCACTGCAGCAAAACATAGTTGAATGCCTAGGTCTTCGCAAAACTTCCTGAAGGGTTCTGCGTCGAACTGTGTTCCATTATCAACTGTGAGATATCTAGGCACTCCGAACCGGCAAATAATGTTCTTCCAGAAGAATTTCTGTACATTATTCGAAGTGATAGCTGTTAAGGGCTCTGCTTCTACCCACTTAGAAAAATATTCAATGGCTACCACTGCGAACTTCAGATTTCCCTTTGCTAACGGAAAGGGACCAATTAGATCCATACCCCATCTGGCCATAGGCCATACCGGAGCAATGACTTGAAGAGCTGTTGGTGGGCGATGACTCCGTCGACCCATCCACTGGCATCCTTGACAAGTGCGGACCAAACTCTCCGCATCAGCTGTTATTGTGGGCCAATAAAGCCCCTGGCGAAGTGTTTTTCCTGCCAGAGCTCTAGGGGCTAAATGACTTCCACAAAGGCCTTCGTGAATTTCTCGAAGAATTTCTTGGCCTTCGGCTTGAGATATACATCGGAGTAGAGGGGAACATACTCCGGCCTTGTATAATATACCGTTGATTAACTGATAGTTTCTTGCTCTGAGCTTTAATCTTGACAATTGGGGCTCTTCGGGCAAATTTGTTCCTCCTTGCAAGAGTTCTATAATCGAATCTTTCCAATCTGCACTAGGAATGCAGAGAATCTCTGCAGAGGCAACTTGTGGCACCGAAGGTACATTGAGCTCCTCATAGAAAGCTTCGTCAGGCACATCCACAGCTCCGGCAGCAGCCTTCGCTAAAATGTCCGCTTGCACGTTTTCAGTTCTTGGTATACTCCGAATGGAAATACCCTTGAAATGTGCTTCGATCTTGTGAATTTCATCCAAGTACTTTGCAAGCTGTGGATGTCGGACTTGAAAACTTTTGTCTACGTGCCCTGCTACTATCTGAGAATCTGTTTTTATAATTATCCTTGTAGCCCCTAGAGCACGTGCTTTCCGGAGTCCTAATAAAATTCCTTCGTACTCCGCTATATTATTGGTAGACTTAAAGTTGAGTCTTGCGGAGTACATTGCTCTTTGTCCTGATGGTGAAATTAATACTGCCCCAATGCCTGCTCCGGATGCTTGAAAAGCCCCATCGGAGTAAATAGTCCAAACTTCGTCATCTGATTTCTCCGGAGTCAACTTCGCAGGTGGAGTCCACTCTGCTACGAAGTCTGCTAGGACTTGAGATTTGATAGCTGTCCTTGCCAAGAAAGATATGCCGAAGGGTGCTAGTTCTACCGCCCACTTTCCAATCCTTCCAGTGGAATCTTTGCTTCGGAGCATATCTCCTAAAGGATACGAAGTTGGTACAATTACATTATGAGCCAAAAAAATAATGTCTTAGCTTCCTCGAAGCCATTATCAGAGCATAAACGAACTTTTCAAGTTCGGAGTATCTTGTCTTCGCTCCTGACAATGCTTCGGATACAAAATAGACAGGATTTTGGACCAACTTCCCATTGATATCTGCTTCTCTGACAAGGACTGCGCTGACAGCTGAGCCTGTAGCTGCAAGATACAGAAGTAGGGTTTCGTCCGCAATAGGCACCGTAAGTGTAGCAAGATTGTTGAGATAATCTTTAATATCTTCGAAGCTTTTCTGACACTCCGGTGTCCATGCAAAATCTTCGGACCCTTTCAAAGCTTTAAAGATTGGCAAGCTCCTCTCCGCAGACCTTGATAAAAACCTGCTAAGTGCGGCCAGACGTCCAGTCAGCTTTTGCACTTGCTTTAAATTCTCCGGAGGAGCCATCTTCTGCAGCGCAGTTATTTGAGTAGGGCTAGCTTCAATTCCCCTGCTTGAAACTAAGTACCCTAACAACTTTCCAGCCTTAGCTCCGAATATACATTTTTCGGGGTTAAGACGGATCCCACATGCCCGAAGGCTATTGAATGTTTCTGCTAAGTCTAGGTTATGTTGGTGCTTTAAAACACTCTTTATTACAATATCATCCATATAGGCCTCCACATTGCGACCTATTTGATGACCTAGAGCCTTAGCAACTAATCTTGAAAAAGTAGCCCCGGCATTTCTTAGGCCGAAGGGCATTCTTACATAGCAGAAGACTCCCGAAGGAGTTACAAAGCTCGTCTTGATTTCATCTTCGCGCTTCAACCATATTTGATGATAACCGGAATACGCGTCGAGGAAGCTTAGTAACTCCGAACCTGCAGTGGAGTCAACTAGTTGATCAATTCGGGGCATGGGGTAGGGGTCACGTGGGCACACTTTATTCAAAGATGTGAAATCAATGCACATGCGCCACTTTCCGGAGGACTTCTTCCTGACGAAGACTGGGTTGGCTAACCATTCTGTATGGGCCACTTCTCTGATAATCCCAGCCTTCAACAGTTTTTCAACTTCGTCCTTAGCTAGAGCAGCTCTCTCTGCGGACATCTTCCGGAGCCCTTGTCGAACAGGCCGGGCCTTCGGGTTTACAAGCAAACTGTGCTCAATAATATCCCGATCGACTCCGGTGATATCTTCGTTTATGCTCTGATAATGGCTTCGAGGAAGCTAAGACATTATTTTTTGGCTCATAATGTAATTGTACCAACTTCGTATCCTTTAGGAGATATGCTCCGAAGCAAAGATTCCACTGGAAGGATTGGAAAGTGGGCAGTAGAACTAGCACCCTTCGGCATATCTTTCCTGGCAAGGACAGCTATCAAATCTCAAGTCCTAGCAGACTTCGTAGCAGAGTGGACTCCACCAGCGAAGTTGACTCCGGAGAAATCAGATGACGGAGTTTGGACTATTTACTCCGATGGGGCTTTCCAAGCATCCGGAGCAGGCATTGGGGCAGTATTGTTTTCACCGTCAGGACAAAGAGCAATGTACTCCGCAAGACTCAACTTTAAGTCTACCAATAATATAGCGGAGTACGAAGGAATTTTATTAGGACTCCGGAAAGCACGTGCTCTAGGGGCTACAAGGATAATTATAAAAACAGATTCTCAGATAGTAGCAGGGCACGTAGACAAAAGTTTTCAAGTCCGACATCCACAGCTTGCAAAGTACTTGGATGAAATTCGCAAGATCAAAGCACATTTCAAGGGTATTTCCATTCGGAGTATACCAAGAACTGAAAACGTGCAAGCGGACATTTTAGCGAAGGCTGCTGCCGGAGCTGTGGATGTGCCTGACGAAGCTTTCTATGAGGAGCTCAATGTACCTTCGGTGCCACAAGTTGCCTCTGCAGAGATTCTCTGCATTCCTAGTGCAGATTGGAAAGATTCGATTATAGAACTCTTGCAAGGAGGAACAAATTTGCCCGAAGAGCCCCAGTTGTCAAGATTAAAGCTCAGAGCAAGAAACTATCAGTTAATCAACGGTATATTATACAAGGCCGGAGTATGTTCCCCTCTACTCCGATGTATATCTCAAGCCGAAGGCCAAGAAATTCTTCGAGAAATTCACGAAGGCCTTTGTGGAAGTCATTTAGCCCCTAGAGCTCTGGCAGGAAAAACACTTCGCCAGGGGCTTTATTGGCCCACAATAACAGCTGATGCGGAGAGTTTGGTCCGCACTTGTCAAGGATGCCAGTGGATGGGTCGACGGAGTCATCGCCCACCAACAGCTCTTCAAGTCATTGCTCCGGTATGGCCTATGGCCAGATGGGGTATGGATCTAATTGGTCCCTTTCCGTTAGCAAAGGGAAATCTGAAGTTCGCAGTGGTAGCCATTGAATATTTTTCTAAGTGGGTAGAAGCAGAGCCCTTAACAGCTATCACTTCGAATAATGTACAGAAATTCTTCTGGAAGAACATTATTTGCCGGTTCGGAGTGCCTAGATATCTCACAGTTGATAATGGAACACAGTTCGACGTAGAACCCTTCAGGAAGTTTTGAGAAGACCTAGGCATTCAACTATGTTTTGCTGCAGTGAGACATCCTCAGTCGAATGGAGCCGTTGAGCGAGCCAATGGAAATATTTTATCAGGGCTAAATCGAAGAATAGTAGGATTATCAAAGGGACTGTGGACCGAAGAGCTTCCGAAGATTCTGTGGTCCATTCGGACTACGCAAACAAGGTCCACAGGTTTTACTCCGTTCAGACTACTATTCGGAGATGAAGCAATGACTCCAATGGAGCTCAAAGGAGGATCATTTCGCAGCACCGAACCAGACATCAAAGAAGAAAGACAAGCTTCGTTAGATTTGTCAGAAGAAACAAGACTTCGAGCTGTAGCTAATTTATCAAAGTATCATCAGCAGACGAAGACTTGGTATGACCCGAAGGTTAAGCTCAGCGAGTTAAGGCCGGGTCATCTTGTTCTACGAAGCATTATAGCACCAGGGAAGTTAGGCAATAAATGGAAGGTCCATATCTAATTGTCCGCTCAGGGCGCCCTGGTTCATTCAAATTAGCTAATTTAGAAGGTGAAGAGTTAGCACATACTTGGCATGCGGAGCACCTAAAGCGATATTTCGCATAAGGGCTCCTTGTAATTCGCTTGTAATCACCTCTAAATTAATAAAGCATACACCCTGATGGTTGCCTTCCCCTTGACACTCCTAGTTTCCCGAGCGGACGCGCTGGGACGGAAGTCGATCGAGAGGGAAGTGTCATTAAGCTGGGTTGTATTTCCGGACTTCGTACCCATAAAGTCGAAGCCTCCGGTGTGGTGGCTGAAATCCATCCGGAGCCCAAGCTGATACCTTGTAGGCATCCGTAAAAGAGCCAATACCACATTCTACGGAGTCCAAGCTTCGGCTGGTAGACTTCCGTAAAAAGAGCCAAAGGTGGCCAAAATCTGCGGAGTCCAAGCTGCAGCTTGCAGACATCCGTAAAAAGAGCCGAAGGTGGCCAAATTCTGCGAAGTCCAAGCTCCGGCTGGTAGACTTCTGCAAAAAAGAGCCCAAGGTGGCCAAATTCTGCGAAGTCCAAGCTCCGGCTGGTAGACTTCTGCAAAAAAGAGCCCAAGGTGGCCAAATTCTGCGAAGTCCAAGCTCCGGCTGGTAGACTTCTGCAAAAAATAGCCGAAGGTGGCTACAATTTCTGCGAAGTCCAAGCTACGGCTGGTAGACTTCTGCAAAAACAGCCGAAGGTGGCTAAAGCAAAACAGCATTTAAGCCATGAGCTTCGAATGTCTGTTAACATAAGTCCAAAGTGACAAATTTTTTAAGACACTAAAATGTCCTGAAAGTTATCTCAATTGATTTCTTTCGTAAAACAAAGGTACTAAGTTACCATTCTTCTGACTGCAAAAAGTCGAAGACATTTCATAAGATTTCAAAAGATCTTTAAATGACAGAGGGGCTCCGAACCCCCAAAAAATTGTACTCCGAAGTTTTTTCTTTGCGCATAACCATCTTTGAATACAGTTCGAAGTTGCTTATTCCCAAAGAGGGGCTAGTAAATATGGAGACAATTTTAAATCGGCATTCATTATTAAAACAAATGTGTTTACAGATTACATTATGAAAAATTGGTATCTATACCAAGAAGGAATCGGAGACCTCTTCGGTCCCGAGAGCTAAGGGTGGAACGACTAGTTCCAACATCGGAAGTTCTAAGAACTTTACGTTTAACTCTCTTCCTCCCCTTCGAAGCTCTAAAATCCTTCTGCTCTTGTTGAAGCTCGGCCCAAGTTCGAAGCCGCTTGGGGCTTCTCTCCCAGCTTCTAAGATCTTCAGATCTTTTATTTTGGGCTTCACCTTCGTCTTCGGACCAATTAGTGTCTTCAGAAGACGAGGTGTTTGCGTCAATCTCTTTATCTTCCTCTTTAATATAAGACAATACGTCTTTGATTACTTCGGGCGCAATAACGCCGGAGTCATCTCGAGGAATAAGAAATCGAGGACGCTTATAACTCTTTAGAAGTTCGAAGGTGTTCCACAGTGAGCGAAGTTCGCTGTTAAGCTCTAACACTTCGATATCTTCCATAAGAGGCAAAGCCTAAAAATATGACAAACAAGACTTTCATTGATAAATATTTACAAGCATCAGCTTTACATAATAAAAAAATCCTAAATAATCCTAAACCTGCGGGTTCGGAGGAGGCTGACTGCTCGAAGCTTGGCTCCGAACTTGCTTTTGGCGTTGGCCTTCATCAATCCAAGCCTTGATCGCAGATCGACCTTCGGCTCTCCACGAAGTTTGGAAGGCTCGCCAAGCAGTAGCTACGCCTTCGGAAGGAGTCAAAAGTCTCGCGTCGTCGAAGATGATGGAGCCCTCTGCGCTCGGAGTGATTGTTCGGCCCAAATCCTCGTAGTAACGAAGTATTCCAAGGGCAGACACTTGTCCGGAGAGTTCTCCATAACGCATGCCTGCCGTCTTCATTTGCTTCGCTGCTCCTTGGATCCTCTTTAGCCGGCGCAGCAGAGTTACATTGTCATCCGAAGGTAGTGATCCAGTACTACCGAAGTACTCCAAGACACCTAGCATCTGTTCGATGACCTCCGAAGCCACCTTCTCAGACTTGAGCTTTTCCGCATTAAGTGCATCCTTGACCGAAGTCGTTTCTGCTAAAACTCCGGAGATTCTAGCATTCTCCGTAGTCAAAGCATTCTTCTGAGTCCGGAGTTGGCCAGCTTCTTCTTGTAGCCTTACAAGTTCAGACCCTTTGGCAGCATCCTCCATCCGCAGTCTTTCAATCTCTGCCCGAAGCACAATTCTTTCTGCTTCGAGCTCTTTCTTCGCAGCCTCCAAGCTTTGCCTAGCCCTTCGCTCTGCTAATATTACATTGTCCATCTGAGCTACTCGACCTTCGGAGAAGTTAAAATTTCTTTGAAGAGCTTCATTCTCTTCCCGAAGTTGAGCAATTTCATTCTCGTTCGATAACGCCGCAGCGCGGGCTAAGACTGCTTGCTAAAAAAAAAGAAAAACTGAAATAAGAAATTATTCATATATAATTTGCTATTTGGTTCGAAGATGCTTTATACCTGATAAGCTGCTCTTTCCACAGCAAGGTTAAGCTCTGAACCCTTCACTCTGCTTAAACGGGCTACCAGTTCTGTTTCCCTGACTTTGCGACTGGCTTCACCCAAAGGTTTAACCAAAGTCCCAAGTCCGGTTCTCTCCTCCAAAAAAGGAGTTATGAGAGGAAGCATTACTGAAGCTTTCTGATCAGCTCTGCTTAGCGAAGGCCCAGAGAGTTCTTCCGAGGCCCTTGGAACTTCTGAAGATGGCCCCCCCTCAAGTTGATTCACTTTCATCTGTCGACTCAGATGAAGTTGATCCTTGAGCAGGGAGAGGCTCTATGTGTCTTTTTCCTCTTCCAGGCCCCGGTAAAGTAACCTCCGGTTGTGGCTCCGAAGTTGTCAAAGGTCTTTGAATCGTATCTTCGTGAGATACTTCGACAACAGGAGGCTCTGCAAAAACAAAAATATTATACATTGTATAATTTTGCAAAAATTGATAAAAATTATGCAAAATTTACCTTCGACATTCTCTGGAATATCGAGTACCGGACTGATCGGAGGATCAAAAGTGTAGTCCTCATCCGAATCAGCCGTTAAATCTTGGACTGCAGGAACATCGTCCTGGGGAGTCCTTGTTACTTCTTCAGGAATCGAAGCCATAGCGAACTTCGACCCCACCTTCGTTCACAGGAACTCCGTCCTGAGTTGTATCTTCTTGAACTACCGAAGTCATTGGTTGATCAGCATTATCTCCAGACTCCGGTACGTTCGCAGGCACTTCGGCCTCATCTACACCCATAGGGGCTTCGATTTGTTCTTCCTGGGTATCCGGAGCTCTTACTTCTTCGATGTTAGCTTGAGGCTCCGGAATACCTGCAGTATCTTCAATGTAAATACTTTGTTGAGCTGCATCTTCATCAATTAATTTCACTAATAAAATACCTTCATCCTCTTTAGAACCAGAAAGTGAGGTTCTTGAGCTTGAAGGAGCAGGATCCGAAGGTGCGAGGTTCTTCGGCTTCCGAGCCACCTTCTTCACCGGAGTCCTTGCGGAGCTGGAGGCTCCAGCTTCAGCTACCCTTTTCTTGGGTCCTTTTTCTTGAGGCACCCAGTCCATCAGAGGGGGCGGAGTTAACTCCAACATTCCCCATACTCTGTTAAATCTCTCCCAACTCCCGACTAATTTAACTCGCCATTCTTTCTCGGACGGAGTTGGGGCACCAAGAATCTTCTCCGAAGCCCTTACAATTTGCTCTGATGTAATAGGGTCTGAAGAAGCTAAAAAATAATTCGAGTTAGTCTTTCTTCGAAGTAAATATGTACAATGCATGTTGGTTTCGAAGTTACCTGCAGGGCTCGAAGTATAATTGATTTTACGAAGGCCGCCTTCGGAGTCATCTTCGAAGATGATAGGCCAGTTGGCCATCAGTGGAGGAATTTGAAGACCGATGAATTCTTCAGCCAAGTCTCGCATACTGAGCCTTCGGCTAACTTTTTCAAGCAGGTTCAGGCGGGCTTCGAGCTGGCCTTCGTCAGGTTGCACTAGGGCTTCTTTTCGGAATCGGATTTCTTTGAGGGGCCCAGCCAGAGGACTGCTAGCTCCGACTTCGGCATAAAACCACCTCAATACCCAATCAGTGTACCATCTAGCATTGATGGCTTTAGCAGGGAATCGCAGAGCATATTCATCTCGAAGCCTAAAATTGATGCTTCCGAAGGCAACCACTACTTTCTCACCTCCGGAGCCTACGGAGGTCTTCGGCTGACAAGTCGCTCTATGCAGTGCAGCGAAGATTTCAGCCCTCCCCTCACAGCCTTCGGCTCTCAACGCCCACTCAAAGATAGCTAATCTAGCTACAGCATTCGGAGATAGCTGGGGGAGGGTTACATGAAACAGGTCAAGAACTTCGGCCAAGAAATCCACAGCAGGAAGGCCCAAGCCTGCTTCGAAAAAAGCTTCGAACACTACAACCTCTCCGGGTCTTGGTGATGGGATTGATTCTTTGCCCGGCCTCCGAACCATAACCCCATTGCTAATCTTACCCCCTGCTGTGATTGCCAAAGATTCTCTCTTACAGGTAGACGGCCCTAACTCAAAGGATTGATCCAAGTACTTAGTCGATGGTGGGCACAGACCTTGGTCATCGGGGATTTGGGGATTTCTCTCCCCTGCCACCATGGATATTGTCGCCTGCATCGAGGGTGCCGCCGCCAATGTCGCCGCCGCTGCTGCTGCGGCTGCCTGCTGCCGAGCCAAGGCTGAAGGAGGCGCAGATCCCTTGGTCTTCACCATCGCGATTGCCGGATTGATCTGAGAGAATGGAGACTAGGGCTCAAGAACTCGAAGGCTAGGGCTCAAGAACTCAAAGGGCTAAAAAAGCTTTTGACTGAGAGGAAGCGGTGAAAAGGTAATCGGGTAAGTTTTGGGGCTCTTTATTTATAGCCTAATCTTTCCGTTTGTTACCGTTTGGGCTCTGCCCTTTCGCATTCCCACCTGTTATTTTCCTCCGAAAATAACGCCTCGTATAGCTTCCGTTAGAAACAGAAACTAACGGCTATTTTTTCTAAGTCTAAAAAGACTTTCGAACTTCCTGAGTCAGTTCTAAGATAGTTCGAAAAGTAATTACCTTATGACTGATTCAAAGTTCATATCTTCATGCATTTCGGAGATAAAACGAAAATCAATAACCCCTATGATTGGTTATCTTTTCTTTCCGTATACTGCTCTCCTAACGTTACAGGTTGAACGGAGAAGCGTATTCGAGGGGCTACTGTTGGGGGAAAATATCTCATCTTCGGGGTTATTGCCAAAGCAGCATGAAGACAGCCAACTAGTTCGAAGATTGTCCGAAGACTTTCTTCGAAGATGCTCGAAACCTGGTTCGAAGCCCGAAGACAGGCACTGGCTCGAAGTATGTCTTCGAACCAAAGCCCTTCAGGATCTTTTCTGCCAGCTAAGATGGAAGACTTATCTTCTATCCTATTAGATTAGTCTTTTACCATTTTAGCCCTATTAAGGAAACCGAATAGTTTCCTTAATGTCGGTTGTAATAGAGGGGTAAATAGGTCTTTTCCTTAATGTTTAGGCCTATAAATACCCCCCATTTCATCCTGTAATAAGGACCGATTACAAGTGATTCAATATACACTTTCAAACTATTCTAAGCTATTATCCTTTCGGAGGCTTAGAACAGTTTGCTTCGCAAACACTTCGTTTGTTAGTTTCTTTTCTACAGAAACCTATTAGCGTAATCTTTTACGCCAACACTTTTCAAGTTCGGAGTATCTTGTCTTCGCTCCTGACAATGCTTCGGATACAAAATAGACAGGATTTTGGACCAACTTCCCATTGATATCTGCTTCTCTGACAAGGACTGCGCTGACAGCTGAGCCTGTAGCTGCAAGATACAGAAGTAGGGTTTCGTCCGCAATAGGCACCGTAAGTGTAGCAAGATTGTTGAGATAATCTTTAATATCTTCGAAGCTTTTCTGACACTCCGGTGTCCATGCAAAATCTTCGGACCCTTTCAAAGCTTTAAAGATTGGCAAGCTCCTCTCCGTAGACCTTGATAAAAACCTGCTAAGTGCGGCCAGACGTCCAGTCAGCTTTTGCACTTGCTTTAAATTCTCCGGAGGAGCCATCTTCTGCAGCGCAGTTATTTGAGTAGGGCTAGCTTCAATTCCCCTGCTTGAAACTAAGTACCCTAACAACTTTCCAGCCTTAGCTCCGAATATACATTTTTCGGGGTTAAGATGGATCCCACATGCCCGAAGGCTATTGAATGTTTCTGCTAAGTCTAGGTTATGTTGGTGCTTTAAAACACTCTTTATTACAATATCATCCATATAGGCCTCCACATTGCGACCTATTTGATGACCTAGAGCCTTAGAAACTAATCTTGAAAAAGTAGCCCCGGCATTTCTTAGGCCGAAGGGCATTCTTACATAGCAGAAGACTCCCGAAGGAGTTACAAAGCTCGTCTTGATTTCATCTTCGCGCTTCAACCATATTTGATGATAACCGGAATACGCGTCGAGGAAGCTTAGTAACTCCGAACCTGCAGTGGAGTCAACTAGTTGATCAATTCGGGGCATGGGGTAGGGGTCACGTGGGCACGCTTTATTCAAAGATGTGAAATCAATGCACATGCGCCACTTTCCGGAGGACTTCTTCCTGACGAAGACTGGGTTGGCTAACCATTCTGTATGGGCCACTTCTCTGATAATCCCAGCCTTCAACAGTTTTTCAACTTCGTCCTTAGCTAGAGCAGCTCTCTCTGCGGACATCTTCCGGAGCCCTTGTCGAACAGGCCGGGCCTTCGGGTTTACAAGCAAACTGTGCTCAATAATATCCCGATCGACTCCGGTGATATCTTCGTCAGACCAGGCGAAGACATCCAAATTTTCTTCTACGACCTTTTCCATGGAAGTTGCAACTTCGGGAGGTAAATCTTTACCAAATTGAAAAGTGTATTCTTTACCATCTTTGACAATGATCTTCGTTGCAATCTCTCCTTCGGGACTTGGTCTTGGAAATGACTTCTTCGAAGCTTCGGAAGAGGCTGAAAAAATTTCTCCATTATCTTGGACACTGTTTACTTGCCTCGGATCAAGAGGAGGACCATGACCATATTCTGCCCTCCGAGCCATGGCTTGATCTCCGAAGACTGTCAGGACTCCTGCTTGTGTGGGCATCTTCATGCACAAGTAGTTGTGATGCGCCACAGCTCCGAACTGATTCAACATACCCCGTCCGAAGATGACATTATAAGCATACGGGGCATCTACCACATCAAAGATAACTTCTTCAGTTCGTGCTAGTAAACCTTCTCCGAAGGTTACTTCCAGGCCTATCTGGCCGAGTGCATCAAGCGGAGGTCCTGCGAAGCCTTGCAGAGGACGAGCCGCTGGGAGGAGATGCTTCCGGGAAATGCATAACTGATCGAAGGCTTGTACAAATATGATATCTGCTGAGCTACCTCCGTCAATTAGCACCCTTCGGACTTCAGTCCCTGCAATATCAGCAGTAATAACCAATGGATCTGCATGCGGGAATTTGATACCAGCTGCATCCTCCGCAGAGAAAGATATTGGAACATGAGACCACTCCGGCATTGCAGCTGCAGATGACGAAGTCCCAATGTGGCCTACTTCTCGAACGTACTCTCTTCGCTGTCTCTTGGACATGCTTCCGAGGGTACCTCCTCCAGAGATAGGGAGAACTACTCTCTTCCCTCTATCTTGCCCTTCTTCTTGCTTCGGAGGTGGTATAACATTGGCCACCGGAGGATGCCTTGCAGCGTCAAAATTTTCTATCCGCGCCACAGCCTGGACCGGCTCTCGGCGCACTGCTGCTGCAGGACTTCGGTCGGTACTACCTCGACCCGAAGTTCTCTCCAAGTATTCTCCCCGAAGGGTAAGAATAGCCTTGCAAGTGTCAGTTGCATGGCTTCGATTCTCTCCATGAATACAGCAAAAAAGGGTCTGGCCCTTGCCAGCCGTTTTCCCTGGCGGCCTCCAACCGCTGGACTTGTTCCCCGCAGACTGTGGAGCTTTTGGTGCAAACTTCTGCGGGGGTGCAATGTTTAAGACTTCAGAGCGAGGGTGCTTTTGCCCTCTTCTTCTATCATGTTGCACTTCGGAGACTGGTTCTTGCGGCTGTGCCGAAGTCTTCACCTCTGCTTTAACTTCTGTCAATACTGTCGAAGTAGCAGTAGTCCTCCGAAGCCAACCTTCTTCTGACTTCGAGTACTCCTCGAAGTACGACATCAGCTGTGATACTGTGGTGATGCTCTTTCGATGCAGTTTATCCAGAAGGCCTTTATGACTGACGCCTTCTCGAGCCGCATCAACCACCGAGGATGTGGACAGCCCCCGAATTTGCGACTTCGTGTGAGCGAAGCGCTTGAAGTACTGCCTCAATGTTTCTCCGGGGAGCTGTTTCACTTGGAAAAGGCTTCCTGTCGACATGGGGGGCACGAAGGTGCCCTGAAAGTTACTTATAAACTTCTTCTTCAACTGTGACCATGAAGCGATTGATCCTGGCTTTAAAGACCATAACCATCTCAACGCCACTCCTTGAAGGGCTAACGGGAAGCACTTCGCCATAGTTTCTCTGTCTCCGCCACTAGCCTCAATTGCTAGGGCATAAGAACGCGCAAACTCACTGGGATCTTCGTCTCCGGCATACTTGCAAAGCTTCGAAGCTTTGAACTTCGAATCGAAGCGAACCTTCTGAAGCTCGGGATGCAACGGAGATTCATTGTCATAAGAGGCGTTCTCCGGGGCTTCGGGATAATCAAGATCGTCGTCTTCGTGCACTTCGGGGATAGCTGGGGTGGCTTGAGAGCGAAGCCTGTTCGCAGCTTCTTGTCGCCACCTTGCTACCTCAGCTTGAAGATTGGCCATTTGAGTGGCCATGTCTCCAAGGCTATCTTCATCTCCTCCGGAAGGACCTTCCGGGTCTTGAGAACTGGTATGATCAGTTCGAATCGGAATGGAGGGTGGCGGAGTGGCTCCGGGCGGTCGGAGTATGGAAGGGGTTGGCGGGGAGGTTTCGTATCCTCGAGGGATAGAAGCCCCTTGCGGAGTTTGAGGTGGAGGGATAGTCGAAGACCCTCCGACTTCGACTGTGTCGAAGGGTATCTCTCCGGAGATCCGAGAGGACCTCCGAGTGGGATTGCGAGGTGCGCTCCGCTTAGGAGGCATGATGTAAGAAGTTGGTAGAGAACGAAGTTTTTTGGACTAGGTTCCCCACGGACGGCGCCAACTGTTGGCGTAAAAGATTACGCTAACAGGTTTCTATAGAAAAGAAACTAACAAACGAAGTGTTTGCGAAGCAAACTGTTCTAAGCCTCCGAAAGGATAATAGCTTAGAATAGTTTGAAAGTGTATATTGAATCACTTGTAATCGGTCCTTATTACAGGATGAAATGGGGGGTATTTATAGGCCTAAACATTAAGGAAAAGACCTATTTACCCCTCTATTACAACCGACATTAAGGAAACTATTCGGTTTCCTTAATAGGGCTAAAATGGTAAAAGACTAATCTAATAGGATAGAAGATAAGTCTTCCATCTTAGCTGGCAGAAAAGATCCTGAAGGGCTTTGGTTCGAAGACATACTTCGAACCAGTGCCTGTCTTCGGGCTTCGAACCAGGTTTCGAGCATCTTCGAAGAAAGTCTTCGGACAATCTTCGAACTAGTTGGCTGTCTTCATGCTGCTTTGGCAATAACCCCGAAGATGAGATATTTTCCCCCAAAATTGAAAAGTGTATTCTTTACCATCTTTGACAATGACCTTCGTTGCAATCTCTCCTTCGGGACTTGGTCTTGGAAATGACTTCCTCGAAGCTTCGGAGGAGGCTGAAAGAATTTCTCCATTATCTTGGACACTGTTTACTTGCCTCGGATCAAGAGGAGGACCATGACCATATTCTGCCCTCCGAGCCATGGCTTGATCTCCGAAGACTGTCAGGACTCCTGCTTGTGTGGGCATCTTCATGCACAAGTAGTTGTGATGCGCCACAGCTCCGAACTGATTCAACATACCCCGTCCGAAGATGACATTATAAGCATACGGGGCATCTACCACATCAAAGATAACTTCTTCAGTTCGTGCTAGTAAACCTTCTCCGAAGGTTACTTCCAGGCCTATCTGGCCGAGTGCATCAAGCGGAGGTCCTGCAAAGCCTTGCAGAGGACGAGCCGCTGGGAGGAGATGCTTCCGGGAAATGCATAACTGATCGAAGGCTTGTACAAATATGATATCTGCTGAGCTACCTCCGTCAATTAGCACCCTTCGGACTTCAGTCCCTGCAATATCAGCAGTAATAACCAATGGATCTGCATGCGGGAATTTGATACCAGCTGCATCCTCCGCAGAGAAAGATATTGGAACATGAGACCACTCCGGCATTGCAGCTGCAGATGACGAAGTCCCAATGTGGCCTACTTCTCGAACGTACTCTCTTCACTGTCTCTTGGACATGCTTCCGAGGGTACCTCCTCCAGAGATAGGGAGAACTACTCTCTTCCCTCTATCTTGCCCTTCTTCTTGCTTCGGAGGTGGCATAACATTGGCCACCGGAGGATGCCTTGCAGCGTCAAAATTTTCTATCCGCGCCACAGCCTGGACCGGCTCTGGGCGCACTGCTGCTGCAGGACTTCGGTCGGTACTACCTCGACCCGAAGTTCTCTCCAAGTATTCTCCCCGAAGGGTAAGAATAGCCTTGCAAGTGTCAGTTGCATGGCTTCGATTCTCTCCATGAATACAGCAAAAAAG